>JAKUBC010000012.1:0-389921 GCA_030563105.1 Metschnikowia lopburiensis (nom. inval.)
TATATATACATATGTCAAGATATGTATCAAGGGCACGACCAGCTAATAGAGATCAATATACGGTCTCTCTGCGGACGTTTCCTAACATTGAAAAAGGGCCTGGTTTAATCGACGATGTCATGAGTATCTGTGTTGAAATAGCCTGATTTTGTCTAATTTTAGCTCTCATTATCTGGAAAAAGTCTTCAGCAAAAGTCTAGCGATGTTTCGACCTCTTACTTCTCGCGAAAGTTCTGAGATGAAGATAATCCCGCTGTAAAATTAAGCGATATTTAACTGGCCCTCTTGTGATGAACTCGAGGCAGTTGGTAAATTTTTCGGCCTGAAAGTTCGATTGGTCACCTTTCATGCTAGGCCAGGTACCAAGAATTCTCAGCATTCATAGGTAAGTCTATTAAAGCGTGAAATTGGAATATACATCAATTCAAATGTCTAAGCGTCTTCCTTCATATTTGGGTGAGACACTCGCCATGGATCGAGAGACACAAAAAATTTCAATTTTGATGTATTAGAAGACGGGATGTTCCAAAAAATGGTCAAAGTAAAGAGTTTAGCCCCTATACTTCCACTGCCAAAAAATCTCGAATTAAGGAGGGTTGGCCGAGTGGTCTAAGGCGGAAGACTTAAGATCTTTTGGACGTTTGTCCGCGCGAGTTCGAACCTCGCATCCTTCATTATTCTTTTTGCGCAAAATTGTCTTTCACTTTTTACAATTACGGACCCCGAAGACTCAAGCTAAACTTTGCAAGTACAGCTCCTGTTTTATTTTGCCGCCTCGTGAGTACGTGTCCTCAATGCACCGCTTTTTAGTTCGTGCTTGACCTGTGTATGACTCCACTTCATCCACCCCGCAATGTGGCTGATCGGCCCACCGATTCCAGTCGCCGAGAATGATCAATTGCTTCGGAGGGGCTATTCCCGTTACTTGCAAATCCATCCACTAACTTCTGGTCCCTTTGTGGCAACAATTGGAGCAAGCTGACCCAGCCGCACGTAGAAATTGCTCGCACAGTGATTCACCGAACCAGTCAATTGGTCGAGCAAAGGAACAATTTGCCGTGTCGTCATAAAGCTCTCACGAGACTCCCCAGTGAAACACGCATATTGGCCGCGCCCGCCGAAACTGGACCCCTCCACGTAAGTTCGCATAGGTGCTCCTGTACTCACACGGTTGCGGTGCTAGTGCTGCACGACGATTGCTAATACCAACCCAGACCGTGACAGCGACTGGGGATTTAAATAGCCGGGGTGGCCCCACCTTGACCAGCACTTAAAACAGAAGCTAGCGAAGCTTAACATATCACAGAACAGAAAATAAATTATCACAATGGTTGCCCCACACAAACTTTTCCACAAAGGCTCTGACAGCGACTTTGTCATCTTCATTGAGGACCCCGAGCTTGTTAAGAAGTTCAGGGCCGGCGACAGCACATTGCCATTGATTGACATTGTGTCCATTTACAAGGTCTTTGTCAACAGACAAGGCGGTGTTGAGGGTGTTTTGGACGAGGCCTCGAAGGAGGAGTTGGAGGCCGAGTTTGGCCCCAAGGCCAACGTTGACACAGCCATCAAGGCCATCTTGAAGGAGGGTTCCGACAAGCAGAGCGTCGGCGGTATCTCGAAGAACTTCGAGAAGATGCCCGGCGAGTAAATAGCAAAATGTGACGACGTATGACAATTTCTACCAGTAGAACAAGTGTCGGTGTAGCTTCGGAAGTAGATCTACAATGCGGCTGGCTATTGCCGGAAATATGACGATATAGTGTGACCATTTGACCATGCTGAAGGACCCAATTGACTTTGAACATTTCCGGCTCTTCCATGATTTGCTCAGCTCTGTTTTGTCCTCAATTGCCGGTGCCTTGCGATTTAGCCTTTACTATCTTCGATACTGGTTATTTTGCATCTTGCGCGCACATTCGGTCCACCATGAGCTCCAGGGCATTAAGGAGGCTCGAAAGAGCAAAGGCCATGGCCGATGACAGCGACCATTCTGACGAGGAAACGGTGCCTGTGCAAGCGAAAACCAACGCCTTTGCTTTACTCAACGGATCCGATGACGAGGACTCCAGCGACAACGACCTGGAGCAACCTGAGACAGCTGAGCCTGAACCAGCCGAGCCGGAACCTACTGTGGTGGAGCCTCCGAAACCTCTGCAAAAGAAAAACAAGAAAGGCAGAAAGCAGAAAGAAGAAATGGACGACGACGATCTCGACAAGTTTCTCGAAGAGGTGAAGAAGCGGGATTTGGCGACCCGGTCTCAGTCTCCCGCCACACAACTGCCGGGTCCCGCCAGAGAAGATCTAGAGGCACCTTACGATGAGCATGATATCCCAATCAACTACACCGACTCGAACTTTCTATACTTTACCACAGCCAGATTGAAACTGTGCCTTCACCTCTTGTCCATCAAAAACGCAAAGAACCTCGACCCAGACACAGAGCTCAAGAACTTGTTCGGCAACTTGTCGCTCGAAACCATCGAGGATGCCAACAGCACCACGTCGCTAGCCGTGTCGCCCGAGGTCCTCACACAGTTCAGGAAACTAGCCCGTCTCACAAGAGGCTGGGGTGGTAAGGACCACCGTTCCGTTCCGGGAACATCCAGAAAGTTATTGTTCACTCGCATCAAGGACGATTGGTTACCCACAGCACAGAAGTTGCTCGCCATGGAGGACTTGACGACAGAGTCCGTCGTGGACACCAAGCTCTACAAAGAAGAGGACGCAGACTATCACACATTGGAGCTGAAAGTGAAAAACGAAGAAGATCTCGGCATAAGATATTTCAGTTTCAGCAAGATCTCTTCTGTTCACGAGCGTGTGGCCAACTCGCGGTTCTATGCATCCGTGGTCATGACCCCAGACCCCGAATCCTTGATGCAACTTCTCCAGCAACATCCTTACCACGTGGAAACATTGTTGCAAGTTGCCATGGTGATGTTGCGGCAAGGCAATAATAAGGCCACTAGCAACGCCTTGGTCGAAAAGGCCTTGTTCGTATTTGACCGGTCGCTCGGCAAGAGATTCCACGAAATACTACTGAGCGGAAAGTCAGAGCTCTTGCGCCTTCCATATGAAACTTTCGCCAACCGCCAGTTCTACTTGACTTTGTTCCGTGTCATCACAGGCTTAGCTGAACGGTCCACCCACTACACGGCTCTCACATACTCCAAGTTGTTGCTTTCGCTCTCGCCTGCTGAGGATCCGTTGGGAGTTCGGTATTTCATCGACCACTATGCCATTCTTTCAGAGGAGTACCAGTTCCTCGTGAATTTCGTCGAGTCTGCATTGGTGCAAACGTACAAGACGTGGTATACCCCAGGATTGGCATTTTCGCACGTGTTGGCCTTGCTCCACCTCAAGAAGACCCAAGAAGCCAAGAAGGCACTCAGAAATGCTTTTATTGCACACCCATACTGTGCCTTGCAACTATTGAGCCAAGTCGGCTTGGTGGCAAGCCCACCAGCCAAGAGCGAGGAAGTGGGTAAGAATGAGTACACGGACTTGGTCACCGAGACGTACTTGGTGCGTGCCAGCGTCTTGTGGAGTGATCAAGCACATAAACAATTTTTGCATGATGAGCTTTTGAAGCTATTCGAGGAGTGGAAGACAAACAACAAAGAGTCCTTCCTTTCGAAATGGTGGGGCAAGGGCAAAGAAGAAGAGAAAATGCCCATTCCCGTCAATTTGGTGAGGTTCGTCATTTTGGCTGGTGAGAACAAGCTTCTTGCCAAAGTGCCAGAGAAGATTTTGGAGATGGACGACATGTTCGAGTACGACGTGAAGCCTCCCAAAGACCAATCAAGAGCCTACGACGTTTTCCGAGGTGCAGACGGTGACTCGAAGGTTACCGACTCGTTGTTCGATTATCTTGACCACAACATCATTAGCGCCATTGTCCAGAACCGGAGTGGGGCTGAATTCGAGGAGTTCTTAGGCCTCGACGACGCAGTAGACCAAGAAGAGTAATAAATAGATGAATTTCAAGCGGATAACGAGGAATTTCTGCTCTCGTATTTCACACAATTTCTCAACTCGAAACCTTCTTCTTTTTTCTTTTTCTTTTGCTTTTTTAATGTAACGTCGTATTTGGTCAGGCTTAGCCCAAGCTTCTATGCCTTGCGTCCATCGGACACCGCGAACTCCGAGTCGACTCCAGCATTCGGTAGAGCTCACTACATGGCATCATGATTGCAATAAACCTTGATTTTGCCGACATCCAATGGCATTATCAAATCTCCACCACGTTTTTCATCTGTGTCATCGTGCCGTGGATGTACTACGTATATGAAAAGTACGTCACGTCCAGGCCTAACAAGTACAACAAGCTCGAAGCTCCCAAGAAGTTGGAGTACCCGGTGCCTGATGAAGCCAAGCCTCATTGGAAGGGCAAGAGACTTTACCCGCCTAGCTTGAAGCTTTCGAGTGATGGTGAAGCTGACAAAATTCAAAGCTACTGTCCGGCCACCGGCCAGTACTTGGGAACGTTCGATTGCATCAGCAAAGAAGAGATGGACGCTCAGATCGAGGCTGCTTCAGCTGCTCAGAAAGAGTGGGCTCAATCCAATTTTGCTTTGAGAAAGCAATTGCTCAGAACCCTCAACCGCTTCATCTTGGAGAACCAAGAGAACATCGCTCGCGTGGCTTGCAGAGATAGTGGAAAAACCAGATTGGACGCTTCCATGGGGGAAATTATGGTCACTCTTGAGAAAATCTCCTGGATTGTTGCCAACGGCGAAAGAGCCTTGCGCACGTCGGCCAGACCAGGCCCAGCTTCTCTATTCATGGGTCTCATGAAAAACGCCGAGATTCGCTATGAGCCTCTTGGTGTCGTTTCGGCCATTGTATCGTGGAACTACCCCTTGCACAATCTTATTGGCCCCGTGGTGGCTGCTTTGTTCAGTGGAAATGCCATTGTGGTGAAATGCTCGGAACAAGTGGTATGGTCCTCCACCTGGTTTGTGGGGATGATCCGGGCTGCACTCCGCCTGCTCAATATCAACCAGGATCTTGTTCAGCTCTGCTACTGTTTCCCACAAGATGCAGACTACTTCACATCCCATCCTGGCTTGAAGCATATCACTTTCATCGGCTCCAAGCCGGTGGCACACAAAGTGTTGGAAAGTGCCTCGAAGGAATTGACTCCTTGCGTGATAGAATTGGGCGGAAAGGACTCGGTCATCGTCATGGACGATGTGTCGGACATAAAGGCTCTCTCGTCTGTCATATTGAGAGGAACCTTCCAAAGTGCCGGTCAAAACTGCATTGGCATCGAAAGAGTTATTTGCTTACCTGGCCATTACGATCAGCTTGTGGACATTCTTTCAGAAAGAGTAAAGAATTTCAGGCTCGGCTCAGACATTGACCAACTTGACGAAATTGATATGGGTGCCATGATCTCAGACAACAGATTCAAGCAAATCGAGGAGCTCATCCAGGATGCGGTCTCCAAAGGTGCCCGATTGCTTCACGGAGGCAAAAGATTTCTGCATCCAAACTACCCACAAGGACACTACTTTGAACCGACTCTTTTGGTGGATGTCGATACTACCATGAGAATATCTCAGGAGGAAGTTTTCGGGCCAGTGTTGACCGTCATGAAAGCCGAGAACATTGAAGATGCAATCTCCATTTCGAACAACACCGAGTACGGTTTGGGAAATTCCGTGTTTGGTGCTGACTTTGACGCTTGCAACGAAGTCGCAAAGAGATTGGAGAGTGGTAATGTGGCCATCAACGATTTCGCTACATTCTACGTCTGCCAGCTTCCGTTCGGAGGTGTCAAGAAGTCCGGGTTCGGCAAATTTGGTGGTGAAGAGGGATTGACCGGACTTTGCAACGCCAAATCTGTTGTCATGGACAAACCCATTCTCAGAGCATTAGGGGTCAAGACGGCGATTCCACCACCTATAGATTACCCAATTGCGGACGACAAAAAGGCATGGGGTTTCGTCAGCAGTCTCAATACTGCCAGTTACGATAGCAGTTTCTGGAAGGTGGTGAAAGCGGTCAAGAAAATGGCCAAGGGAGGAGCATAGACAAATAGCCACAGCAGGCTCAAGAACAAGGTCAAAAGACAATTGTATATTCTAGATATCTTACAAACTATCATAAAACCAGTTTTATTCTAATGTATTTAGAGATTAAGCGTTGATGTGCATCTCTGGAGTTGGCTTGGTGGCAGCCTCAACCAACAACTTGATCACCTCGGACTTCTTCTTTTGGTAGTTGCCCTTGATTTCAGCCAACTCCTTCTCAACGGAAGCGTCGGCCTCCTTCTCGATGTTCTCGTTCAAGCCTGCGTGATCGCTCTCGAACTTCTTCAACTCCTGTTCCTTTTGTTCCTTGTAGTCGTCGATTTCCTTTTGAGCGTCGGTCTTAGCAGCCTTCAAACGGTCAGTTCTGTACTTTCTGGCCTCATTGACGATACCGGCGGCTTCTTTTTCGGTCTTCAAAAGGGATTGGATGCTGGACGACATTGTGGAATAGGTGGGTGAGCTTTATCTGGGCGAGTTCGATGATAATACATCCGCGCCGGCATAATGGGGGCACGTGACGGCCACTGCAATCTAAGTCTCGCACACGGCCGAATTTGCAACCGGCGAATTATTTGACTAAACACAAGAGTTTCAAGATTCGTGCATACTCCAGCGTATGGTGCTTTTTAAATCATCATCTTTATACGAGACGTTCAATTTGGTCTATCGTTAATTCGCATTAGATATGTATGATTATTCCACATAGTAGCCCTCCTTGATGAATCTCAACATATACTCATCAATATGCCCCACACCTTCGTCGTAGTCAATGTCGTCAATATCTTCACCTGGTTTTCTCTGAGGACCAGGCGTACCTTGTTTGCTTTCTTCGTTGAAATCGTCCTCATCAACGGCAACTTCCTTCATGGCTTCCTTTGCTGCATTCCGATCAGCCTCGTCTTCTGCCTGTGCTAATAGATCGACGTTGACGTCCTCTCCGATGGGCTTGTCAGGAAGATCGCTGATGATACTTGTGTCGTTGACCAAATCGCGCACGGAAAACTTTCCGAGATAATCCGTGGTGAAGTCACCCTCTTGGATGACAACGTTGTCCAACTGTCTCTTCTGATTGGCTTTCTTCAAAATGTTTGACTCGATGGTGTACTCAGACACAAACCGATAAATATGGACGTCTCTCATTTGACCAATTCTGTGACATCTATCTTGACATTGTTTGTCCATGGCAGGATTCCAGTCAGAGTCGTAGAAAATGACCGTGTCAGCACCGGTCAAGTTGATACCCAAACCACCGGAACGGGTAGACAATATAAACACCGGGATCTTTGGGTCTCTGTTGAACTTTTCGGTGAGCAATTGTCTGTCTTCGATCTTGGTAGCACCGTCCAATCTCATGTATCTGTAACCGTGAATATTCAAGAACTGCTCCAAAATGTCTAAGACCTTAGTCATCTGCGTGAAAATCAAGGCTCTGTGGCCGTTGGGGACCAAATCTTGCAACAATGTGGCCAACTTCTGTAACTTGCCACAATCGTACTGAAGAAGTTGCTTATCAGGGAAAGCAATGGAGAGTTTGACTTGTGCTTGATGATATGGATTTTGAATCTTCTCAGCTTGCACATCTTCACGGACAAAGTACTGGGTGTTGACCGGGATCATTTGATCTTTCATATCAAGAACAACAACAGGGGGAGTCACAACTGCATACTTGTTGACAACGTCTGCCATCATGTCCTTTCGCTGCGGAATCGTCAAGACCATATCGTTGAATGTCTCACAATTGTCTTTTTGACTGAACTTCAGAAGCGTCTTGAGGGCAGCTTCACCTATTAATGGCTTTCTGTTGCATCTCAATGTGTTCAAATAAACTGCTTGCTTTAGGTTCTCGCAAAGATCGATCTGTTCCTCTAATTTGAGTCTTCGATTCACATGGATCACATCTGACGACGTCAGGTCGACTATCTTCTTTCCCTCAGCGATGATTGCTTCCAATGTATTGATTTGCTTTTCAAGCTCACTGTTGGAGTTCAAACGTCTTGCAGACTCAGACGCAAAGTGATTAGTGTCATCGATGTTTGTAACGTCAAGATTCAAAACAGGCAAAGAGATCTTGGGCGTGTTGTCAGTCTCAAGCATCTTCCTCACCATATCGTCGGTGCTATTGTAAACATTTGTGACTGCTCTTGGCACTGCAAAGGACGTGACAATAGGACGAACCTCGAATAAGTCTGGGTGATTACAGACTTTTCTGAGTTGCATCAAGCAGTTGATGATGGACAAGAAGTTACCCGAGGCCAAAGTTTCTTTGGTCTTGGCACGCGACATAAAATCGTCGTACAAATATCTCTGTCTCTTGGACAACCGACAGTAGACGATGTGCTCGTACTTACCCGGCATTTGCTTCTCGACATCCTTCTTCAAACGTCTAAGCAAGTATGGACGTAAAACCTGATGCAATCTTGCAACAGTGTCTTTCGTTTCCTTGTCCAACTTATTTGTGACGTTGTCATCGATCACATCACCGGTTGCCGTCTTCTCCAAAATCTTGTCAACGGGTTTACCGAACCACTGTTGAAAGTCTTCGAAGTTGGCGAACCCCTCGGGCATCATTTGCTCGACCTTAGATGATGGCATCAAGAAATACAATAACGACCATAACTCCATGAGATTGTTTTGCAAGGGAGTACCTGTGAGAAGTAGTCTGTTTTCCGTGTTGAAATTCAACAAAGCCTTCCATCTAGTGGATCTGAAGTTCTTGATGTTGTGAGCTTCGTCAAGAATCATGTATCTCCATTTCTTTCTTTTGAAAGAAGAATGATCGTGGACCACCAATTGGTAGGAGGTGATGCAAACATGGAACGAATCCTCCTTATTCCATCCCTTTCTCTTTCTGGCTCTTTCCTGAGGAGAACCGTAGTAAGTCATGACTTTGAAACCGGGAGCGAATTTTTTGAATTCCATTTCCCAATTAAGCATAACCGATGTGGGGACGACAATCAAATGAGGACCCCAGATATGATGCTCTGACGCCAAGTATGCAAGCAACGAAATCGTCTGAATGGTTTTACCCAAACCCATCTCATCGGCCAAGATACCGTTGGTGTCATTATTGTACAAACTGGCTAGCCAGTTGAGACCTTGCTTCTGATAAGGACGGAGCGTTCCTCTCAAGAGCGGGGGCACAGGGACATCTTTGACCTTGAAGCCATTGATCTCCTCCACCTTCTCGTCAGGGGTTCCCTCTTTTGCTTTTGAGTCTTTGTCACCTTTCTCACCGAAGAAGGAAGAAAGTTCAGATTGTTTAGGAGTTTCAACCTCGGACTCTTCAGTCTCATCAGACAGGGACTCTGAGGATTGGTCTTCATCCATGGAATCGGAGTATTCATCGGAATCAAGCATCTTGGTGTCTCCCGTGCTCGTGTAAGAGCTGATGAGCTTTTTCTGTTCTTCGTTGTATTCGGCAGATGCTCCAGAGTTGTTGAGTTGCAAACCTTCGCTGCCGTACAATGACGCAAGACCGCCATCACCATTCTCCAAGGAAGAGTCTGATTCCTCACCACCCAGCGATTCATCAGCAGGGGCTGGAGAGGGCGATGTGGGTAGATCCGCATACTTAGCCTTGAGTTGCTCAATGCTGAGCTCACTATCTAGCACACCGTTGGAGTTGGATTTAGAAGGTTGGGCTTCATCCTCAGACTCGGAAGAAGAAGAGAAGTTTTCTGAGTCCTCATCATCAGAATCACCGTCTGCGCTATTCATTGTGTCGTCACCAGACTCTGGTTCAGTGTTCTCCCGCGAGGACCTGTTCAATTGAGCCTCAAGAAGTTGTGTGGAATGCTCCAACATCTTACTCAAATGTTCACGACCCTCGATCTGTTTGAGTTCCTCTTGCTTTTCATGCTGAATGAACCGGTAAACTCTGTGGGCCTGGGACCAACGTTTCTTGACAGCTTGGATGGCCAACTTGCTGATTCTCTTGAGGTTTTGCTCTCTTTCACGCTCGAGACGCTCCTTCTCACCAGCCTTCTTCCGGAAATGCTGCTCAACCAGTTGTGCAATTCTTCGGATCCGAGCTTGGTGTTGACGTCTTGCACTTGCGTGGATTTTCGAAAAAGCCATTCCTTGGTTCACGAGATGGTCTTGGAACGTTTGATCATTCACAGCACCTTGTATTTTCGGAATAATGCACCCATTTTCACGGAAGTAGTCCGACAGCTTGGTGGTGACATTAGGTAGCATGATTTTGCGTCGCTCAATTTTGTCGCCGTTCAACTCGAATCTTTCCTCTATCATGACTTTATGGTAAAGTCTTTTGAGAAGATGCAATTGCAGGTCCAAGGTGGATTGGTATTCCTCCGGAGTGTTGGCCACCTCAATACCTCCGTCATCGATAATTCCGGCCTTGTACTTCTTTGTGAGGAAAGTCTGGATCTTGTTTTCGATCTCAGGGATCATTAATGCATGCTTTTTGTCGGTGGTGAGTTCGAATGGATGGAAGTCGAAATCGATCACTTCACCTGTGGCTTCACTAACATGGCCATTTGCACCTTCACTTGGCCGCCACGTAGGAATATGTGAGGGATGTGTAACCACAGGGGGTGGAATGGAGTATTTGAGAGCTTTGAGCTTATAATGGGTGTTTAAATTTGCGAGATCGCTGAAGTCGAACTCTTCCTCCAGCAGCTCGGGAGTGGGCTCTTTTCGCCTTTGCACCTTCTTGCCATTGGACTCAGATTTGATGACTGTGGATTTCGGTTTCGAAGCGTCGGGTGGCGAGAGCAAATGTAGCTCGCGTTCAACGCTTCTTTCCTTGACTTCGTCCATGAATGGGTACTTCTTACGTAAAGCATCTTCCAACTCCTGAAGTTTCTTCTTTTGGAGTCTAAGCGGGAGGCTCTTTAGGTCTGCCATGGCAGGTTCGTCCCATATGAGTTCGTGCTTGTTGGTTTCGATGAAGAACTCAAAGATCTCGGGCAAGTCTGGCTTCGTCGCCTTTGAAAAGTCAGAGGGCTTCCACTCGACCAAGGATCCGTACTCCTTAAGTTGGAACAACTCGTTCACGGAAACGTTGTAGTCGGATATGAGCTGGACGAGCTCGTCTGTTTTGCTGAGTTCGCCTTCCAGCGAGTCCGTGGGCTCTATCTTGACTTTCTTGGTATTGTGTTCGCCATCGGAGCTCTCAGCGATGGAGCTGTCTCCAGTGTCCAGGAGTTTTGACACACTTCTCTTTTTCGACAGACTCCCGTTGCGGCTGGAACGGCCGTTGCGGCTTGTGCTAGTGGGGTCTAGCATTGGAGAGATAAGTGTGGAGTTCGCTTGAAGTTGAGGTGAGTTGAACGCGAGGTGAGCATACGAGACTGCAGGCATGAGATGGACCGTATCCGAATCTGAGTACCCACAAAATCTATAGAAATGATCGAGGTTTACATTTCTACTTCTCGGACATCTCGAATGTCAGTATTCATGGCTACGCTCTCCTGCTCTGTTTCGATCTTTTATGTGTTTTATTCGTCAGAATATATGCGTCTAGTGTACAGCCTAAGCCTTGATGAAATCGGCGTTGGCCAGCAAGTAGGCTTCCTTTTGGGCGGCAACGTCCTCGTCGTCGGCCAAAATTCCAGCAGCCTCAGCCGTGGTGTCTGGCTTCACTCTGTAGAAGTAGTCGGACTCGTCGTCACCAGAACCCAAACTCTTGGCCAAACCGTTGTAAGGGAAGGACTTGGGCATGGCAGGCTTCTCTGGGTTGAGCTGGAAGTAGGCAATGGCGGCACCGAAGGCAAAAACGGCAGAGAAGAAGATTGCATTGTGCTTCAAGGCGGTCTTGTCAGAGACAAACTGGTAGTAGTCGGGGGACCACATGTCGTACAAGTCGTCGTCAATGTTCAAGGGCTCATTCTTGTTTCTTCTCATTTGCTGGAAGTCGTAGGTGGCATATGGGTCCCTGTGCTGGGCCAACTTGGGTTGTGGGTTTTCGTAGTCGGCGATTTGGGGACGGGATGGGTCCGTCAATTTGATCGTCTCACCGGTAAGATGGTCTGTGATGGTGGTCTTGGTGGTCAAAGATCTCACGCATAGGCGAGGGGTCTGCGAGATGCTTTTGAGGCCCAATCTGGAGAGCATTTCGGCAGCTTGAGTGTGTTTGACTGAGTAGATTTTCTGCCCAATGGAAATATCTCAAAAGTAATTGTGCCGCGCACGCCCGACTGGGGTGCGCTAGAAGGGCTGCTAAGCTACGGTTCGACCGAATTGATCGTTGAATTTGTTTATTTCATGCGGTGGTTTCTGTTCAGATTTTGACAGTTTATGGGTTAACTGCCACGTTCTGTTGACTTTTGTTCAATGATTGTATTTATCGAGCAACAACGCACTCGATGTTGCAAGCTTATCACTGACAACGACTTTCAGATCTACAAGCAATCAGCCAAACTGGTTATCAGCTATGAGGCTGTATTTCCCGAACGTGTCTCTATTACTAAACATCCTATGCATCACTTTTTGAGCTGAGGCTCACCGAACTTCTGCTGCTTCATTGGAGAGTCCTCGGACTCGGCGAACTGCAACAAACCCTCGTAGCCGCTCAAGTTCTCGCCGGTGTACTTACCCAAGTAGCCCACGCCGAGGTAGATGGGGACAAATGCAAGTAACACGGAGAAGTTGCGTGCGTTCCAGTAGGCGTGCACTGGAGGAGGGTTTATGTTGAAGTTATGCTTGTTGTTGAAAGGAGCCTCGGCTTCGGCCTTTGTGGCATGCGATTGGAATCTTCTGGCCACACGGCTGGCACGGCTGGTGACTCGGGAAAACATTGTGGTGAGTAGTTGGCTTTTGAAGGTGTAATTTCTCAGATTTTCATTGGAGCGCCGCGCATGCAGGTCGCGACCCCAGCGCTTTACCAGACGACAAACACTCACTAGCTGGTAACTTGATACAGCGTTTCTGTCAATTGGTCGTGGCTCTATAAAATATGAGTCGTTGCATGCGAAGGTTTCAGCAGAAATTAAACTGTTTATCGCATCATCGCTCTCAAACAAGGAAACAGAGTTTGCAATCGTAGTGGTTCACGACGCTGCTTGTATTTAAATTTGTTATGTATCCAACTTATGCTGACGGATAATCTAGCGTCAAGATTTACGATAATCTGATGTCGCTTCCAGGTTGAAAATGCGTATTTTTTTGGTCACTCTGTATCTCCACGGCTGCAACATCGGTAGCCATCACAGTCGCGAAATCACCACTCATCAGTATGTCCTACTACCAGAAAAGCTCATACCGCCCAAGTGGCGATCTGTATAGACCGGGCAACCGATCCAGCAAATCCGGTTCAGGTGAGCTGGGGCAAGGTCTGAATGACCGTTCGTCTTCATATCGTCCTCATCAGTCAAATAACCGTCCGCTAAATGGAAGTTCATATGTGCCAGGTTCCAGACAGCCCTCCAGGTACCAAGGACAAGACCTGTACGGCGCAAATACACAGGCGCCTAGGCAAAACTACGGCCAATACCAGCAAAATCGCTACCCAAGACAGGGTGGTAACTATGGCAATGACAGCTCCAAGTATCCTGCAAAAGGACCATCGAGCAGCTACCACTCGGTGTATTCTCAGACACAAGCAGACACACAGTTGTGGATGGGTGATCTTGATCCACGCTGGACTGAAAGCGACATCTCAAGCATCTGGGCACTGGTGGGTGACACCCCAAGCGGCGTGAAGATCATGAGAGATAAAAGCGGAAAGCCACAGTACTGCTTCGTGACGTTTACCGATCTGAACGCTGTGAAGGACGCCCTTAAAAGAAACAAAATGCCTATTCCAGGCTCACTGAGGTCATTCAAGTTGAACTGGGCTTCAGGAAGCTCTCAGCTGCAAACGGACGTCAGGCAGGGTACTGGTCTTCCTCGCGGCAATGGTCCCTCGAAAACAACTCCGGACTTCTCCATTTTTGTCGGGGACCTTGCTCCCGATGCAACAGAGCCAGTGATTTTTGCAAGGTTCGACAAAGAGTACCCTGGTTCAGTGAAGCAGGTGAAAATCATGGTGGATGCCAATTCGGGAGCTTCAAAAGGCTTTGGTTTCGTCCGTTTCCACAACATCGAGGCCCAGCAAGCGGCTTTAAGGGAAATGAACGGCGTGATCATCAGCAAAAGGCCAATCAGAGTGGGCCCTGCGAACGGAGGAAGCCTGGATACGGTCTCCACCAGGAAAGAGGCTGCCGTACCCACAGTGAAACTCGCTCAAGCCCAACCCAGCCTTACACCATTCACAGACCCCAAAAACTCGGTCATATCGCTCAAGGGACTTTCCTCATCTGTTACAAGAGACGAGATACTCGCGCACTTCTTACCCTTTGGCCACATCATATTTTGCACGGTGGAGTCTAACATGGCTTTCATCAAATATCTACATCGGGAGTCTGCGAAAAAAGCGTTGATATTCATGGACGGCTTTATGATCAATGGGTGCAGAGTCGCCTTACGGTGGAGTCGTGATGAGCCTGACGCAGATGGAAAGGTTCGCTTCAAGCCTGGCAAAAAGAACGCAAAGTACGTTGCTGCTGAAGAACCGCCTCAATACGTAGGTGATCTCCTCGAAAACATTGTCTTTGAAGATCTCACAGTGGCAGAGGTTCAGAGAATGGACACTATCGACCCTAGCGTCGACTTGCCCATCAGCAAAATCGACCAAAACCACATCCAGGTTCTCCAGAGCCGCGAGGATTACTTGAGTCTGGCGTACTAGCTCAAGTCGTGGTCCTGCATCATCATCCCGGGGCAATTTGCATTCATATCATCTGCATCGTTATAATTCACACTGCAATAAGGGCAATAAAAGTAGGTGTCTCGCGAAAATCGTAAGAGTTCCACCAAAAGTTTGAGCGGATCGTCGTCAAGCTGTGAATCGATCTCGCCCGCAGGGGAAGAGTTTTGCACCTTTTCGTGGAAGAGTAGGGTTCTGCGGTGAGACTGATTGCTGCTGGCAAGAGCTCTCCACATAGGATTGATATCTGAGGCCAGAATCAGTCCGGCTTCAAGTTCGTCGTCTTCTCCAGAAGCGTGAAAGCAGAACTTTTGTAGCTTGGTGATGGTTGCTTTGTGCAACGACATGACGTATTTATCTTTGGAGGACTTTCGGAGGGCCGCAATGGCTTCTTCAGTAACCGGAGTGCTTGACATTGCTTTTCTGCCACCAATGCCACTCCTGGTCGCCTTAAGCTTGATGATGAGTGGTTCTATCAATGCATTTGGGTTTCTACCGGAGCCCAAGGTTTGGCCCACCTTGTAGCCCATCTTCTCCATCATCTTGAGCCCTACCGAGTTGGAATATAGGATGGAGTCATTCAAGCTTGACCGGGCCTGGGGCTCAAGAAAGCCTATACCATCAACGATATCTTCGGCCGAACTGGAGGAGTCTGCCTCACCTTCTTCAGAACTAGGCTCATGTATGTCTCGGGTCTCGGTTGGCGGATTGAACTTCTTGAGCTTCACAGGGGGAGCAGAGGGTTCCGACTCACTTTCAGAGTCTGACGAATTCTGAAAGACATTCTTCATTCATGGATTTGCGTGGACAAGTACCTCTGGTAGCGTATGCGTGCGAGAACTTGTACAACTCGCACAGTACTACTCCACGCTGATGTCTTCGCCGATTAAAGACCAATCGTTCCGATCGGTACCCGTGTCTAGAGCCACACTGTCCACTCGGCTCAACCAGATCACTAATGGCATTTCTTCAAAACCGCAGTCCCGGCCCGCCACGCCGAGCAGCTACGTGACAAGCTCACTCAACCCGGCTCGAAACACGCCGGTGACGATACAAAACATCAATCTGAAGCTCAAAACGAAGGAAGACTTTGAAAGATTCGAAAACTTGTCCATCGTCGAGAATCTTCGGCAGTTTGAGGCCAGTTTAAGTGAGCTCTCTCAGTCAGTGATGTCTTTCAAAGAAGAAGGCTTGACAAACACCGTGGATAACCTAATAAAGTCAAACAACGAAATTATGAACGGGATCGGTGAGTTGAAGAGACACCAACAACTCGGCGCAGAGATCGATACCTTGGCTCAGGCCAATGAGGACTCAGAGACTCAGTTGAAGCACATTCTCAAAGAGCTTATATCGTACCGGGCGCAATTGAAGAATCTCTCGAGACTTCCTGCTGCCAAGGACCATTTGGTGCAAGAGCTCAAGGGCATTGACGTGCAAACGCTACTCGACTACGCCATGAAGCTAGCCAAATTTTCCAAAACCCCAGCCACAGTCCTGTCCCAGTTCATTCACCCAAACAACTACATCTGGCCCGCAGAGGATGCGCTCCGGAGGGGAATGTTGGCGATGGCTTCGCTCAAGCCAGACGAAATCATCAGAATGGAACTTGGCGAAACGGAGAACATTCAACAGCCTGCTGAAGACTTCGAGATGGAAGACGTCGAGATGAAGGATGACTCAACTGAACAATCTGAACAGCCCAAAACCAGAAAAGCAGCTAAGACAACGCCTAAAGAGGCTACCAGTGCCCCAACACTTGACTTGGATCTTTTCGATCCCGAGGACGACGACTCGGATTGAGTATATACGCTAATGGACTATGGAGGATTTTGGTAGTAAAAGTGGAGATTTTCATTGTGGTAGATATATACTAGTTGCTCTTGTGTGGGCCGAACAAGTCCTTGGGGTGCTTGAATGTGCCCGTGGTGTACTCCTTACTCAAGGCCCAGTCCAACTCCAACTGCTTGGAGTACAACTCGCCCGAGTCCAAATGTTTCTTGACCAAGTCGGCCAAGCCCGAGATGAACTCCTCATTGTCGTTCAAGGACTCGGCACGCTTGATGAGGTGCGGGTTCTTGACCTCCTCCAACAACTCAATGTCCAACTCGTGAGAGGTTTCGATGTGGTCGGAAGTAAACGCAATGGGGACCAAGACAATGCCCTTGATGTCCTCATCCACCTCCAATCTCTGCACGATCTCGGAGGTGGCGCCACCCAACCACGCCTTGGGGCCCACCTTGGACTGCCACACCAAGCGGTATGGGTTGCAAAAGTTCAACTTCTCCATCACGGCGTACACGGACGCAGCCACCTCGGCCGGGTACGAGTCTCCACGGTTGACAATTTGCATGGGCAACGAGTGGGCAGAGAACAACACCACGACCTTGTCCCGGACCTCGGCTGGGAACTCGTCGATTTTTTCCTTAATGAGCTTGGCGAATGGGTTCACCAAGCACTTGTCCTTGGGCCAACGGTCGATGACCGACCACTCAATGGTTCTCTCTGGGTCGTGGACTAGCGTTTGGCGGTAGAGCTCGTGCACAGACGAAGCGGATGTGGAAGCAGACCACTGTGGGTATTGGGAGAAGGCCACGGCCCGCTTGACACCATCCTTCTTCATCTGCTCCAACATCTCTTCAGTCAATGGTCTGGCGTATCTGAAAGCCACGTAAGGCTTGTGAGGAGCCGACTCGGGGCGGATCTCATCCAAGATCTTGCACACCCGCTCGGACTGGTACTCAGACCAGTACCGGATGGGCGAGCCACCGCCGATTTCGTCGTATTTTTCCTTGATGGATGGAGTACGGCGGTACGCAATGAACTTGGCGAGCCATTTCTGGAATGGACCCAAGGGAATCAAGTCACGGTCGGAGAAAAGCCGGAGGAGGAAGTCGTATGTCTCAGAGGTCTTGTTGGGACCACCCATGTTCATGAACACCACGCCGGTGGGGGATTTTGTCAGCGGAGTCGAGTAGAGCCGGGCCAAGCGCCGGGCCTGGACGGCACACTGCACCGTCTTTTGGCGTAAAGAGATCATTTGGTAGGTTTAGCAACAAGTGAATATTTCAGAGGCCGCGGTATTCTAGCCTTACGTGCGCCACTGGGCGTGCAGCGCCTTTAGCAAGCTTCGCGCAGATGAAATCGATAGCTGCAAAACGGCCCACTGACTGTATATTCAGTCCTAACCTACACATATTCAAGAACTTCACACAGTGCGTTGTTATTAAATCATGTTAAATAGTTCGTTTAGTCATCCTTCTCGCTCTTTTTCTCTCTCTCCTGTTTCTTTTCCTCCAATTGCTCCTTGGTGGCATTCAAGATGCCGTTGATCTCGGTGGTAAAGTTGTGGTATGCATCTTTCAAGCCGTCAAGGTCGTTGTTGAACGAGCCTCTGCGGTCACGGAACGACCGCCATGCTTCGGAAACATCCTTCATTTCCTCCTCAAAGTCCTCCGCGGTAGCATCCTCTAGCATGTCGATTGGTGGCACGCCCAACGTGGGGGAGTGGTAGCTCTCACTGAGCGCCTTCTCCACGGCAAGGGAGACAACTTCCGATTCTTTGGAGGTCAACTTTGATTCATCCAAAGAAGGCTTCTTGGGTTTGAGCGACTCGAAGAATTTTGTGACTTGTTTCTTGTATGGTCCCTTAAAAGCAACCAACGTCACGAGAATTCCGATCGGAATGTAGAAGTAAACTGTGGCCCAACAGACAATGGATTGTTTCAAGTCCAAGATAACAAATGGCTGGCACACAAAGCCAAATGCAAGTTGCGTCACGACCCAGCACACGAAATCGTAGTACTTCTTGGATGGCTTGGGCGTTTTCTCATCGGCTTCCAAGAAGATTGGGCGCAAGTTTCTCCGGAACACTTTGCCAACAGTCTGGATGAAAGCACCCAAGACAAACGTCAAGTAATATCCTGGCCTGGTTCCGTGCCAGAAGGCGCTGGTGGCGAAAGTCACCAACGTACTCTTGAAACCCGGTTTCTTTCCCTTTTTGGCAAGTCTGGCGTAGACGTAATGCTTCAACCACTTGTTGGTATTCATGTTCCAGGCTTCGAGACATTCGTGGGCATTTTGACCGAACTCGAATCTCCAGGTGTCGATGTTTTGCACTCTGTTCCACTTGAACTTTTTGAGTTTTTCGTCGTAGCCGTTGTAGCCGATACCACAAAGGATGCAAGAGCCCTCTGCAATTAACCAAATGGTGTAGTACTTCAATCTGTGCACGAGTCCAAGCACCCACAAGTAGACGATCCGGTAGAGAAAGCCATGTGATTTTGTGAAGTCGTCTGCAAACACGTAGTCAAGGTTGACGTATTTGGGCAACTCAAGGAACAAGATGGCCCAAAAGAAGCCTTGTAACACTTTCGACAATGACTCCTTTCCACTCTTTGGGATTCTCCGCTTCTTAGATTTGCCGGGACGCTTGTCCAAAGGCACATCGTCGAATAATGTGCTGTGAATGAACTTGTCATAGTCCACATAGTCGAAAGCAGGTCCAGTGAGCAAAGAAGGATAGAAGAAAACGTAGCCCAAGAAGGGAATGATGTTGGGGTGTTTCTTGATAGCTCTTGCTTGAGTGTAGTCGGAGGGTGCCAACTTTGTTTTTCCATCAAACACATTCCATCCGAATGCCGACAACTTCATCACCAACACCATCTGTGCACCAGTGATATCAATGTGGTGACTGTCGTAGGTGTGGAAGAATTGCATGTCGAAGTGGCTGATGGCTAAGTGGGTCATCAAGAAAAGGAAGTTAATCCAGGGCATCAGCGTGGTTCTGACATATCTGGTGATGAAGTAGCATCCGAAGGACGAGATGAGAATTGTCCTGATTCCAGAACCTAAGTTCAAGACACCAAAGATGTAGAACGAAGAAACCCCAATGACGTAGAGATTCTTCAATGTGTACTTTTGGTCAGGTAACCGTTTGAACACCCAACTAAATGGGAAGGAAAGAAGGGCACATAGTAAGATTTTGAAATTGGCCTCATCCATGCCTGCCAGAGCCAGGGCACGGCCAATGGCATCTTGTAGGTGATTTATCATGAGTTAGGCGTGGTTCGGGATTCGCTGTGGTTATTTACCCCAGGTGTGGTAGATCACTTCGCGCTTAGTGCTTGCGAATTGCTGACAGAAGCTTAAGTACTGCGCTCAGCTATGCGTTGCGTAATTTAACATTCGATGCACTATTAAGTATTTTCGTGCCACGGTTTGACTACTGCCGGGCCGAGACCTTCTTGAACTCTGTCTCCAACGCTGACGTAATGCTCTCATTCTTGTAAGGCATGGTGTTCAACACAAAGGCAATGTCCTGCCATTGGGCTTCGCTCTGAGCCTTCGACAATCTCACCAAAAGCTTCTCCGACAATTGTTTCTGGTGCTTCTCCTTCTCAATGAAGCCAACCAAAAATTTGACAATCCGCTTCATAGAGTCCTTTGACAAAGTTTCGTCATTAGACAAGCCGCTGAAGATGTCAATGAATCCATTGTAAATTGCATTATCCTTCGTCGCCAACTCGGTAAAGAACAAACGGCACATGTCGCTTATACCCTGATCTGGGTTCTCCAAGCACTTGGCCATAGAAGACAATTGACCCTTGACCTTGACTTGGCCCGCTAAAATCAAAAAGGTGACGGTCATGAGACAAGTCTTCTGAACCATGATATTCTCATCTGTAAGCCGGCGATAAAGAAAGTCGGTGTTCTCGTCAACGAGATTGTTGAAGCAGACTGCCATATCTCCCAATCCCAAAACGCAGTTACAGCGAATAATAGGGTCAGGAGATTTCTCCATGATTGTAATCAACAAAGGCAAATTGTCCTCACAGAACTTGGAAGACACGCACATCAACTTTGCCAAACTGAGAACAGCTGTTCTCTGGAGGAAGTCGTCGTCGTAATCGTCCCTGTTGATACAAATCTCTCTCACCATAGGACCAAATCTCGCCAACAAGGATTTATCGTCGTACAAAAGCTCACGCTCCTTAATGTGGAGAATCGCGTCAGTAAAGTCATCCTCAGATGTACCTCCGATCATTTCAAGCTCATTGGCATTTTCGTCGTCGTCAGCCGACTTCTTCGCTTCCAATGAATGCTTCTGTTTCTTAAACTGAGCCTCCAAATTTTCCAAGTATTCAAGCGTTTTGAGAGCCACATGGCCCACAATGAACACCAATTGAGAAAGCGAAACGACTTGTGACTCGCTGGAATCGGCTCGCTGGAAAACTTGAATCGATTTGCAGTTTATGCAGCGAGAGCATACATCAATGGGACTGGAAGAAACTTTGAAAATCGCATTTATGGCTTGTTCCGCCACACCATACCATTCTGACTTGTTGGTGTAAAGAAGCAAGATCTCTTCAAGACCCTTGATTGCATCTTCTTCTTGCGCAAATCTGTTTGTTTCGGTGATTTTCATTTCCGCTGGGATAATTTTCAGTAAAGTTGCACAGGTATACTTGCAGAGTACTAGATCCTCTTTGCCGACCTCGCCCAAACCGATTCTAAGCAAGGAGTCAATTCCAAACTGAACAATCTTTGTGTCAGCTACCGACAACATGCCTAAAATCTGAATTGCACCGTGAATGACCTCATCTGATAATTCCGAGCCACCAGCTCCAGCTTTGCCGTAAATTTGCCACAAAACTCTGATGATATCGGGATTAATAAGTTTGGCCTCGTACATCATACCGAGAAGGACTTCCAAAGAAGCCAAGTCTGCTAAGGAAGCGGAGGCGGTCAAGCTTATGAGGTTTTTGGCAAAGAACGTGGATGCTTGAGATGCTGTGGCGTTTTCGGGAGCAGTCAAGAAAAGTTGTTTGTAACACTCAATGAGATGTGACGAGATTGACTTTCCTTCATCCGAAGACCCCTTCATCCAAACAAGATGCAACATGCGACGAATGCCGTCGGATGCATTACGAAGACTGTAAGCATCTGCGAGAACCAAAAAATCCATTGCCTCGAGCACTTCGTTTCTATTCTTGGAGAACAAAAGATTTGACGTGATTTTTGTACCTTCCTCGAGTGCTTCGATGAACTGCACCGCATCTTCGTAATACTGCAAGGTAAGTTTCGCTTTGACTAGAACCGCTGGATCAGGTAATTGACCTTCCTGTTCCATCATGGACCTGTTGAGTTCCTCGTGATCGATTTCATCGTCACTTGGAACATCTTCTTCATTTTCCTTCTCTTGAATTGGATCAAGCTCCATGTCATCCTCGTTGCTCTGCGCAGATTTGCGGTGCTTCACTGGTGACTTGGGAAGGTACTTTTGGAGTTCTTCCTCTGCTCCTGCTAAACGCTGTTTCCACGTTGTGTAATCGAGTTGTGTACCGTGAGCAGCTGAGAAAGGATGAGACAAAAGTAATTTGTACATCAACTTGATTGCATTCCTTCTCACCAAGGTGCTTTTGTCTCCCAAAGAACGCACTGTGATTAACATGACGCTGTATCTTCTTCTTGATACACGAACAGGCAAGGAACACACCTTCACCATAGCCTGAATGGCTTTCGTTCTCACAAAAGGATTCTGATCCAAGAAACGTTCTTCGAGCAAATTGAGAAGACCGTCGACTTGCAGGACGCTGTTGTCCAAGAGGTCATCTGAATCTGCGGTTTCTGACTCATGCTTAAGAATATCAACCACAATGTTGCCGCAAGTCTCAACCACGGAGCATCTCAAGGACTGGTTGCTGTTATCTAGAAGCTGAGCTGTAGATGACATTTGCTTGAGAATAAGACGTGGACTGAGTTCAGATAATTTGATTAGGAACTCAGAGATGGACTTTGGGCCATTGGAGTCGTTGGAGTTGAATTGAAGCAGACTGATTTCATGCAAAATGTCTTCCGTTAGTGCAATATGATCATACTGCTTATCAAGAACATGCAAAAGCTCTGCCATGTAGGCCGGTAAGTGGATGTAGTAGGTGAGACACTGAATCACTGAGTTCTGGACCACCGTGGAAAGAGAGTGCTTTGTGACAGCTAGAGCAATGTTTCGGAACATTAGCGTTTTAATGGAAAGAACTTTCATGCGATCGATATGCTCCATCAAGTGGAACGTAGGGCGAATGAACATCTCGAGGTATTGAACTCTTTCCGGGGTAGTGACAAAGAGTTTTGAAAGCGGAACTTTCATGCAAGCAGTCACAGCTTCCAAAGTGTCTTCCACGTGTGTACAATTTGTTTTCCATGACACAGATGTCTGCTTCAGTCTGGCATTGCCACTGCTTGTTGGAAAGTCTTCTTTGCCCAAAACATTTAGGAGCACGAAGACTAAGTAGCCGTAGCGCTCGAGTTCAGCCCGAAGGTTCTCGACAGAATCGGCAAAGTCGTTCAGCTCCAACACCAACTTGGCCTGTTGGCAGGCGTTCAGGAATGACGAAGTCACCAAGTAGACTAGCTGTTTCCGATGGTTGCCCTCAAGTTGTGGGAAGCCGTGCATCATGTCTATGAGTTCCTCGAGAAGCTCATGATTGTGGACGATCGCTTCTGTGGAGTGAGCCAAAGCATTTGTGATTGTTTCTAGTTTTGAATCAACTCTTGAGGTATCGTAAGAGGTTTCCTTCTCCACGTCGAACGCGTTGTAGTACGTCGAAAGATGGAAATCCATTATGACAGGAAGAATTGGATGCTAAGTTTATTTCGACTAGGTAAGGAATCAGGTGAATTTAGTCGTTATCTGGGCGTGGATCAAGTGGCAGACGTCTCTCAGTTCATATAAACAAACACTGCAGGTGAAGGTCGCGCTCTCACCAAGATGTCAAGTAGAGTATAGATCGATAGTTACAGTGCGCAGTGAGCATACTCGATGTAATAATACATTTGCTATTTAGTCTTTCAACCTAGCGTAGCCCTTTATAACGGCCTTGGACGTGCCCATCCGCTCCTCTTCTAAGACACCTAGCAAGTCTTTCGTGGTGATCATGTTACCCGTGCGGATCTCTCTAAATCTCAACCCATTGTCTCCTCTGGATGATATGAGTGTGCTTTGTTTTGGACCGGACTCCTTGCTGCCGGTGCTCTTTTCTTCTGCGCCTCCGGCTGCTCCTGAAGTCATCCATGAATACTTCTTGCGCGAAGGGTTCATGGCCATCATAGCTGCAGTGGCATTTGCAGCTCTGTGCAAAGTTTCCTCTGCTGCACCCGATTTCGAACCACCTTCTGGAGCAACCTCATCGCTCTTTTCAAGTCCCAAGAGAGCCCGCTTGGCGACACGACGCTCTTCCATCTCTTTTTGTTTTAGCGCGATGTTTCTGAGCTCTTTGGACAACTCAGAGCGCTGGGCGGGAGGAATCGTCTTCTGCTTCCCGGTTTGCTTCACTTTTCCGTTGAAAGCAGGTATACTTCTTCTTCTGTGCTTGGCCAATGCTACCGTCTTGGTAACAATATTCGAAAGCCACTCCTTGCAAGCGCACGACATGAACTCGAGCATCTCAGGATCAACCATGAAATTCTGCATCATGCCGTTTTCCCTTGCCGTTCGGTTCATCACCAATGCCAAATGGTAGGGGTGTAAGAACGCATTCAATTGACCATATGACTGTCTCTGGCGGTTGACTAGCTGCTGCTGGTGGAGATTGAGCGCCGTCCGGTTGTAGTTGGTAGAAAGAAGCTCTTCTTCCCGTTGAATATCCACGCCCGCGGCGGCAAGGGCATCGTTGAGTTTCGAAGGGTCTTCTGCCTTGTCCTTATCGCCTGCACCGTTATTGAGTGGCGCGCCGCCCATTGTGCTGCCTGCCATTGGCACGGCAGATGTAGAAAACGACGTGGGTTGAGGGTAAGGTTTCTTGGGGTCAAACCTTATGCTGGGCTTGTAACCTTGGGAGTTGTCGGCACCCTGTGCCCGGTACTGGTTGCCGTACGCTGACTGAGTTTTTTGGTATGGATACGAGGACTGGATGGACAGTTGCGACCTGGAATGCTGGAGCTGGGAGGTGCCGAGGTGGGATGTGTTGATGTTATCGGTGGGTAGCTTCCCCATCGAGTTCACTCTGTTCATGCCAGCGGGGGATTGCTGGTAAGAGCCTTGATAGTCCGGCGTGGGCGTTGATGCTTTGGAGTTGGAGGGATACGCCGAGGACTGGCCGGGCCCAACCGAACCTGGTTTGTCTGAAAGGAAGTCCGGGAGGTCGAGTCCTGCGCTGTCGCCGACAGCACCTGGTGTACCTCCTGTGCCATCCAATGGAAGAGGGTCGAACAAGCCTCCGATATTGGGGTCGTCTAGCAGGTCAGGCTCTATCTTCAATCTTTTGCCGTTGGTGTCGTCGGGAAGTTCTTCCAGAGCACGCTTGGAATTGCCGCCGCTCCCGGGTGTGGAAGATTGCGGCATGTGTGTGAAAAGACGGGGGGTCAAGTTATGGGGAACGTGAGCTCTGATTCGGAGTAGAAACGTTCAGAAAGACTCTCTCTAGGTATGGAGCTGTTGCTGGTGTTGTGAGCCTGTTGGTCGCGAAGCGTGTGCGCACCGATTGAGTCTTGGTCCAAGCTGGGTACAATGAACTGGAGAAACACAGAGTAGATAAATCACTGGAAGCCGAGACATAAAGATGAACGCTTCTTCATAATTTTGGCTCGCCTTTTTCTGTAACTTTTTTTTTTTCATCATGTAGTGCCATTCTGCGGTGGCACTGCGTGCACACTGTAGACACTGATGCTCATCTCGAAAATCAAATCCACCTCCACATCCATGTCGTCTTCCAAGCCACTTGCCTTTGAAGGCGAGAGAAACTTCCGCTCACGGCTCATGTTGGCGACCCTCGCAGGTACCCACATCAAAATCACAAAAATCAGATCCAACGACGTCAACCCAGGTCTCAGAGACCACGAAGTGTCGTTTTTGCGTCTTCTAGAAGCCATCACCAATGGCTCCCACATCGAGATTTCTTACACCGGTACCACCGTCATTTACAGACCGGGAATCATCATCGGTGGCCAGCTCACACATACTTGTTCCGGAAACAAACCAGTGGGGTACTTCTTGGAGCCTCTCCTCTACCTTGCACCATTTTCCAAAAAGAAGTTCTCCATCATCCTCAAAGGCTTGACGTCCTCAGACAAAACCCTCGACGCTGGCGTGGAAGCCATCAAGTGGGGATTGCTTCCCGTGATGGAAAAGTTCGGTGTTCGTGAAGTTGAACTACATGTGTTGAAGAGAGGATGCCCACCGTTGGGCGGTGGAGAGGTGCACTTCATTTGCAATTCCTTGATTTCCCAGCCGTTGACCATTCACGCTTTGGAAACTCCCAAGATGTCCGCCATCCGAGGTGTGGCCTTTTGTGCTAGAGTGTCGCCATCCATCGTCAACAGAATCATTGACAGTGCTAGAAAGGTGTTGAAGCCCACTGGTATTGAGGTGAACATCACCGCTGATGTTTGGAGAGGTGAAAACTCGGGTAAATCTCCCGGTTTCGGCGTCACTTTGGTTGCAGAGCTGAAGAAGGGCTGGAGGGTGTTCGCAGAGGGCAACGGTACTGCCGGATCTTTACCTGAAGATTTGGGAGAAACTGTGGCCTACCAGCTTCTAGACGAATTGACGAAGTCGAGCTGTTCTGGCAGAAACCAAATCAAGTTGGCATTGGCTTACATGACCATCGGCAAGGAGGATGTGGGAAGACTCAAATTGCATAAGGACCAAATCGATGAGGACTTGATCTGGTGCTTGCGTGACATCAAGACCATATTTGGC
Organism: Metschnikowia lopburiensis (nom. inval.); assembly: GCA_030563105.1. Classification (NCBI taxonomy): domain Eukaryota; kingdom Fungi; phylum Ascomycota; class Pichiomycetes; order Serinales; family Metschnikowiaceae; genus Metschnikowia; species Metschnikowia lopburiensis (nom. inval.). The sequence goes on from JAKUBC010000012.1 coordinate 26,450, forward strand.
ACGGAGGCATTCTTGAAGGACAATGCAGATGAGTTCGAGGAGGACTACATGACCCTCTCCATCAAGGGCTCTGGTTTCACCAGTGCTTCTAAAAAGGTTGCATAGATCGTATAATAAACCATTTTTGGTACATAACTTTTTTTGCTCTGGTTCGTTACCAGAATGAGCACCATCCAATGTAGTGCTGGCACAAGTTTTCGACGCTGGTAGCCTGCTGAATCAACTTGTCCACTTGAGTTGGGATGTCCAACCCTCTGAGTCGTTTGATGTCATTACCCGTGAGCTTATCAGTGATCCGCTTGAGCACAAGTGCTGCTCTGGCATTCCTGATCTCCAATTGGTTCTGTTTGTTCAACCTTTGGGCCTCTTCCTCATCAATCTCTCCCTTCTTTAAGATTTCAGCCGTGTTGTATTGCGGCACCTTAATACCAGTGGCTTCTGCCAAGACCTTCGTGGGGAAATCGAATCCCCAATTGATCAAAGGATCATAGGCAAAGGCTTCCAAGATTGCCATCAAGGATTCTTTATTGTCCCTCAACACGCGCATAACATGCTCGCAAGTGATCCGGAAAGATCCCTCGATTCCACTGACTTCCATGGCATAATTGAGCATTCTTGTGAGTCTGAAGGGCACTTTCTCGGGGTATTTCTCTCTCAAGATAGCAGCCTCAAAACAATCACCGAAATCGATGTGAACGACTTTACCAGTAAATCTGTCAAGCATCAAGTTCGAAGGGTGACGATCACCCAATCCCAAGATGTAGCCGACCATCGACATGACTGCCAAAGACCTGGTGTAGGTTGTTCTTCTGTCAAGCCAAGCTTCGGACGATTTCGACTTGAGCCAAAGCACCTTGTATAAGTCTTGACCCCTGGTGTTGTCCAAGGCACCGGTGAAAACTTCAACCTTCTGCAAAATTGTTAAGCTGTCATAGTCCGGAGCCATTTGCAACATGATTCTATGCTCAATATTGAGGAGAATCTTGCGCGATTCCCTATATTCACGAATAAGAACATGGAAAGTGTCACTGTTTGGAACCCAACCCAACAAACCCACTTTAGGCGACAACGGAATTGCAGGATACTGCTGGATATCTAAATGTCTCTTGAAGCACTCAGTATCGTTTGTCAACAATGTGTTGACCAAACCGAAAAGCTGCATCACCAAGTTGTCTTGACGGATATCTTCATGTCCCTTCAAAACGTACTGGTAGTCCTTGCCGTCACTTCCCTTACAACTCAATTTTCTTGGGCGTTGCTTCGAGGAAATCACGGTGAAGGTGTGGTCAAACTTCATGATTCGGATGATTGGTTTGCCTGCTTCGTAGGTACCTGGTACGGCCAACTCAAGGTTGTTGGCTTCTTCAAGCTTGGGTGAGACGAACAGCAACTCCAAACTCTGGAGCTGGGGAAGTTGTCTGCTGATTCTGCGGAACACGTTGTAGTAGACGTCCCAGGCCTGATTCAAGTTAGTGATGTCTTTAGTTCTGCGGTAGTTGAGAACCCATTCGTATGCATCAGCCAACTCTCTTCCAAAAGCATTATTGAAAGAAGCCTCACGCATGGTTTCTGGTCCCTTTTGAAGCATCATGTGGAGTGGACTGAGCACCTCGAACATTTTTTCTGTGTTATGTTCACCGAAGAAAAGTCTGGATGCGTCTTCGAGTCCTTCGTACCACTGCTCGAGCCACAACACCGCAACACGGATAAGCTCGTGACTGACCAACTCAGACTGTTCCACCAACACTGGAGAGTGGATTCTCATCTTGTCGATGATCGACAAAGCTGCTTTCTTCCGGTTGAGAGACTCGGAGGTCACAGCAACTGCAAGCGGATAAACTAAAGCTTGAGGATGTGCTTTACCGAGATCAGCCAAGAGACCGAGCAAGGAGCGACTGACAATTGGGTTTGGTTGATGAATACGCGAGATCAATTGCGGAACAATTTGCAACCAGTTGTCAATTTTGACCATGTTGAAACCGTCGGTCATTGCCTGAGCTGCTTCGGGTATGCCTCCGAACCGGAACCAAAGAGCGAGCAAACGCAATGTATCTTGCAAGGAACTCGAGTTCGAAAGAGCGATGGAATGGAAGAACCCTTGAATCGATGGAACAACGTGTCTCTGCACGACCTCCATTGATATCACTTGCAGCGCTTGCTTCGAATTCTCTTGGGTTTCGTTTTGCTCGGTAATCGAGGGATTTCCCCCGATGTTCTGAGAGTACATGGAAATGACTTCAAAGTTGGCTAAAGCCCAATTGTGCCAGGCTTTGTACCATTTGCTGTCAAAGTGAGTAGCCAAAAGGAAGGCTCCCAAAATGATCTCTGCCGTTTCCGTGCGCCAGTTATTATTCAACACGATTTGCCATTCACCCTGCTTCAAGAAACAGCGAGCCAAAAGCTTGGTGTACTCTTCGACGTGTTTTGGAATTCCTGGTCCATCAACAGGCACAGGCTGAGTTATCAAGTCATTTGGATTGAGACCAAGGTCTTGTGACATTCTTGTGGTGAAATCAACGAGGTGACGGAGAGCTTCTTTGCCCTGACCTTTAGCCCACATGTACTTGAGTTGAGCGTAGACAACTTGTGGGGGAGCTCTAGAGGGGTTCTCAGACGAGCCACTTTCCAACAAATTGTTCAAAGAGTTCTCAGCTAAGTTGAAACGGCCAGACTTGCGGCAAAGATTTGCAAATTTGATCCACATATCCATGTCTTGCTTTGGCTTGATAACAAGCGCTCTAACCTTGAGCATTCGTTGCCAAATATCAACGTTCCGTTGACATCCGAGGAGTCGAGTATTCCATGTTTTCCGCATCAAAGCCCTCTTTTCGGATCCTTGTGGCAAGCACTTATACTTCATAATCTCCTCAAGTTCGGCTAACATCTGCACTCTCACAACAACACCATATGCTCTGTTGTAACTCTCACTCACCAATGCAGTGATTTCAGTGACCAACAAGTCACGAGCATTCAAGATGTGATTGGAGGCGGCTTCAAAATTGTTGCGGTGCAAGTTCAAAATTGCACTAAAGAAGGCCTTATCGGGAGACTCCAGCTTCATAACCTTGATGTACGCATCCATTCTATCCCATTGACCCAATCCCCATGCGGCGGCAGCAGCCAATGGTGCAACATTTCTTTTGATGTCACTGGAAGAGGTATTCCACTTCTTTTGAGCAAGCTCGGACAATTGCTCCCATTCACCAAGAGCATGGAGCGATCTCATCTTACCCATGATAACTTCCATGTTATCTGGCTCACGCTTTTCTCTTTCATTATAGGCTTTCAAAGCGTCATCCCACCGTTGCAATTTTTCATGCCAAGTTTCTTTCAATTGGAGGTCGTGATGCAATTGGGCATGCTTCAAAATACCAACAGCAGCATCAGACTGCTGAAGCTGATTGTTGATACTAATCAATGATTCAATGGTAGGAGTTGTTGGCTCTTCGTAAAACTCGAGCTCTTTGTAGTGCAATGCCTTTGCGTAGGCGTGACATCTTTGGGCGTACTGACCAAGCGTGGAGATTGCAATTGGTAAAGACTTGTCATCGTGCTCCATGAACTCAGCCAAGTTCAATAAAATTTGATGAATTTCGGGAGGGTTGTTTGGGGCTGACAATGCAATGCACAATGACTCGATCAATTCCTCTTGATGCTGCGAATACAACTCACTCCAACACGAGGCAAAACTGGAATTGAAAAGGTCTTTAGCAAGCGGGTGATAATCAGAAGCCAATCCAGCGCAGGCCCTTATAGCATGAGAGGGACTCTGTTTAAGCAATTCTTTACTTAAACGAGCAATCCACTCTTGCCAATCCTCCTTGGTGTTGTTTCTTTGAGACGAGTCCCATGCAGCCTTCAATGCTGTTTGATTGACAGGTAACTTTTTTGACGGCATATCGATGTCAGGAACGTCGAAATGGGTAGTATGCATATCGTAATCATTATAGATGTTCAAATTGGTTGGCAAAGGATCGCCGCTCAACATTTTCGAGACGAGCAGTTCGAAAAGGGTGAAGTGAACATTGTTCTGAATGAGAACTTTTTTAATGACTGGGATGAACATCATGAACTCGTCGCCCATACCAAGGGCTAAGCAGCAAAAGGTGTTCATCACCGCGGTTGTGAGCTCTTCATGACCTTGCTGCAAAACACGTAACAAGGGGTGGACAATCCTGGAACACATATCGTTGAGCGCAATATTTTTCGAGAGCTTCCCCACTGTTTCAATGGCGTATTTCCTGAGACGGATCGGGCCAGTTTCAAACATCTTAACTATGGTAGGAATGATGACATGATCATACTCTTCGATATTGCTTCCGAAGACAACAAAACTCCGGAGGACATGGATGGATGGATCACCTTCTGCCGACTTGTCATTTTCAATCAAGTTGAGAAGAAGGGGCAAGATTTCAGGTAAGTACATCTTAAATTCACCCTCCAAAGCGCGAGAAATCGATTCTATCAAGTGGGTAATGATGACTTTGATGTTGAAGTGAGGAACATTGGCGAAAAACTCTTTTATGACACTGAAGATTTCCGGCAAGAATGGTCTGATATGTTGCTTGACAATCAAAATCAAGGCTCCCAATTGTTGCAAATAAAACTTCAACATACTTGGGGGACAATTTTGCATGACCTTGATGATTCCCGGAATGATTTGAGGCAAGAAGGACACACAGCGCAATCCCAAAGTTTGGAAGATATACATCACAGCTTGAATGACCTTGTTGTGATGAGAACTCAATGATGTATCTTTCAAAATTTTCATCAAATTGTTGATCGCAACTGTTGGGTAGTATTCCTCGTTCGAGGGAGACATTCCTTTCATCAACAAGGCAATATCCACTGGTGGAGCGTTCTGCTGGTCAGGGATCTTGTGGGAGGTTTGTTCGACTTCACGGTGCTTGTAGGGATCCAATGCACCCAAGATTCCCAAAAGCCTCACTGTTTCACGTCTAATGTTAGAAGAAGTTTCCAGCTTCAAGATTGCAACAAGCATACCGAGAAGCTGTGGGTAATCGAGTAAAGGCTGAATGACATATCCTGAAGAGCTTGCAATCTGCCCAAGTGCTTTCAAAGCAGCGTCTCTTTTGAAAGACGAACTTTGGTCTTGGAATGTGTCAAGGATGAGAGGCATGAGATCTTTCAAGAAAGGCTTCATGTCCTCACCTGCAACTATAGCTGCCTCTCCCAAACAGCTAATAGCACTTGCAGCAACGGAAGAGCTAGGATCTTTCGTTTTCGGGATCAATGTCTCAACAATTGGTTTGATGTATGGTCGCGTGAGCTCCGTCGAATTGCTGATGAGTAGGGAGAGAATAACAGCAGACTCTTCCTTTTTTCTGCTCGTGTTCGAGTACTTCAATCTGCTCAATAACTGAATGAGTGTCTTTCTCAATGAAGGCACGATGTAGGCAGGGTTAATCGTGGACAAACGTCCCAAAATCTTGATGGCCACCTTCCTCATTTCAAATATCTCATCATTCAAAGCCACAAACAAATGCTTAACATTTTCAGCCTGTGATAACTGTGGGTCAAAGTTTGTAGCTTTGGAAAGGCAATTAAGACCTTCAAGTCTTATTTCTGGCACCGGATCCGTTATGGAGATGGATAGAATTTTGTCCACGACTTCGTTCACAGCACTCAATGCGTTCACGCTCGTTTGGTGGCAAATGGGGTCTTTCGTAAATATTCTGCAAGAGGTCGTTGTAGCTGCTTGTCTGACTTTGGGGCTGCTACTCTCAAGGTAGGTGATAATGCAATAGCGAACGAACTCGTTGAGTTGGTAATTCTCAAATTCAAAGAAAGAGACCATTTCCAATGCTTGTACGACAATCGCATCATCGTAATTTTGATACGACTCCAAGTTGCCAAGGAGACTGTTGACACTCAACCCTGTATCTCTTGAAATCATGATCAATCGATAATCGCGAGCGGCTGACTCATTGATCTTAATCGATCCGTAAGGAGAGCCCGGCAGCTGAAATGGTTTACCCGAAAGGACAAAACTAAGCAAGTTCAAAAGCTTCATGTTGATGGTGGGTGTGAGTGGAGGAATGTTTTTGATAAGAATTTGCAAAGCATTCTGCATGGACTTTGACAAAGAACAGCTCGTGAAAATCATGTCGAGGATATCTCTTTGTAGATGCTTTGTGAGTGCTGGTCCAACAGCGATTGACAATTTGCCGATGCAGTCGAAGATAGCAGGCTCGATATCTTTTCTGATGGCTCTGTTCTTCGATGAGATCAGTGAGCTGCCTGCCAATGAAGCGATGCTGACGGAAGAGTCACCGTTTGATACTCCACTCGCTAAAAGCAGCTGGATGCCTGAGCTCGACGCGTATGAAAGGCCATCTCTGATGTTGTCTAAAATAGCATCCAAGTATGTTGCCATTTGCGTGCCCACCTTTAATGAGATGGAACCAATGCTTTTGAAAATTGCACTTTTCTCGGTCTTCACCGTGTCGCTGGTCTGATTCTTGTACTTCTTCAATTGGGATAAGTAGTAGTAGAGGGTGCGATGCAAATACTTCTCGACGAAGAGTTCAGGGTTGATCTCACAAAGTAATGGGAAAATGTTCGTAAGCTCCTGCCTGATGACAGACATTCTTGAGTTTTTGTAAAGAGCGACATTCTCGTACAAGGTATCGAACATTGACTTGATGTATGGATCGTCGTGGTGCCTTATCAACTCACGATACACCAAAAGAGAGCCATGAATCGCTTCATTCGACTGTGTGGACGATGCTGACACTGGAAGTAGGTTGATGGTGCCATTGGTTTCCTGAGAGTTCCTGGACGTGTTGTCGTTGAGGGTCATGGATGCCAGGTCTATGAGAATCTTGATCCATTTTCTCCTTGTCTCGACATCACGAGAATAGATGATGGACATGCATTTGCGCAACGCAATGGCAGCGTCGTTTCGGATGATGAGCTTGTGTTCTCTCAAGGGCACCCATATGTGCTCCAAGATCTGGGTCACATAGCTTTGAAGAAGCAAAGGCGCATTTTCAGCCAACGCCGTGATGATAAGAATAGCGGCATGGCGTCGGTTTTCGTGCTGCCTGCTGTCGCTTTGGAGCCACTCGATGGCTTTCTTGGCCTCGAAGTCAACAAAGTCGCCAGTCAAAGTGCCACCGGGAGTGGCCAACTTTCCTAGCGTTTTTGTCGCTTGCTTCATGATATTGATGTCGTTCGAGAGAATCAAGGAGCTCAAGTAGTTGGAAAACCGGGCAGTTTTTGTTGCATTTTCCTCGCCCACACCACTGTCGAAATCGATCAACGAGTTCAAGGCGGAGATTCCGCCGAGAGTCTGCGCCGTGTCTTTGCTTTGGAGAAGCTCGAAAATCGTCCGGTTGATTTCATTGTTGTACTTGTTGAACTGCTCGGATGTCAAATCTCTGGCGATAGAGGCCAAAAAGTTTCTCAATTCCACGGCGGAGCGACTTCTGATGTCTTCTTTATTCAGCTTGAGGCCCTTGAAGATCTGATTCAATGCGACGCCATCAACGACTTGCGCCTGTGCTGTTGTCGACATTTTGGGGAGATCCAATGCAGTGGCTTGTATTTAATAATCGGTTCCAGCCTCGTGGACGGGCTCAGTGTTCTCTGGTCCGGATGCGTAGGTATACAGTTGTCGGGTGAGATAAGATTACTACTGAGTGCCTGGTGCACGGGTCGCGGGCCCAGCAAATAGAAACACCGCCATTCTACTAGGTTCGGGGCCTATTTCACAAAATGTCAGCTGAAATTACCTTCTTTTTTTTTCTTTATCAATGTGTATTTTGAACGTGCTTTTTTGCTCGGGCCATGGCTCGGGCTCGGATCATGGCACAGAGAAAAGAGAGAAGTTTCTCACGATACTAGGACCGTACTCGTCGTAGTCCTGCTTGGTGTAACAGTAGCTCTTGAACTCGGCCGTCTGAGCCAACAAAGAGCCTCCAAACCAAACGGCGTTTCTTTGTCTCTTGTGCGAGATCACCTGGACCTCCACACCTGTGCTCTTGACACCACTCAACTTCTCGCTCATTTCGATTCTCTCATTCACCAATCCCTTGATGTCTCTCTGCAATCTTCTTCCGAAGTCCTTGAACATTGTCGATCCTCCAGACAAAACAATGTTTTTATACAACTTCTTACGCACATCAATTGGCGACGACTGGACGACTTGATCAACCACAGTAGGCAATGGGGTCAAGTAGTCAGAGGAGCAAATTTCTGGGTTGAAGAAGATCTCGGGAGCCAAAAATCTCTCGTATCCAACGTCAACCGTCTTCTTCTTGTCCACAGTCTCCACGATGTACTGGGCGAATTTCTCTTGTGGATACTGGTCGAACTTCTTGAACTCCTTCACCATGTCGGGACAGACGTAACAGAACTGCTGCTTGATCTTCTCGGCAGTTTGCAACGAGGTATCGCTCTCGCCTCTGTCTCTCAACAATGTTTGGATGAAGTGGGTGATGTCTCTACCGGCCAATGGGATGTTTTTGATGGCACCTCCAATGACGTAGCCCTCTGCCACCGGAATGACGTGAGTAACACCGTCACCAGAGTCGATAACCGTACCCGTCAAGGATCTGTCCTGAACCTTGGACGAGGTCCACGAGGCAGCCAAGGCCAAAACGGCCTGGACGGCGATGTACAAACCGGCACAGTTGAATGACTCGAACATGATCTCGGCGGTGCTCTCTCTGTTCTCAGGAGGGTTCAATGGTGGCTCGGTCAACAAGAAGTAGTGGTCCTCAGGCTCACAACGAAGATACTTGAAAATCGAGTTCTCCCAGAACCGTTCCATGTGGTCCCAGTTCTCGATTTGACCGTGTCTGACGGGGTAGGACAAGGAGTAGTTAGGGCCGGAGGCGGCGGAAAGGGCCTCGTTGCCGATAAAGAAGTCCAAGTCTTCCAATCCTCTCTTGCCGCTCAAGAACGAGCCGTGCGAGGACGCGGACTTGCCTCCCTTGCCGGCGCTGGTGGAGGTCGCAATAGCTGTGGGGAAACTAAACGAAGGAGAGTCATTGCCGGCGAATCCCAACTTTGTCAAGCCGGTACCATTGTCCATGACGACCGCAGGGGTTCCCATAGAAGCCATGATGGATGTTTGGTGTCAATTGCGTGTAGGTTTATTTGGACCACTGGGTGAGTAAAGGGGACTTGTGAAGCTACGGTGCGTGCACTACGTTTGCTCGGCAGTGGTTGAGAACACTATAATTACAATGCCTGCAAACACGATTACTCGAAAAATTGGCTCGCAAATAAAAAAATATCCAATTTAACTCGTGAATCTATGTAACATTGACGGAAAGTTTCCGCTTAAACTGCCGTTTCGCGTGATTTCGACATGCTTGGGTAATCAGGTGGCGTGGCCAGTGGCTGCGACTTAGTACTCGTCCTTACCACTGATGATCACATCATTGATCTTCAAGATCATTCTGGTCAACTGGGTGGCCAACAACAATTGCTGTTTCTTACCGATCAAGGGGTCAATGACAAAAAGCTCCTTCATGTCGTTGGTGCCCTTGCCCAAACAGTCAACACCCAACTTCGACGACTTTTCGAGCACCTGCTTCGATTTGAGGGCCGACAAGGTTTCAATTGGGTCCAAGCCGGAGTTCTCGGCAAGGGTCATAGGGATCTGATCCAATGCATTAGCGAAGGCTCTGAAAGCATATTGGTCAATGCCCTTTTGCTTGTCGGCGGCAGCATTGACGGCAATGGATGCCGTAAGCTCAGCAGCACCTCCACCGTAGACCACTCTACCATCTCTGATCAAGTTACGCACCACACAGATTGAGTCATGCAATGCTCTCACACCCTCAGCAATGATCATTTCGTTGGAGCCCCTGATGAAACAGGTGACAGCCTTGGTGTTGGAGCATTCCTCAACGACCAACATGCGGTCTCTGGTGGTACCAAACTCGAGCTCTCTGATGACACCTGCCTTACCCAACTTCTCGGGGGCCAAGTCCTCGAATCTTGGCACGATGTGACCGTTGGTGGCAATGGCCAACAACTCCAACTCAGAGCCTCCGATCCATCTGATAGCGTTCAATTCGTTAGCCAACAACAAGTGGTTAGCCTCGTCATCGAAACCCCACTGGCAGGCAACAACGTTGGCGCCCGAGTCCTTGACTTGCTGGATCATGTCCTGGAACTTTTTCTGCTCGTACTCTTGCAACACCTTGAACTCTTCCACGGACGAGATGTCCAATTTGTGCTTGGTCTTTGGCTTAGGTGGCTCGAATGGACACGTCAAGATGGCGATCTTGCAGTCCTCGACCTTCTTCTTCATCTGCGGGTGAGAGAAGTCTTTGTCTAAGAGAACACCCTTGATCAATGTGGAGTCCTCGATGGCACCACCGACTTTGCTCTCCATCTTGATCAACTCGAAATCGACGTCTTTTCTTTCGAGGTCGGCCACGGCCAACACGGAGTCAACAGCCATTTGAGCGAAGTGGTTATGGGCCTTGGACACGATTTTGGAGCCCAAAGAGGTCTTGGCAGCCTTCAACAAGTTGGAGTCGGTGCTCTCGTGGGAGATGTTAATTTCGTCTGCGACCGCGTCCAACTGAGCGACGGCAATCTTGCACGCTTCATCAAAACCGTTGGCAATCTTGATGGGATGGATTCCCTTCTCGATAAGCTCGAGGGCCTGGTCCAACAACGAACTTGCCAACACAACGACACCGGTGGTTCCGTCACCAATCTCGTCATCTTGGGAGCGGGACAACTCCACCAACAACTTGGCAATTTCGTTGTCCAAATCCATTTGCGAGAGAATGGTGGCACCATCATTGGTAATTGTGATGTCTCCGTCCTGGCTGACCAAGATTTTGTCCAAGCCACGGGGGCCCAAGGAAGTTTTGACAATGGAGGCCACGGCTCTGGCGGCCAAAATGTGGGACTTAGTGGCCTCCACGCCGTGTTTTCTCTGCTTTTTGCCCTGGTCACGGACAATGATGAACGGTCTGCCCATCTCATCCTGAGCCACGATGGCGTTCGACAAGTCTGGCATTCCAGGTTGCGCCATTTTGGTGTATCGTGTGGTTTATGTATTCAAAAATTTTCGACGCTTGTGCGCATTGATTTGGGTGCGCGGTGGGCTAGTGCCACCGATAATGCTCATCAAAATGATTTGAAACAAAGCAGAATACAAATGAATTGAAGAATAAGTCGAAAATGCTTTTTAAAATAACAAATCTCAGTTGATGTATTTGCGTAATCAATCACCTGTCACCTATCTTCTCAGACCATGACATACGTCCAATTCGCAGCTATAGACGAGGAGTCAAAGTGAATTCGAGATAAGCCATAATCTTTCGTTTCCTTTAACATTCCAAACTCTTCAAGTTCAGACAGCTGAGGGTTCAGAACCGTGGCCGTGTCAATGAGCCGACCAGTGTGCTTTTGTGGACATACCCACATTTCGTTGTGTAAGACGTCAAAATTTGTGTCCACCATAATTTTTGCAGCGACATTGTTGTTCCGCCGTCGAAGTATTCAATTTCGCCTCTAATCGAACCCATCTTGGTGGTTCCAGTTGGGGCCATTCAATCAGTGCTTGGCCGTACCAGATGCAGGTAGATTGGATAGCTTACAAAAGATATTGGCTCATCTCTCTTATCCAGCAATGAAAAAACAAAAGCATTTAAAATAACAAATCAGCAATCCTTTCCTTCGAACAACCATTGATTGAGTCCTTGCTTTCCTTTAGTTTTTTTATCGCTGGTCTAAACCTCCATTTCTAATCCACGTTCTCGGCCTAACTTCGGCCTTGATGCGCATCAGGCGAAAAAAAGACTAGGCATCTTCATACTACATCCAAATGAGCGAGATCGACGTGGACACCGCCAGCATCGAGCAGTTGAGAGACGTGTTGTGTAACAAGTCCGGAGACGTGGCCTTGGCCAACCGTTTCAGAGCCTTGTTCAACTTGAAGTGTCTTGGCTCCGACTCTAAAGATGAGGAGACGGTCCACAAGGCCATCGACTACATCGCCGAGTGTTTCGCCGACAAGTCCGAGCTTTTGAAGCATGAGGTCGCCTACGTCTTGGGCCAGATCCACGACACCTACGCCAGCAGGTACTTGAAGGATGTGTTGAAGGACACCAACCAACAAGTGATGGTTAGACACGAGGCCGCTGAGGCCATCGGTGCCATTGGTGACTCCGACTGTTTGGATGTCTTGGAGGATTACTTCAAGAACGATCCCTCCGTGGAGATCAGACAGACGTGTGAGTTGGCCATCGAGAGAATCAAGTGGGAAAAGTCGGAGAAGGCCAAGACCGAGAACTTGGAGAAGTCGGCCTTCACCTCTATTGACCCCGCACCACCCATGGCCACCGACCAGGAGTCCAAGGTCGAGAAGTTGCAAGCCATCTTGAACGACCAGGACGTTCCTTTGTTCGAGAGATACAGAGCTATGTTCAGATTGAGAGACCTAGCCACTGACGATGCTTGTCTCGCCTTGGCCTCTGGTTTCGCCGACCCCTCGGCTTTGTTCAGACACGAGATCGCCTACGTGTTCGGCCAGTTGTGCAACCCAGTCACTGTTCCATCCTTGATTGAGGTGTTGAAGAACGAGTCCGAGGCAGGCATGGTCAGACACGAGGCTGCTGAAGCTTTGGGTTCCATCGCCACTGACGAGTGCTTGCCTGTGTTGAAGTCTTTCTTGAATGACAAGGAGGACGTGGTCAGAGACAGTGCCATCGTGGCCTTGGACATGTACGAGTACGAGAACTCGAATCAGTTGGAGTACGCTGCTGTGGTTTAAGCAGTGTTCTGGGGATATTTCTACAAGGCATAGGTAAACCTTTATGTATGCAAATTCTATGGTACAAACACAGCTCGTGTGTTTAATTGTTTGTTCTGAAACGGTAGCCACAGCCCGTACACGTGTAGAAAACGGTGGCACCCTCATCGGCGGATCTCAACTGTAAGGTGTGGTATTGCATCTCCTCGTTTCCACACTTTGGACACTTCTCTTTAATCGTGGCACCTTCTTCCAACTCGTCGTTCTTCAACGTGGTCTTCACAGAAGATTTCTTCAATTTCAATGACGAGGGGAAAGCGTCTTCGGAGGACTTGGTGACGACCTTCAAGTTGGCAAACTTCTTGCTGGAGACACTTTTCCCGCAGACACGGCAGTCCAACGTGGGCTTAGCACTCACCGTGTCTAGCAAGTTTCCGCAGTCTGTGCAAAAAATTAACGAGCCGACAGCAGACATGGGGATGTGGAGATTATCTATTGCGTAGAGCTACGTTTTTTCAGTGTGCGCATCGCATCTTCTGAGGCTAGTGCTTTTTTCGGTTACCCTCGGAAGTCATACGCCTACATATCTAGCCGTCGCAGCGCTGAGCCCTCGGATCTAAAGTGCAAACCTCATCGATCTCATCAAACTCACTTCACCTACCACGCCATGAGACAAAAACGTGCCAAATCGTACAAGAAGCAAATAAACCTCTACCTTCACACATTCAAGTTCAGAGAGCCATTCCAGACCATTGTGGACGATGAGCTCATCCTCACATGTGTTAAGGCTTCATTCGATGTGGTGAAAGGTCTTAACAGGACAATCCAGGCCGAAACCAAGCCGATGATCACACAATGTTGCATGCAAGCGTTGTACGCTACGGAAAACCAACCGGCCATTGATTTGGCCAAGACGTTTGAGAGAAGAAGATGCAACCATCCTCCAAAGAGCCCTGAGCCTCCAGCTGAGTGCATCAAGTCTGTCGTCAACATCGACGGAGTCAACAAACACAGATACATTGTCGCCACGCAGAACCTCAAGTTGAGAAGCAAGCTTCGCCGTGTTCCCGGAGTGCCACTTGTATTCATGAACAGATCTGTCATGGTCATGGAACCGGCTTCCGATGCGACTAAACGGGCAGCTGTCTTGAGCGAGAACGCAAAGTTAACTGCTGGTTTGAACGATGCCAAGGTGGGTTACATTGACAAGGGTCCCGAACCTTCCACGGAGGAGCAACCCAAGAAGAAAAAGAAGGGCCCAAGTGGACCTAACCCATTGAGTGTGAAGAGAAAGAAGGCGGAGAACACTACCAAATCTGATGGTCCCGAGCAGAAAAAGAAGCGGGTGAGAAGACATAAGAAAGTCAGCGATACAGGAGCTGACAACAATGACTCCAAAGAGGCAACTGATGGTGCCCCACAAAAGGCAGCTGATGGTGCTCCACAAAAGGCAGCTGATGGTGCTACGCAGGAAGCTGAAGCTGAAACGTCCAACCCCATCTCTGGTGCCGAAGAATAAATGCATATAAAGTATAAATAAATTCATGAACCCTCCATAATGAGCAGCAATTAGCGACAATCTGACTCAAACCTCAGAGTCTCCTAAAGCATCGAAGGCGTTGGATTGTTGAGGCTCAGGTTGCTTGACATCGTCAACTTTCTCCTTCTTAGCAGTATCAACTTTGATGACAAGTGCTGTGTCAGGATCAACAAAGCACATCTTGCAGTCGAAAGCAACGTAGTTTTCTCTAAGAACTTTCTTGAACGATTTCGTGAGCATGTACAACTCATCCTCTTTTTCTTGGGTCATGTCAGTGAAGTAATCTGCATGGAAAACGAAGGTTGACTCCTTCACCCAGCTAACCGGTTTAAACTCGATGTTCGCCTTTGACTCCAAGATTCCGCTGATGTGCTTGTCGACATCCTCCTTGGAAATACCGAAGAATACATCCTGAATGAGGATACCGTTCGAATAGTTGTTTTGAACCTCCGACGACTCAATATTCTCGAGTAACTCTTTTTTCTTTGCTAATGCAATTTCAGCGTCCGCTGCCTGCTGCAACAGTTCAGTTGGGAGCGCAGTCGCTGGGGTAATGACGAGAAAGACTGACCTTTTTGGCTCTTTATCCTGCGATTCAGAATAAAGTTTGAATGCTTGACAGAGCTCGTGAATGAATTTTCTCTGTGGTTTTGTCATGGGTGGTAAATGCAAAGTCTTTTTAGCGGCTTGTCCTGCGGCTGTGCTATCAACATAGTCACTGATGAAATCTCTTAATAACGTTTCGTACTTTTGGCACCACTTGGTTTGCTTCCGGTATACGCTCAAAGTTTCAGGAAGGTAGCTTGTGGCATCTGGGCGTGGAGTTAAATTGAAAAGCAGCCTGAGCTCTTCTTCTCTCTTGTTCAAAGCACAAAGGTCGTCACACTCAAGCAAGGTGCCGATTCGGGTGGTATTTGTCACCGATGCTCCACATGGAACACTCTTGGAGATTCGGCCACACTCACATGTAACGACCACGCTTGCTTCACACTTGCGCAAGTCACACGGAGTTTTCTTACCGACGTGGCACTTTTGTTCACACATGTGAGGGCAGCTTGTCTTGATCTTGCGGCAAAGAGATTGACAGGATACCAATGGCGAGTGTTTCCCTTCAACACAGTCCTTAGAGCAGGCCCGGTTGCATGGGTGACCACATTCTTTGGCAAAGGTACAGAGCTTGCCACAAGATACATTGTCCACGAAGCAGGGCACGTTCTCAATCTCCTTGGAGCCACAATTGCACATCTTTGGCACCTTCGTGAGACACTTCGGACAATCTTCGTCGTCGCCGTGACATTCGTGCACCTCCTGCTCGTGTCCGCATGGCTTCTCCCGGACACACTGTTCGTGGCAGTTGATGACGGTTCCACACCGCACTGGAGCAGGGATGACCGTTTTGCCGCAATGACACACAAGGTCTTCGCTCGAGGACTCAAGACAAGGTCCACAAGGGCCTCTGTGACACATGGCATTGCAAATGTGCTTACCGCACAGTCTTGTCTGGTTGCATGTTCTGGTGCAGATATGGACGGCTTCCATAGTGTCGATCTGATGGTCGAAGTTGAGCTGGGCCCGCTTTCTCAGCAATCGTCTGTTTTCACGTTCTCTCTTCAATGCAGCCTGCTCGTATGCGCAGCAGTCTTCTCTATGCCAGTGCTTCTTGCAACTGAGCAAAGCATTGCACTTGTGACGGCACTTGGGCAAGAATCCTTGTTGAAGCGCCTTGCAAGGTACTCGGTATGATGTTTGCCCGCAAACACAGGGCGTTTCAATGGAGCTGAAGCACTCACATGGCCCCAGATGACATTTCATTTTGCATTCGCAGCCACAAGGGAGAGGCTTGCCGCAAACCTCGTCACACTCAGGCATTGGGTCTGTGCATTTGTCACGGGAAATGTCTTTGCTAGGTGTTTTGCCACAGTAACACGAGTTCACCACATCGGGTGAATACTTGCAGTGAACCGGATGCTTAGGCAAAGGCTGGCATGCTTTTTCTTCGAAATGAACATTGCAATCGAAGAAGTCTATGAGGATATCCTGACATGAAGCAGCACCAATGAATGGCTCTTGATCTTTGAACGACTGCTGTGGCTTGACCTCAGAGCACTTCTTTTCAACTTCATGCTTACCACAGAAACATGAGACGGTCAAGTTCTTGTCACAAGGGTTGCAGAAACCGGAATGGCACTTGCCGCTGGAACACTTATGGTCAAGCAAACACACCGTCACATCGCACGGAGTGTCACATTCCCAGCCGTCCTCGTACGGCGTGGCCAAACATGGAAGTTGCTGCTCGTGCTTGCCACAGTGGCATTTCATCACTGGGCCAAGAGCTCCACATTCGGGATGCTTTCCAGGGTGGCAATGTGAGGAACATGAATGAACACAGGTAGGGTATTTTATGCCGCAAGGATTGCCGCAGGAGAACGGAATTAAGCTGTCAGGATTGGGAT
Source organism: Metschnikowia lopburiensis (nom. inval.) (assembly GCA_030563105.1). NCBI lineage: Eukaryota > Fungi > Ascomycota > Pichiomycetes > Serinales > Metschnikowiaceae > Metschnikowia > Metschnikowia lopburiensis (nom. inval.). Next base: position 43,194 of record JAKUBC010000012.1, read on the forward strand.
TCTTCACCCGGCCACACCAGCAAGTGAATGATTTTGGAAGCTTCAGGTGTTCGAAGTTGCACGCAGGGCATCGCCACTGCTTGTTACTCGTCGTAGACGATCCACGTACGGCCCAGTCTTTGATGCAATCGAGATCGTAGACTCTGTAGCACTCGCCACAACTCCATATTTGGGACAGGCGATCGATTTCACAAGTACAGACGAGACAAACGTAGCTCCCATCTTCTATCTCTTGGATAATGGTGGATGAGAGTGATTCGTCAACAGCTTCCTCGGAATCTGAGTCTGAATAGGCGTCGGATGAACTTAGTTCCGTATCGTATTCTGCATCGCTGATTCTGGCCTCTTCCGGTGGAACTGTTTCTTGTATATTATGTGCCATGTAGGTTCAAACCAGTGTAAGGTGCAAAGGCGATGTGATTCTTTTTTTGCCGCACTCACCTACTTGATCGTCTAATGCTCTGACATTATTCCGGAATACTTTAACATTGAACTAAAAATAATCAATACCCGGATCTATCCTAATCTAACACTTCTTCTCTTGAAGAAATTCATGACCTTTCGTGCCGCGTTGGCCTCCTTCGCATTGGTGTAGTTCCCTCCATTCTCTGTGCTGGTAGAGAGTCTTCTCGCTTGATTGCTTGCATTAGAGCCCGTGGTGTCGATGGGCTTGTTTTCCCGACCACTGGCAGCACCCAAGTTAGCAGCATTGGATGGTTCGAGAACCTTGCGGGAGCTTGAAGGAGCAGGACTGCTTGAAGTAGCAGTGCCGTAGAAGGATAGAAGACTGAACCGGTTTTTCTTCTTGGCCTCAGTGACCTCTTTGGGCTCCCGTTTCTTCTCTCTTCTAGGGACTGACTCGGCTTGCAGGGACACTCTCTTCTTCTCGGCCAGATCACTTTTGTCTTTACCTTCCTTGGACCCGACCTTCGAGGTTTCCTTCTCGACAGCGGGAATGCTCAGCGCTTCGGTAATCTCGGATCCCACACTCTCCTCCTTCTCCGTTGGCGGAGATGCGGAGCTTGCATCGTTCAGCGTGTCAGTGGTTGCATGTTCGGGAGCAGTGGTTTCGGTAGTATCAACTTTCTTGATGCTATCAACCTCGGCAGCCGCTGCATCTGCTGATGCACTGAACTTAGGCAGCTGATCAATCTTAGGGGTAGAATCTGTTGGAGCGAGTTTCAAATCGAGCTTTGGTATTTCCTGATGTGCTTTGCTGTCGGAGTCGTTCCAGGCAGTACGTGTAGGGCTATGCAGATCAGTCAATTCCAAGCCCTCCATCTTATCTTCCAAATAACTGAAGACTGAGTTACGTTTGTTCTCGTGGCTGGTGAGGTCACTCGTCAAAACTCCATTGACATTAATGGCCGTGACGACGGAATCCCTTCTGGTATTCCTTGGTGGCAAGTTCTTGGGCGAGCCTGGACTGACCGCCACATACTCATTGGCACTATGGATAGACTCGTTCCCTTTGAGACTCTTTGTAGGTGAGCCTGAGAAAAATGGTGGAACAGGTACATTCATCTGAGGGCTCGTCTTCATGTAGTCCAATATCACAGACGAACCTCCTGAAAGACTCATTAAAGTCGAGGTCATTGAGCTAGGGTGGTAGGATGTAGGGCGTGGTCTCTTATGAGTGGTTGGTAATTTGTCGTGAGTAGTCATGGAGATACCTGAGGTGTTTTCTTTCTTGGATTCGGATTCACTGCGTGTTGGGCTCTCAACAATGGTGGAGAATGATCCAAGGTATGTTGATGAGCGGTTCACGTTTTCAACTGGACTAGCAATTGCTTGTGGAAGCGTGGTGTCCTCGAGGGATTTGTCGTGTTCTGATACGACAGCCTTAAGAGCATGACTAGCCGATGGATATGTGCCAGACATAGATGCTGATTTGGAGTGGCCACGTTGGACAGCGGACTGACTGAACTTCGTTGGCAGGTAGTTCTCATGAGCCTGGCTAGTCAAAGACGATGCGGCGGAGTTGATGGAGGATGCAGAGTTGTTCAATTTGTTGTCGCCTGGCAAAGCAACAACATTTGCAAAGGAATATGACGTCGTTGGATGAGAGTAGATGATGTTCGAGCTCGATGTGTAAGATCTTCCATGAGAAGGCTTGTTTGTGTTGAGAACCAATGAAGGAGAGCTTGTGGTGGGCTCGTTGAACATGGAGTAGCGATGGTGCTTGTTCTGGTTGAGCATGCGGGTAGTTGTGGTGGCTTCCTTCTCATCAAGATGGATCTTATCCCATTCTGGCTGTCTGATGGACAAGAGGTTGGCATGAGGTGCAAGCCAAGGGTGACTTCTGATCTCATCAATGCCGATACGTTTCGTGGGGTCAGGCACAATGATTTTTCTGAGCAAGTCCCTGGCCAACGGCGAAACGTATTCGGGGAATGTGATGGGGTTATTGCAAATGTAGTTGTAAAGCCTGACGATATCTGCTCCGTCTTCGTTCTCGGCATCATCGTCAAAAGGTAGATAACCAGCGAGCATGGCGTAAAGAATAACACCGATCGACCACACATCAACCTTTCTGCCTGAGTAAGGGCTCTGTGTGAGCACAAGTTCTGGTGCAGCGTAGCATGGGGAGCCACATGAGGTTTTCATTAGGTCGTTCTTCGCTTGGTTGTAGGAGTTGACGAAACCAAAATCTGAGATGATGATGTTCTTGTGTTTATCCAAAAGCAAGTTTTCTAGTTTCAAGTCACGGTGGATTAAGCCCTTCGAATGCATGTAGTCAACGCCGCTAACGAGCTGGGCAAAAAGCTTTTTGGCGACGTTTTCCTTCAAGTACTTGTGTCTCAATATGTAATCAAAGAGTTCACCACCGGAGGCATACTCCAAAACAATACCGATGTACTTCCCGCTTTTGAGGACCTCAACCAAGTTCACTATATTTGGGTGATTAAGAAGTCTCAAGGAGTTGATTTCACGATAGATCTTGACTTCGGACTCGGAGTCTTTCATGATGGTGTCACGCTTGATGAGCTTGATAGCCACCTGGCTCGGATGTTTGCCATCCTTGCGCCAGCCTAGCTTGACTTTGCCGAATTCGCCTTCGCCAAGAGTGGATCCGAGCACATATGCTCCAAAACGAACCTCGCGATGGGAGCGTTTCTGCATGCCAGCCATACTGGCCATGGACGTTGGGCGGCTCGGCTTCTCTTGCACGGGAGCCAGGTTCGGGTCGATTGGCTCCGTTGCGGTGCTGGTGATGGTGGACATGACGGGATCAAGCCGTGTTTAAGGTCAATTGGCACCTGTAGGACGGAGCGGATTCAATGGAAGCTCTTTGCCGGCTCAGGTCTCACGCCGTGTGTCTTAGCGATGAGGTTGGTTCGATAATCGAGTTTGGTTTGGAAGCCGTATGAGTCAATGAAAGATGGGGGAAACAATAGGAAGGCACACAACAAAGGAAGGAACGTAGGCCCGCAAGGCTTTGGGTGGCTGGTTGTATGTGGCGCCTGCTTAGCGAAGAAAATGTAAGGTTGTGATGGACTCGGAAGGAGAAATAGGCATACCAGGAGGTGTTTACCTGTAGGGTATTATAATGGTTGTGTCCCTTTGCAGTGCGGTTCGGGTGCTTTTTTTCGCATTTGTTTGTTGTCGGAATGGCCCAATGCGGCATTGTTGCATCTGTCTCACTGTCGCTAGCCACCGCGCATTGCCTGCAACGGGCAAGAATGGGACAGCCTCATACACATTTCGAGGGGCTCATCACATGCAGACGAGGCGTATGGTGATGTAGGCTCAAAAGGGCTAAAAGATGTGGGGAAGTTTAGATAAGTATTTTGAGTTATCGTCGAAAAGCGGGTGAGTCAATTTACCACACTCATCATGAAACATGGGCTGAGCCCTGGTCCCAAGCTACCGGTTGTCTGGATACGGCTGCAGCCTGTCTTACTTACGCTGCGAGATTCTCGAATCAAACTTCTTTGCTTACTCTAGCGCGCCCCTAATTCTAATCTGTGGTCACAGGTCAAAAGGCTGAATCTAAGTCTTAATTTGAACTGAGTAGGCTGAGCGCAGTATCATTTGTGGTGACAGGGCCTGTCAACCTCGACATGGAATTGCAGAGTTGAATGTAAATGTCAAGTTGTGAAGATTACTGCTCACTTTTGGTTTACAGTTGGTCACTGCTTAAGACTCTAAGCAATTCTTTTTTTCCTAGATTGATAATGTCTCACCAGGGTAAATCCACAATGTTTTGAAATTACGCACAATGATGGCAAAAACCAGTAGAACTCCGATTGTCTGGCAAACCGGAAATACTTTTCAATTTGAAGGAGAAAACACGTAGGGCTCCATTTGACAAAGATAAAGTCATTATAAGAATCTCAAAAGGTAGAACATTTGTCTGCCGAGAGCTCGGGATCAGCGAAGAAACGGACGATTTGGAACCCATAGAGGAACACTTATTAATTCGGAAAAAGTTGAACGAAAGAGGGGTTTCTGGATTCACCGAAAAGCAGACTCAAGAGATTTCAATTAAGGTGAGCTCTGCTTTTTTGCCGTGAAATTGCGCATTTGGTGGGTTGCAGCCATAGTCCACCAGAACCATAACACCGCGTCAGCACGCGTCAACTAAGATCAACTACCACTCATGGCACGCAAAGCAACAAATAAACCAGCCGTGAACTTCGACATCATATCATCGATTGGCAAATCGATCCCGACAAAGGAACTCCTTGCCCGTTTACTGGGAGTAGCTGATCATCTCGCGTCGGTAGATCAGAGAAAAGTCAACACTGAAGACTACAAAAGCCTCGCAGAGAAGTTGGCCAACCCGAAATTGATAAAGCACAAAAATGTGGGTATTCAAGCTTACACATGCTGCGCCATAGCAGATATCTTGCGCTTGTTTGCTCCCGATGCTCCCTTTTCTCCGGAAGAGCTCTCATCTATCTTCAATGCATTCTTCAATCAGTTCTCTTATCTTTGGGACGAGGAGAACCCTTACCACGCTCAGCAGTGCTACATCTTGAAAAGCATCGTTGAAGTGAGGTCGGTTGTTTTAATGTCTGACCTTCCAGACTCTCAGAATCTCATTGTCAAGCTCTTTGACACGATTTACACCGTCTCCACGAAAGGCTACCCTACTAGACTAGAGCAGATCACGTCTGAGTTGCTAGCCGAAATCATATCCGAAGCTGACACTATTCCACAAAAAGTCGTCTCCTCGATCATCAAGAGACTCACTCTGCACTCAGACTCAGAACTTATAAGTGCATCCTCCAACATATCTAACCCTTCATTTGTATTTCTGTTGGCAGTATGTGAGGCAAATGTTGACAAGATGGCTCGTCAAGTGGCCCATTTGTTCTCTGAAATGCTCGATGATAGTGTGAAAGCAACTGACACCGGCGACATTGATTACAAGCAAACTTTCAAAGCGTTGGAAAAGGTTCACACGTCTTCCATCAACATATGGACCCACGTTCCAGACCTCCTTGGCTCTGTCATGGGTCTTATAAGCGATGAGCTCAATTCAGATAATGAGCAAATAAGATGCCTTGCTACCGAAACAATTGGGAAAATGCTTTCAACATCAAACCGGGTGAACTCAGACCAATCTGCAATCACTTTCGTCGCTTTGCACAAGGCAACATGGCTCAATTGGCTCAAGAAGTCTGCAGACCAATCGATTTCGGTGCGAGTGAAATGGGTTCAGCAGCTTGGCTCAATTTTAGTAGCCCAAACAACTACGGAAATCACAACTGAATTGGGAGCAGGGCTTTCGAAGTGCCTCGTTGACTCCAGTGAGAAAGTTCGTCTTGCAACTCTCAGGGTTATTCAAGAATTGCCTTTCGATGCCATCACTAGTAAAGTTTGCAGTCAGACAAACTTGAGTTCATTGCTTCAGCTCATCAGAGAGAAGCATCCGGAGATTAGAGGTCTTGCGATCGAAGTCTTGGCTGACATCTACAATAGCTACATGGACATGACATTGAAGAACCAAGTGGCTGATCTCGGAAACCTTTCTCCTGCAGAGGCAAAGGAGGTGGAGTCCATCATTGTGGGTTCTATTCCCAACGAGATCCTCAAATTGAATTACATCAATGACAAAAGCATCACAGTTTCGGTTGACATCGTGCTCTTCGAGAAATTGCTACCATTCGAAGAGGATTCTCAAAAGCGAGTTTTGAGATTGATCAAGCTTTTCAGCGTTTTGGACGAGAAAAGCAAGTCGTCTTTCACGGCCATAACCAGGAGACAAAAGAAAAATGTCGACGTATTGATCAAACTCATTGACATCGCCGAGGAGCTTACTTATAGTGGCAGCCTCGAAAAAGAAAATAAGGAGAATCAACCGGAGGAACCAAAGCAGAAAGACCAGCTGATTGTGAAGCTTGATAAGATTATACTGTGGCTCGCCGAATCATGTCCTGAGGGCATCAACACTTATGAGTGCCTCGATCTCTTCTTTAAGCTCAGAAACATGAGACTCATTAACTTGGTCAAGAATTGTGTGAACTCACAGCTGGACTACAAAACGGTGAAAAATTCCATGAAGGAACTTCTTATGAAATTGAGTGATCCGAAGACTTTTAAAGCTGAAAATGGCAGAAGTGACGTCAGTGTTCCAGATATGATGACCAATCTCAAAATCCTCTTGTACAGATCGTCAAGTATCATTTACAATAAGTCCAATATTGTGGAGCTCATTGCTATCTCAGTGAAGAATGATGCTGAACACAAAAAGGCTTGTGACGAGCTCATTGAAAACATATCATCCACTTTTCCAGGTGTTTTTCGATCTCATGCAAAGTCGCTTACAGATCTCATTCAAAAGTCCAAGCCACAGAATTTAAGCACCTCTATTTTGACTTCATTTTACAAATTTGTCAAGCGTTTTCCTGAATGCTACCCACAGGAGGACTCATTTACCGATTCCTTGTGTGACCTTGCCGTAACTGGAAATCCACTCCAAGCGAAGTATGCCATTAAAGCGATCGGATGTTCTGAGGAAAAGGAGTTGATCGTGTCTCGAATTTTAGAGTCCATCTTACCGTTGGAGGTTGAAAGCGACAAACTCGCATCACATCTATCCGCGTTAGCAGAGATTTATTTGGTGGATCCTGTCTCTCTTTCAAGCGAATCCCAAAATATTAATACAGTCATTGTTGACGAGATTTTGAGGAAGAACCGCATTTCAGCCACCGATTACGCAGAATTGAGCAAGACAGCAAGACTTGAGCCGGAAGAGAACGAGTTACTTGCGCAAAAAGTGTACTCGCTCCGTCTCGTTGTAAACAGAGTCAGAAGTGTTGCAATGTTCCAAAGCGATAACGAGGTAGCGCTCAATGCGTGCGAAAAGCCTGTTAAACTTCTTTGCAGCATAATTGCGAACCATGGCGAAATCGTCAAATCGCTGCCCGACAGCCATCTGACCCCAACGTCTTTTCGCCGAGGCTTAATTTTGGAGGCCGGATTGCAGCTTTTGAAATTGGCGAAGTACCCACAATTTGTCCCGTTCATGACGGATAACGTCGTATCCAGAGTTTCTGCGTTGCTTCACGATGACGCCGAATATGTGCGTTCTGGCTTTTTGAAGACTTTACAGAAGTATCTCTCGAACAATACGGTCTCAGAGCGGTTCTTGCATTTAGTTTTTTTCATGGGGCATGAACCTACGTCGTCCTTGAAGCAAGATGCTCAAACATGGATCATGTCACAGTACAAGCGTTTGAAGTCGAAAAATGACCTTGCATTTGAGAGGGTCTTGGCTCGGCTAGTGCATGGATTGGCTCATGACGAACGTTTCGAGAAATATCTATCAGAGAACTCCGAAGACTCGCCAACGAAGAGGGAAACAAAGGCATACGTTTACATTCTGGCATACGTCTCGATGTATTTGGAAACCATTGCAAATGAAGCAAATGTGTCATTGCTTTACTACTTTGCAAGTAGAGTGAAGCAGTACAGAGACAACTCTGTTGAGCCACAGCTATACGCTGAAGAGCCCACGCCATCAGAGGTTTTGAACTTATACAGGGTCGCGGAGTTGTTTCAGCTTATGTTGAAGGAGTTGGCCGATAGCAAAAAATGGAATTTGCAGACTTGGCCGGGAAAGATCAACTTACCCAAAGACTTGTTCCTGCCTATGTTGGATTACGAAGAAGCACAAAAATTCATCAGCCGTGTGTACATTCCTGATGACGTACAGCTCGAGATCAGACAAGTGTTGAAGTTTTCTAGTCCCGGGATTAAAAAGCTGAGATCAACAAGTACGAGGAAGACCACACGCAAACGCGTATCCACTGCGCCGAAGATTTCCCGAAAGGCAGCGCTGACAAATAGAAACGGCGCGTCCAAAAAACGGCATATCGAGGAGGACGAGGTTGATTTCACTCCCCGGAAAAGTTCAAGAGTCAGGAACAAAATCAACTACGGCGAGGTTGACCCCGAGCTCAGCAGCTCTTCCGCGGCCCTGAGTGACGAGGGAGAGAACTACGAGGACGAGGTGAGCGACTGATTTTTCGAATCTTAGCATGCATTTCGGATAGCTTAAGCCTCCATTTGTTTTAGGTTATTGAAAGTTTGATTTTGCCTCAAATCTTCGCCCAAGACTTCTAACCGTGTAGCAGCTGGCATGGATTTTCTCTTTCCTGACGCGACCCACTCACCGATGAACAAAAGTATCATTTTCCAACCTTGACTCTTGTAGGCTGAGATGAAGTCTTGACATGAGGCTTCCCACCAATTGCTGACGAGTAAGTAATGCACATCCGTAATGAGTTTCTCATCCGTATTCAATATGCGTGCAAGTACCTTCCACTGAGCTTCCATGCTGAAGAAAGGAAACTTTTGAGTGATGTTCATGCGGCACATGACACTCCACACGGAGAAGATCCCGCCAACACGTTCCTCGTACTTGACTTCATTCTCCCACTTCCCCTCAGATCTTTTCCAGCCCATTCGGATACGACCTTCTTCAGTGTCAATAGATCCAGTGTACCCAATGGTGAAGCAGCATTTTTTGGCGAAACGTGCGCACAAGAAGTACTCTAGTTCCTCGAAGGTTTTGAGGAGTGTGATGGAAAGCATGGCAAGGGGCAGTGCTGCTGACGACATAACTGGGACTTCAGTCTCAGACTGTGCCACAATAGCTTTGGCCAAAAAATTGAGAAGCCATTTGTGGGCCAACGGATGCGATGCTGTTTGGTTGATCAAGGCGGTGATGTCGTTTGCGACTGTCCTGACCTGTGTCATGGAATTGGATAGTTGGCCCATTTTCACATTGATTTTCCTCTTCACCTGGTTGACATTTTTCTTAAGGGCCTTGTCCTTGTCTAGTTCCTGAACCACATTGGCTTTTATGTCCTTGATGTCATTTTGGTAGCTCAACATTTGCTTCTCCACTTCGTTCCAACTCGTGAAGCCCTTGTTTTTCTTTTCAGCTTCTTCTTTGGCCTTTTGGTCGGCTAGCTTCTTTTGTTCGAGCTCTTGCTTTTCCTTGAGCTCTCTGGCTTTTCTATCTTCTTCATCTTTCTTTCTTTGTTGCTCATCTGCAATTCTTTTCTTCTCCGCCTCTTCTGCAGCTTTCTTCTCCTGTTGTTTCTTCTCCTCAGTCTTTCTCTTCAATTCCTCTTGCTCTTTTCTTTGCCGTTCCTCCTCTTCGGCCTTCAATCGTTGCATGAACTTCTGTAGTTCGAGCTCCTGGCTACGCAAGTCGCTGGAGAGCTCATTGTCAAGATATGCAAGGTCGGAAATGGCTCGTGACAGAATTTGATCGAAGATTGGCTGAATCAAGTCGTCTTGCTTTTTGGCAACGCTATCCGCTTGCAGTAGATGGAGTTTCTGTAAACCTTCTAGCGAGTCGTGAAGTAGCTGGGATGCAGATGTAAGAATATCGTTTGAGGATGAGCTCAGTAACCGCAGTTTGATGTTAGGCGTGACAGCGGTCATCAAACCTATCGTGTCATCTTGCGGTAGGCCGTATCTCATGTTTCGGCTAGAGTTCTCAGGTTCACCGTGTTGAGTGAGATCTGATGCGCACAACGTAGAGAGGCTTACAACAAAAGACACCGATCAAGAACAGAGAAAAAAAAAAAAATTGACAAAGACAACAGCCTAGAGGAGAAGCGGATGGCAACTTGGCAAAATTAAGATGAAAGTAATTCTTCAAGCTTTAGTTAAAGGCCGCTTGTACTCTACGCTTCATCTCGCACCTGGGGTAAAGGTTTTCTTCACTCTCAAAATTTTCCATCAACTCAACCACACACTCAGCCATGAACAAACAGTGGGTGCGCCAGTTCTCCGTCACCGGGGCTAGGGCAAAGTCATACTCGACAGTGAAGCCTGTCCACCACTTGGTTGAAATCAAAAAGGCAGCTTTGTCTCCCAAGTATCAGCCTTTGTTGGTCCCAAGAGACGACATAGAGTCTGTGGGGTACAAGCCCACTGAGTTCGAGCAGGACAGACTCGCCGAACACTACAAGAACACCTTGCAAAGTGACTTGTTGTTGCATTGCTTCGACCACGAGGAGAAGACCGTTCCAGGTATCAAAAGAAGACTTTGGAAGGCCGACTCTCCATACGCCTTGTACCGTAAGTTGAAAAAGCCCAAGGGCACCAACAGACCCACCAAAGATGTCAACCCTGTCAAGCCACACAACATCCCAGAGCTAACAGCAATTACGCTCAATTTGTACAGCAAAGAGGCGTTGGAATACCCATGGCTTAACATCTCCACCAGATTGCAGCTCGCACAAATCACCAACGTGAAACCCAAGCAATTATACAACAGATCCAACATTTTGCCATGGAAGGTGAGACAAGGCAAGCCCTGTGGCTGCAAGGTTGAATTGACCGGTAGCGATATGTCGCAGTTCTTCTTGACCTTGACCGAGTTGGTCTTGCCTAGAATCAGAACCTTCGAGGGAATCAAGACTACTGCCGGAGACCAAAACGGTAACATTACTTTCGGTTTGAGCCCCGAGGACGTCAAGTATTTCCCCGAGATCGAAAACTTCCAAGAGCTTTTTGCCAACCTTTTCGGTTTCCACATCACTTTTAAAACCACTGCACAAACGGATGAGGACGCAAGAACGTTGTTGAGCGCCATGGGCTTGCCATTCTACAAGCCATAATTATGTACATAGCAAATAGACAAGAACGTGAACACTGGTTATCTTGTAGTGAATGTCCCCAAGTGTTGAGAGTGCTGCGAATATTTTTACTGTTAAACGCGACTACATGTCCATCATCTCGGTTGTCCATGAGTTTGCAGCATTGTACTCGAAGCGGTTGCTTCAAAAAGACAAGCGCTGGAGCGACGGCAGAGTGAAGTTTTACGAGTTCAACAACAAGATCGAGGTCTACAGCGAGAACAACCTCATGGTCTGCTCCGACTTCTACCCACATCAATCACGAAATCCGCTCGAACACGGCATATTCGCCGACGGCAACAGCTACACATTGCCTGGAAACCAAATGGTGATCGAATTCTCCGAGTACTTGGGATGTCTGGAGCGGGATATCTCGAATTTGTTTGTCAAGAAGGAGCCACAACGTGTTCTGGCAGTCAAGAGCGAGCCTCGAGACCATGTTGGCGAGATCAAGCGCGAGCCACAACAGATGCAATTTGGATTAGGTATGGAGAGCTCGTTCAGTGCCGTTTCAGTGAAGCAAGAGTGGTCGCCGTCTTTGAAGCTCACCACAGCCCCTAAAAGTGTGAGTGAACTCGTGTCGCGTACTAAACCTCGCAAGCGGGTCGGGCTAAGTCGCCTGAAAAACATACAGCAAAAAATGGCGCCCAGAATAACCACGCCTACTGCCAATGAAAGGTTGGCCCAACTTGATCTCTTGCTTCCAAAATTCAAGTGCCGTATTCCCCCAGGGTCTAATAAGACTCTACAAAGATTGCAACTTGAGGCAGGTTCATGCACCAATTATAATAAATTGGTTATGTTTCCACCAGAGGCGCATGGGTCCCTGCATGATAAAGACGAAAATTGGTCTTTGTCTGAGAATTCGTGATAATGCACCCGAGCTATCAGACAGTGATTATTGCTCGTCTAGCCGTGTGGCTTATCACCGCTGGTTTGCTGTGGCTCTAAATTCTTGCCGTGAATTCCAGAAGTGTTTGCATTCCATTAAGCTTTCGGTATTTCACACCCACAGCACGTTGCCCACACCTACTAATTCTAAGTCATGATGTTTCCATGACCAGCTACTACGAATAACCACTCCATGGCGTTCAGCTAAAGATAGATCAGCATGCGCGTTGCAGTGGTTGACGAAATTATTATTGCTTGAAGACGAGCGCAGGCGCTCGTATTATTGCAGATATACAATAATTTTACTGATATAGCTGTCAACGTGGGGTACCCTTCCATTCCTGCAACACGTGCGCACAGCATTTTCGATATGCGGCCACCTTGCCTGCAATATAGATATCACTCCAATATAATAGCTTTGTTATCCGGTTGCTACTTCCGACTCTCTCGCCTTGGGACTTGTATTTTCTGTTCCAATACTCACGACACCGAGCCTCATTTTAGCTCGTATTGACTAAAACGTTAGTGCTGCCAAGACTCACAGTGCTGGTCACCTGACGAGGCCCATATTGAACGCCGCACTAGCTGGGCTCCATCTTCACCTAGACAATTGCCCATCGGTGATACCACAACCCCGACCTAATCTTGAGCTTTATAGAGGTCGCTGTTTGCTTTCGCATACCAAATCACAAAACTTACCAAGTGCTTCGACCTCCATCATCGAAGACCAACTTGGCAGGAGAACCTTTTCGCACATAGCCCATCTACTTCTGACTAAGCTTTTACTTCCCGTATGGCGACTTCCTTATGAGCTTGATCCTATCTCCACATACGTGCCCTATGTCCGCGGCTAATGGCTCGTCCACCACGGTGGCAGAATATCAAAGTTCGCCTCACAGCATAGCGTCTCTGTCTTGCGGACAGTTCGCCAACCACATCGACCAAAGTCCCTCCGATGACCTGGTCAGGCTACATTACAGCCCTCCGAAGATTCTCGATGACTTGAGAGACCCATTCCTTGCACAGTACTTGAAGCCAAGCATCAGCAATAACCATGAACTCTACTTCAAGTCTCTAAATCGGCAGACCCGGATCAACAGCTTTGACTACTACCTGCAATACTTGAAGCAAAACAAGGTCAGAACGCCCAGCCTCGTTTTGAGAAAAAGCCCCGATGGCAAGCTTGGAAAGACTCCCTCGCCGTTGCGGAATGATTTGACTCCCGAGGCACTTGTCAAGACCCCTTCTGTTGAACCGGGTCTGGGAAGCCTCTCTCGCCGTAGACGGCGTCCAACTGAGTCCCTCTCACCCGCTGGCACGAAGAAATCACACCCTGAGGTTACGACTGTGGTCTTGACCGAGCAGTTTACCGAATGTGCCACGGCAGACTTGATCAACTTGATCTCCAGAATGATCCAGTCTTTGATCAACTTAAACGACAAAAGCGTTCCCGAGACAATCTCCAATCCTTTGGCAAGCACCTCGGGCGACCTGAACAAGAAGCTCTTGACAAGGTACCACTCAAGAACTCCTCCTGCAATTTCAATTCACACTTATCTTACAAGACTCACGAAGTTCAACAACTTCTCCCAGACTACGTTGCTTGCGACTATTTACTACATCGATCTTCTTTCCCATAATTTCCAGCCATTCTTCACGCTAAATTCGTGGACAGTGCACCGGTTCTTATTGGTGGCCACCATGTTGGCGCAGAAGTCGTTGGAGGATTTCTTCTACACAAATGATCACTACGCGAAAGTCGGAGGTGTGGCATTAACAGAAATCAACTGTCTCGAGCTTGATTTCTTGAACCGCGTGAACTGGAAAGTCGTGCCTGCCAAGCAAATTCTGCCAACGGAAACCTCCATCAAGCACTCGAAAGAGGTGTTGGACTTGTACTACTGGCAACTCGTGACGTTGATGGGTAAGAACGTGACGGAACAAAACAACGTCATCTATCAGCTTCCAGCAGAATTGGAGAATGCTGCTTGAGGTGCGTTCAAAATTGGAAACTTGGGTAAATGGTATACAATTAAGGTATTTAAAGAGGTAATAAACTGTTCTAGACTTACGTGAATCTAATAATAACATAAATCAAACTAAAAATAAAGTGCAAAAGAATCATCAAAGTTCATAAACTGAAGAACCGAGTAAACTCGATCTTGAGCCCCGAACGAACGTGCTTGAAAAATCCTCATTATTCTATCCCAGATTGTTGATCTGTATAAATCACATTGGTTTGATGAGCTCAAAGGAACAACAGAGGCTCTTGTCCACACTCATTACTGCTCCGTAATTGTTGAAGTCACCGCAGTAATTGGGGGCCAGGAACACTGTCACTAACTTTCTCTTGTTGAAGAACTCATACCCGTCTTCAACGACCATATGACCTCTCACGATCAAATCCATGTTGAATTTCGCAAGGAAATAGTCAACGTGTTTTCTTCCGAAACTGTAAGAGACACCACGGTCGTTCTTTGGCCAATTTACGGTGGAAAATGTCCGCACCAGTGGGTCAGGGTCAGACCACAACAAGTCGGCCAAAAGTCCCTTGTCCGGAATGTCGGTAGGCCTTTGGATCTGGTCGATTTGACTTAAACTGTGCAAGTCAGGGGAGAGCCCACCATGGATACAGAAAATTTTGTCATTGATGGTGGCAGCGATCGGCAACGTGTTGAAGACGTCGATGAAATTTTTCCACAACTTATGACTGCCAGAGATGAGGGGCAAGCGCCGCTTACACTCATCGTAGAAGCCATAAATCTTCGTAATGTTGGCCGACTCATGGTTGCCTCTCAACATGAAAAAATTTTCAGGATACTTGATCTTGTAACACAAGAGAAGTAAGATGGACTCCAAGGACTTGTATCCTCTGTCCACGTAATCACCGAGGAAAAGGTAATTCGTGTGCGGAGGATAGCCACAAGAATTGAAGATTCTAATGAGATCGTAAAACTGCCCATGGATATCACCAACAATTTTCACTGGAGGAGACAACTTGAGCAAAGTTGGCTGGTCCATGAAGATGGACCGTGACTTAGACAAGATAGACTTGATCTCCAGTGTGGTGACAGGAAGCTTGTCTTTAAGCTTTCTGTTTCTCGTGTTGGCACCTCCACGCTTTGAACCGATTGCAACCAAACGGTCGATGATATCATCCAAGTCAAAGTCAAGCTTTTTCGTGGATGGCACTAGTGGAGGTGACACTGAACGAGCGGATGAGGTGGTCGACCGCTTTCTGTGGGAACCAAGATAGTTGGTCTTAGAGATGTATGCGATTTGCTTGGATGGCTCTGGGGTAGACTCGCTGGATGTCTCGGCGATCGGGTCTAAAGACACATCCTGTGGAACCGCAAAAGGTTGCTGGGAACCTTTAGTAAGCGTGGGCAGGTTGGAGACGCACAGAGACAGGAGCGAGCTAATGTCCTTTTCGCTCCCGGTGAAAAGTGGAGACACCGAGAGGTTTTCACTCTTCAGGCTTTCGAAAGACGAGCTATACTCGTTGTCTGCCAGGAAGTCAGAGCCTCTCAGCTTAGGATGAGGTCTGGAGCCAGGCGACAACTGGGAGGTCAGCGAAGCCAAAAGAGCGGCCATGGAAGCATCGATGTCCAAGTCCAACTGTGGGTCACGGTTAGTTACCGAACCCCTGCGTTTGGACTGGCTCGAGGATGGAATGGATTTGGGCGAAGATCTCACGGTGGAAGTGAAGGGGTCATAAAGGGATAGATGAGATAAACGTTCGGAGGGGGCGGCGGTACCGTTTCCGGTAGACTGCGATAGCGCAGAGGAAGGCTCTTCAGCTTCAACGTCGCCGGCAACTACTTCTGACGAAGAGCCATTGTTCTTGTTTTTCGAGATATTCGGTAGGGGGTCATTTTTGGACGGGTTGTTCCCCATAGTATAGCGATGTGAAAGAAGGCAGGTGACTAGGTACGGCGCGGGGGTCAGGCCCAACAAGTGAGAGTCAGGTGTAAGTTTGAAGAAGGTGGTGAAGTGGTGGCTCAGAGGGCGAATAAGGACAGATTTTTTGAGCTCCGGCTGGTCGTGCGCGTCCCGGGCGCAGGCCGAAAGGGGCCGAGCCAACTGTGGCCCTGTGGGTGCAAAAGGCGGGAATGTCAGAATTTTCTTTTTCGACGGTAAATTGAAACAAGTTTGGGCCCGAAAGTAAATTTTATGTTTTCTTCGCTTCTTTGACTTTTTGGTCGGGTCCGAGCCCGGAAGGTCTAGTCTCGGTCCGTGGATTCTGTGCAGTGGTACTACTTCGCTGGGGCACCGAGCTGCAGTGGGCAGTAAATAGGCGAGGAAGCTTCCGATATACGGAAAAATTCGAATTCCGGAGAACAGTGAATGTATGTGAATTCGATCGTATTGAATTTTTCTTTCCAACCAAGTCTGCTCTAAGTGCAATTTGTAGGCAGGCATTTACCTTTGACTGATCAAGCCTGATATTGGTAGCAAAATACTCCGAGCCAACGCTCCCTCAACTCAGGATCTCATGCTTCCAAAATCGAATTACAGAAGCTGAATTTGTGTTCGTCGCTTCGATTTTCGAGAAAATCAGCGAAATAAGAATTCACCGAAATAACCTGTGGCTATTCCGTGGCTATCTTGCAAGTGACCTTAAGTGAAAAGTACTACTCCATTTCACAATGCCGTGGAAAGAACCAGCATTGTTTCCACGGTGGAGGATCTTGAATCCAAGCATGGCTTAATTATTTCCAACGCCACCTCGTATCACAATTTGGCATTGGGCTTGCCCTCTCCGCAGCTTCGCGACGCTCACACCAGTGGTACTATGCTTCCTCACCTCTTGAAAATGGCCCGTTCAATTCGTTCCGCCGGGTGTCTCATAATTGGGGACGAGGTGCTCAATGGCAAGATTCTCGACACAAACCTGTACGAGTTTGCCAAGTTCTGCTTCAACGAACTTTCCGTGCCGTTGAAGAAAACCATAGTTTGCGGGGACGACAAGGATGACATCATCAACTCGTTGAACATCCTAAGGAACGAGAACTGTGATTTCATTGTCACCAGCGGTGGAATTGGCTCCACCCATGACGACATCACCTACGAGGCCTTGTCCGAGGCCTTCAATCTCGAATGTTCCTTGGATGATCAGACAGTACAGAAGATGAATGATCTACGGGGTGATTACCTACTGCAGCTCGATAAGCCGCTGTTGAACGCCTTTTACCGAATGGCCACTTTGCCCAAACCTTCGGATTCCGTGTCGGTGCTGAAACTCTTCACACACGAGAGTCTCTGGGTGCCCATAGTTGGCATCCAGGACCAAGTGTATGTGTTGCCCGGGGTGCCACAGCTTTTTGCTAAATTGCTCGTTGGGTTGGGTGACCACGTCAAGCCACGAGTAGTGAGAAACGATTTCCGTCGCTATTTTGTCAAGACGACGAACAATGAGAACAGCTTGGCTCCGTATCTTACCAATCTTCAGTGCAAGTGCGACGAAATTTACGGCAAAGGAAAGGTCAAGCTCGGGTCTTACCCGCATTTCAACTGGAAGATTGTCACTATCAGCATCATTGGCGACAAGTCCGTGCTAGTCGACGATTTGCGGCTGGTGGTGACCAACGTCATCGAAAACATCGGGGCTAACGCGCAAGAAATCACCGTTGAGGAGGAGGACTACATGACGACCAACGAGCCCAGTAAGCAATAAATTATATTAACGTATTCCCATTATAGTAGATGGAGCGGTATCTGAAAGACCTACAACTTCTCGGCCAACAACTTCGTGACCTCATCCACGGCATCGGAGATGCCTTGTGCGTTGTCACCCATACCTTGCACCACGTTGCCCTTTCCACCGGCTTTACCGCCAATGTGAGAGGAAACGGCCTTGGCTAATGCAGTGGCATCGGCACCCTTGCTGATGGCCTCGTCGGAAATGTAACAGCCATGAGCAACCTTGCCCTCAGTTCCTGTGATCAAGTAAATGGACTTGGTCTTGTCTTGCTTCTTAACAAGGTTGATGGCCTCGGTGATGGCCTTGGCGTTTGCGTCGATGGGGACGTGGGCAACGAAGTAAGGCGACTTGGACTTCTCTTCATCCTTGAACCAGTTGTTGACAGCGTCAAGGGTCTTCTTCGACTCCTCCTTCTGCTTAGCCTTCAAGTTGTCCTTGATGGACTTGTCCAACTTGTTGAACTTATCGTTCAACTTGGCCTTCTCCAAGACAGAGATGGAAAGCTTCTTCAAAGCCACACCCAACTCCTTGGTTCTTTGCTCCTTCTCTGGGCCAAATGCAAGTTTCTCAGCTGAGGTCAAACTCTCGTCGAAGTCTCTGGCAATTCTCTGCACTTCGTGAGCTTCGTGGCCAGTGACAGCCACGATTCTTCTGATACCCTTGGCGATACCAGACTCCTCGATGATCACCAACTCCTTGATCTCGGTGGTCTTAGCAACGTGAGTACCTCCACAGAACTCGATGGAGAGCTTGTGCCACTCCTCGTTCTTAGGGTCAGCCAACAAGTCTTCCACAGAAACGCCAATGGAGACAACTCTCACTGGGTCTGGGTAAGTCTCACCGAAAACAGCTCTGACACCGTTGATCTCCTTGGCGGTAGCCAAAGAGACGTCCTTAGCATACACCTTCTTGTTGCCCTTGATGGTCTCATTACAGATTTTCTCAACGGCTTCGAGCTCCTTGGGGCTCAAAGCTTGCTTGTGAGAAAAGTCGAATCTCAACTTCTCTGGTGCAACCAACGAACCCTTCTGGTCAATGCCGTCGCCCAAAACCTCTCTCAAACCCAAGTTCAAGACGTGGGTACCGGTGTGGTTGTTTCTGATTGGCCATCTTCTCAACTCATCGTAGGTTGCAATGACCTCGTCGTCCAACTTGAACGAACCTTCAGACAAGTGTCCGACGTGAAGAACGTAACCGGCATATTGCTGAACGTTGACAACGCCAAATTCGGCGCTACCATCAATGACCAAGCTACCAGTGTCGTACTCCTGACCACCTTGTTCGGCGTAGAAAGGAGTCTTGTCCAAAATGATACCGTACTGTTGACCCACCTCAGAGATAGAGTCAACGAACTTGGAGCCATCGTAGATGGCGACAACCTTGGACTTGGTGTTGTCCATGCCATACTTGAACGAGTCATCAGTCTTGATAACGGCCGAGTTGTTGTCCAATTCGGACAAGGCGTGAACGTCCAACTTGATCAAGTTGGTGGCTGCCTTCGAGTTGGATGCCTTGGAAGCCTCTCTGGAAGCCTCCTTTGCTTGCTCAAAGCCCTCCTCATCAATCTTCAAGTTGCCCTCCTCGGCCATCAATCTGGTCAAGTCGACAGGGAAACCGTAGGTGTCGTACAATCTCCACACAATTGAACCTGGAAGAGTTTGCTCAGGAGTCTTGGAGCAAATAATAGAGTACTTCTCGAACAACTTCTCACCTCTCTCCAAAGTCTTGGCGAAGGAGACTTCCTCCTCGACCAAGATCTCCTTCAACTCAGCAGAGTTTTTGGCAATCTCGGGGAAGATAGCGGAGTTTTGCTCGATGACGACATCAACCAATTGCTGGAAGAACTTGCCGATGGGGTAGTTCATGTACTTGCGCACATAACGGGCACCTCTTCTCAAGATTCTTCTCAAGACGTAGCCTCTACCTTCGTTGTTTGGAACACCTCCGTCAGAGATGGCGAAAGTCAAGGTTCTGACGTGGTCGGCAATGACTCTGTATGCGGTGTCGATACCGTCAATGTCCTCAGCACCGAATTTACCAGCGTATGGTCTGACGCCAGTGATTTCCTGGATCTTCTCGAAGATCGGAGTGAAGACATCGGTGTCGTAGTTGGAAGATTTATCTTGCAAGATAGAAACCAATCTCTCGAAACCCATACCGGTGTCAATGTGCTTGTTTGGCAATGGCTTCAAAGACGAGTCTGGTTCTCTGTTGTACTGGATGAACACGATGTTCCAGATCTCCAACACGTTAGGGTCGTCTTGGTTCACCAAAGATGCTGCGTTTCTGCCACCAATTCTGTCATAGTGGATCTCGGAACAAGGTCCACATGGGCCCTGGTCACCCATTTCCCAGAAGTTGTCGGCAGCATTTCCGGGCAAGATGTGGTCCTCGGCAACACCGACATCCAACCAGAACTGCTTGGCCTCCAAGTCGGGTTCCAATCCGTTTTTGGCATCGCCCTCAAAGTAAGTAACGTACATTCTGTCAGCCTCCAAGCCGTAGACCTTGGTCAACAACTTCCATGCGTACTGAATGGCCTCCTTCTTGAAGTAGTCACCGAAGGACCAGTTACCCAACATCTCGAAAAAGGTGTGGTGGTACGAGTCCTTTCCGACATCGTCCAAGTCATTGTGCTTACCACCAGCTCTAATACACTTTTGCGAGTTGACGGATCTCTTCAAAGTGGCGAAATCCGAGCTGGGATCGACGGTACCCAAGAAGATGGGCTTGTACTGGTTCATACCGGCATTGGCGAAAAGCAAGGTGGGATCATTGTGTGGAACGACGGAGGAAGAAGGCACGTAGGTGTGCGATCTTTCCTTGAAATAATCCAAGAAAGTGGATCTAACTTTACTGGCAGTCCAGGATGTGGTGGTCATTGTGCGCTTTCGAGTTAGATTCTTTAGCATGAACTGGAGATACGAGCGCGCGAGATTTTTTTTACCTGGGTCGGACACTCTGCATCAGTACACCGGATGTTGCAGACGTCACCGAAGTAAAGTTAGAAGCTGCATTTGATTAAATATAGAAGCGACCTCATTGGACCTCTTCACGAAAGTATAAAACGAAGGTTTGTCAGTTTACGGCCTTTTTCAGCGGCGCCTTGGGGCCATTGTGGGTGGTTGCGAACAGGGGGTCACTTTCGAAAGCACAGAGTATGGACAATGGTAGTTCATGATGGTACCGCTACCATTCACATTCGGCTAATGTCCAAAGGAAATCCGGCCGCTCGTAAATTATCAGGCAAGGGCCATAGTTTCCATTTCGCTGCAGGTGGTGAATCTTGATCTACAGCCAAGACCCGTGCACCATGACCCATCGGCTTTATTTGCTCATACTATAGGGCCCCAGACATGAGATAAAAGCATGCTAAACGGCAGCTACTACAACGTCCAGTGCCCGTTTCTCTATCAACTACTATGATATTAGTGAACGGTGTCAAGTACGCCTGTCTGGAATGCATACGAGGCCATCGGTCGACCTTGTGTCGCCATTATATGCGTGCCCTACTACGCGTACGGTCTAAAGGTAGACCCAACGACCAGTTTCCCGGGGGCAACAAGAACTACCGAGTAGCGGTCTTTGCTACCGAGGTGGAGAACATGTCTTTGAAAGAGGACGAAGGGTGCAAGACCACACCGGTGATCATTTTGAAAGTGTCCGATAAGCAGGTGATGGATGTCACCAACGGACATATCGTTGGGCCCTACAACGAGCACGACCCGAAAAAGCTTATGGTGGGCGCCGACTCATTTGTGAACTCCACGTCGTGCTGCTCGTCGGGCGTGTCCAAGCCACGCAAAAAGAAGTGTGCTTGCAACCACGGCGAAATATCCAAGAAGAGCATTTTGACCTCATACTTGAACAAGAAGCTCGCTCTTCAGCAGGGACTGCGTTCCGACTCTAACAGTTCAGAAGTAGTGAAGTCGGAGCCCCAAACGGAAGTGCCCAAGGGAGGCTGTTGTGGATCGAAATCTTCCCCACAAGCCACAGAGTGCTGCTCATCAAAAGCACCCAACTACCCAAGCCCATTTTACGCCTACGACAAGCACGAGACCGACTCAGCTCCGTCGTCGATGCTGGATGGATTTGACAGTGCCCCCGAGCAACTCAGCGTCTCCTCTACCAGCATCCCCCAGGAACGGGTTTTCCAGGTCATTCCGGTGGAGCCGTGTTCTATTCCCGGGACATGCTCGTGCTCCTCCGACTGCACATGTGCCTCGTGTGTTGTTCACAACAACAGCACCCAGCGCAACACCACATACGAGTTTCTCAACAATGACACCCAGTACAGCTCGAACATCAACCTCACACTGAACCCCGGTGCACTCCCGGACCGGCCAAGTTTTGAACGCCCTAACTTGGACAATTCTCTGCATTTGGGCAACCCCCTGCATTTGGACAGCCGTCTGCATTTCGACGCCCGTGCCATGAACGGCCCTAGGGACATGTTCAACCAGCTTCTTTCGCAGTACATGGGCCACCAGGGCATGCCTCCATTTCTCAATGAGCTTCAGAAAGATTTTTACAAAGATTCGTTCATCGGCACCGAAAACGCCACCACTTCCTCTTGCAATTGCCCCGACGACTCCTGTCTGTGTTACAATTGTGAGCAGCATGGCATCATCGATGGTTACAATCTAGATGACTACTTCCAGCTGGTGCCCCACGTATAGAGGCTTCGCGGCCGCGTATGGTGGCTGCGACCGTGGAACCTTCTAGAAGGTCAACATGCCAGCGAGTCTCATAGTTAATTAATTATATAATTTTAGCAGTTTTCTCCTTCAAACGACCGTACGTTCCAGCTTGCATCTTTGTTGACAGTTTGAATTTGTGTTTGGCTCTTCACGTGACCATCCCAGCCAGCGATAGCGTCTGAGTGCAGGCTCCTTCAGCAACCTGACAAGGGTGCCAACAAAAAGACTAGAGACAATTTTGACATCGAAGAACTCGGTTTAGTTTGAACAATACGTGCAGCTGTCGAACACACCTTCAATTTTCAATAATCAAATCGAACTTTTGATAGCTGTTCGTTGCGGGCATCTCACCATCAGGCTCTTTTTTTCGCTCACTCATTTACAGATACACCTTCTCCGAACACTCCAGCTACCTTCCCTACCTACTTCAAAGGTCTTAATACAGCCCAAAGCACCACAGACAAAATGTCGTACCCAGCCTCCGATCGGGACAAAGACAATGATATCCACATCATTTCCAGAGACTCATCGGACTACCCACAACCCGAGGGCTTGGACACCCCAAACTTCATCCTGGGTCTCGACTTGCCTACACCTTCCAATGGCGACACGCTGTTCTTCGACCAATTCAACGACACCCACCAACCGCAGTCTTCGCATAACGAGCAAAACTTCAACGACCTCCACATCCCGACCGGACTCAGTCCCATGCCCGAATACGCCCATCCCGGCGAAGCTAAGGATAGCTACAACTCCAATTCCATGGCTGGCGCCTTAACGAAAATTCCTCATAATCTCCCTCCGCTCCCGCAGCTTTCCGAGCCCGTCATCCCCAACAACATCCCGCTCTCAGGTCCCTCCGTGATACCTGACTACCTACAAAGCAACACCAACAACAGAGCACAGCCGTTGATTACCATGGGTAAGAAGAAAAAGGAGAGTCTGACCCCCAAGACCCGACCCGCTTTCGTGATGAAGATCTGGTCCATGGTGAACGACCCCAAAAACCACGACTACATACGATGGAATGACGACGGAGAGTCTTTTCAGGTTGTGCACAGGGAAGATTTCATGAAAACCATTCTCCCGAAGTATTTCAAACACAATAACTTTGCCTCTTTTGTTCGCCAGTTGAACATGTACGGCTGGCATAAAGTGCAAGACGTCAACTCGGGGTCCATGAAAGATGACCGCAATCAAGACGAGGTGTTGCAGTTCAAGAACCCATATTTCATCCGTGGAAGAGAGGACTTGCTCGACAACATTGTCCGGAACAAGACTGGAAGTTCAGAGGATAGTCTGGATCTAAACATGATGAACATCCAACTAGTGATGGGCGAGCTTGATCAAATAAAAATGAATCAGCTCGCTATCATGGAAGATATGCGTCGTATGAGAAAGGACAACCAGGTGCTCTGGAACGAAAGTTTCACTGCCCGTGAGCGTCATCAGAAACAAACTCAAACCTTAGAAAAGATTATGAAGTTTTTGGCTGCAGTCTACGGCAACTCTGCCGGGAAAATTTTTGAGGTTGAGGATGGAGCATTCAACAACAACCAAGTCTCCACATACAACAATTCGCCC
Source organism: Metschnikowia lopburiensis (nom. inval.) (assembly GCA_030563105.1). Taxonomy (NCBI): domain Eukaryota; kingdom Fungi; phylum Ascomycota; class Pichiomycetes; order Serinales; family Metschnikowiaceae; genus Metschnikowia; species Metschnikowia lopburiensis (nom. inval.). Next base: position 67,184 of record JAKUBC010000012.1, read on the forward strand.
ACTCCAAGCAACTACAACTCGCCCGCTCCAATTCTGAAGCCACGGTTGATGTTGATGGATCAAGCCTACCAGAAGCAGGGTTCCTCCAATGGAAGATCTCCATCTGCCGCCTCCACGGGAGGATCGATTGAAGAAATTGTACGGAATACTCCAGACATGTCCCAACACTCGGATGCTAATGCAAACAAGATATACAACCAAATTATGAACCCTGACTCGAATGGTGTTGCCTCACCCAGTCAGTACTTCCCTGAGCTCAGCAACTCCTACTTTTCTCAACAGCAGAACTCCAAGACCCCACAGGATCCTGACTTGAAGGAGGAGGAGCTTCTGGGACTTGAACAGAATATTTACCGCCAGGGCCAGGCTTTGCTGCAGGTTCAGGACTGGATCCAGGCTTTGGCAAGCAAACAGCAGCAACAGCAGGAGCAGATTCATCAACAGCAGAAACAACAACAGAGCCAAGAGGGTCTGCCCAGACTCGACGATTTTGATATCGATGAGTTTTTGAACAACAACTCCAATGCTGCTTCTGGTCAAAGGGCTCCTATGCATGCGAATGACAGTACACCAAGCGCATCGAAGCGTGTGATTGAAGAGGTGGACGACAGCGATAATGGCGCTTCAAAGAAGACCAAGACCAAGTAGCCGCTCGCCAAACTTTCTGTCCACATGATGTCAATGATTATTACCTAATTTTATAGTTTTAACATGCGAATTCGGGAGACTTACTTGTAGCTTTTCAAACTGCACGTCTTCGGAAAGAAAACTTCACCTCACCCGCGTCATCCTCTGGGTCATTGATTGCGGCGAACCTCGGTGCTTTCAAAGACTGAGGCGGGTTTCCAAAGGTTATGTTGGAGGGGAGAGCTGTAGCGGACGTCTCATAACTGTCCCTATTATCCTGTGAATCACTGTCGTCAACAAATAATTGCGAAGGTTCAGGTTGATACCCGCTTACTGAGCCAATCTCCTTGCCAAAATCCTCAGCGATTCTTCTCGCAGCAGCGCTCTCAGCCATCAAAGAAAAATTCACTTTTGGGTTATCAACCAGGTCATCATGCAACTCAATGAAGGTCCTGCTGATACTGTGCGGTCTGGGTGTTTTCTTCAGAAAATTTTTGTAATTTTTACGCCCTTTGTAAAGGCTGGTAGTGAGCTGAGTTACCCTCTGCGCTGGTGGCTTCAAATCAAACTCTTCAATGACGATATGATCGCCCAGGGACGGCCCATCAACATCGAATGCCTGAAGTTCTTGTTTAACAACTTGTTCCGCTTCTTTCTTAGTGGATAGAATGGCATCGGCCAAAGACACGGAGGGGACAATCCATTTGGTCTCTCGTTCATGTTTGTTCTTTGCGTTTTCCTCACGCGGTTCGGCCATATCGATCGTGGAGACTGTCGTTGTGCCAGCCAGTGTAATCCCTCCGGTCGGGTCGGAAGCCATTGAATCAGTTGGTTCTGGACTCATCGTGTCATTAAGTTTTTTTTCCAGTGGAGAAGACTTGATCGCTTTGTCTTGATTAGCTTGTGTGGTCATTGTCTCAACGGCGACAGAGTCCCCTGCAAGAACTTCCAGTTGATGAGGAGGATCGGGCATATCAGCATCTGCGTTTGGTTGTGAAGAGAATTTCGGAGAAAACAGAAAGAAGTCAGTGTCATTCACTCTTTCGAGCTTTCTTCGTTTTCTCCTTTGCAGCAGAGTAGGGTGTATACGCTCGTCGAGGCTATCAGCCACATTGTTCTTGGCAGTAAATGGTCTTAAAACTTTGAGATCCATCGTGCTGATACACGGCCACAACTGTTCTGTGTCCATTATATCATTACCGAAAATCTCTTGGGTTTTTGAGATATCACCGGACATGTCGAAGACGTAGACTTGCTGTTTCAGTATCAAAATGCTGAGATCTCTTATGATTTCAGACAACATGGCTGTGGATTCCGAGAGGAGACAAGTGTTTGGCATCAAGCATCGTAACAATTTCTCGAACTTAGAAACCTGCTTGGCGGAAGACGAGGTGGAGTGAACAACGACTGTCGTGTTTTTGAGGAGCGAAGATCTTTGCAAATTAGGATGACTGTAATGCTCGGAGTCTGGAGATAAGAAAAGATTCTCCAATGGATGATAAAGCCAGTTCACTACATCGTCGGGGAATGATCTCAAGTACTCACACCATCGACTGGACATTACAGGAACGCCTCTCAGCACAGTTACCTGCAAGTTGTAATCAACATGATCTAGGAACGTCACATAATGAGTGGCTTCGAAGGGACTCAGACTGATCCGAACATCAATGTTGTCCCTCAAGATGTCTTGGAGTAAGTCCGGTAGAGGACTTTGTTGCACCAGGCCCTCATACATTATGCGTTTTGAAAAAGCCATGACAGTGACAGGAACCCATTCTAGTCGTAGCTTTATGCGATCAGACTTGTTAGCGTTCACTTTCAACTGGATTGATTGTTCGGTGAACTCCTTCACAATTGGAGTGGCGTCTCTAGCGGAAAGCTTATAGATCACACCATTGACGTCCGTTGTGCAGATCGACTCGAATTTGATTTCCAAAGGAGTTTGAGAATAGTCGGAGGGATCCACAGAACCTGTGCTGATGGTAATGTACCGCTTTGGCACCTTTAGATCGCCGATGTAGAGGCTATTCGGGTCTGTCTTGTAGTCGCTGCTTCTACCGACTTGAAGGCTCGCATTTCTTCGTAGAACTCGAGTTGTTTCTGTGTGTTAGTATGACTTGAGCGAATGAAAGCACGATGTTCATACTATTGTCGTTGTATATTAGCGTTAGGACCCACATTGGACCATCTTGGCGCACAGCAGATAATCGCGCTTCAGGTTCATCTACCGAGTGAAGCTACTGTCTACAACAAAACTACTGAATGAGATAATCTATTGCGATTATGGCTTGGACACACCGTTCTGCTTGGACTTCTTGGACTTCTTAGACTTCTTGCCCTGTTCCTTCAACTTTTTGCCGATGACCTGGGTGACAGTTTCCTCGTCGGCCAACTCCAACAAGGCCTTACTGTACATGTCCTCAGTGGTCTCAGAAGCCAAGGCATCATCCTCCGCCTTAACATTCTCGAGGACATCAAACTCATCGTAAAGCTTGTCGGCGTAGAAAAGAGGCAACACAGGAGAGCCAGCGACACTCAAACCAACCGTGAGAACGACTTCGCGGGGGAAAGTTCTCAAGACCTGAAGCACGTTGTCGAGCAAGTCCTCGTCGGAAAGCTCAGCACCGACTTTGCCGACGCCGATCACGGCCTTCGTAGCAACAGGCTGAATGTATGTGGTCGATGACAAAACCTTCTTAAGGCTCTGTTTGAGGGTGTCGAGACTGAACACCTTAGTAGCGTTATTGGCAGCAATTCTCACCTGGATGGGGTACTTTGGAGACTCGTAAAAGGTCTTGCCCAAAGTCGAGGGCATGGAGTTGAGGATGGCGTCGTCCACAACGAACAAATCGTACTCGTCGCGCAACTGCGTGCGCTTGTCGAAGGGGTTGTACACGGTCTTCAACTCTTTCAAGGTGACAATCTTGGACAAGGTGGGGACATTGGCATTTTCGATCTCCTCCAACTGCTCGGCAGAAGTGATGATGTTGTCTCTGACAAACAAACAGGTCTTCAAGTTCTTTGCGGCCTTGAGGTAAGGCTTGTCCAAAGCGATGAGCTTGGGCTTCAACTGAACCTTCTTGTGAGCGTACTTCTTCAACTCAACGTTGACGTACACGGGTTTGACGTGTCTGTCGTTGTCTTCGGCGAACAAATCAGACTTTCCAGAGGCTTCGCTGCTGACAGTACGTTCGATGTACTTCTTGAGCTCTTCCAAGGCCCTGGAAGCTTGACTTCTGGACACGTAAGGGGCTGGCTGGATAGCAGCAGCTGGCTGGCTAGCAGCAGCCTTATTGTCGGCAGCCTTGTTGTCGGCGGCTTTAACGTCGGCGGTTTCGGAGGCTTTGACGTCGGCAACCTTCTTCTCGACAGCTTTGTTGTCGGCAGCTTTGTTGTCCTTGGGAGCCTTGCTTTTACGCGCAGTTTGCTTGGTTCTGGCCATGTTGGAAGTGTTGTATATGAGATGAGAATCTCATCGCTCTTGAAAAAAATGGTGCGCACTGCAGGTGATCCGGTGCTGCAATGGCTCCGACTGCGAATACAAGAGACGTTTAAAGTGATTCCATGTGCTAATTCCTTTCCGCGTGAAAGCCGTCTATATATTTCGCCTAATTTTCGACCGGGGGACATGTCGTTTTTGGTAGTGGTAGTGATTTATTTTTGCCCCGGTTTTGCACCTTGTCCACCATAATGACAGGCACTCCATTGGTGACATCCTCGAACAAAACCTCAGGATGAGAGGCAATATCGTAAACATCTCCTTGTGCCTGCTTTGCACTTTCATCGTCGCTTTCTTCGTCACTGTCCACTGCAAATCTGCGTACTTGGGAGCTGTCGAAGCCGCCCAATCTATCCCATAGGAGATGTGATATCTCGTCCGGCGAGAAAATAGACTTCTTGTTTGGCCCCTCCTCGACTTTGTGATAGTCATTCCATTCGTTTTGGGGCGACAACGGAGGCAGAATGAGAAATCTGCGGGAACCTTCATCGGTGGGCAACTCCAAAAACGTGGCTGAGGTGGATTGCAACGCCCACAGATCATCTTCAAGGATTCCCAGTCGGTTGTCTCCAAGAGCAAACGAAATGCGGGGCTTTGGGCTCATGTTAGATTCCAAAAAGTCTCGGAGATGGCATGCAACAGTGGCTGAGACGCATACCAAGATGATTCGCTTGAACTTCGGGAGTGAGACCAAATCCACGTAGTAGTGTTGCGAGGCTATGAGGTCAATCAATCTTGCTGGATCATCTAGAAGATTTTTGTCCACATTGGTCAAGATCAATGTGTTAGTTGGTTTCCTCGCCATTGCGATAAGAAGTGTGGTGTGAACAGACTGCGCCTACGCGAAAGTACTCGGATCATTCATACTACGATATGGCACTGCGAAACAATAAATGCATTTTTTACCAAGCCTAGATGTGAAGCCCACAGAGTCCCAATTTCCGAAAGTAAGTGTTGTGGTTGCCGTAAAGGTCTCGTTGTTTGGGGAATACGGAAAGAAAGTCTCCAGCTAGGCATTCCCCATTCAGGTCATCATAACAGTCGATGACATCCTCGTACGACGGGTGAACATCATCCGCCGTGGTATTTATGTAAATCTGATTCCCGAACGATGCATATCGTTCAAATGACCCAGAGGAGTGTGGAAGAGTGGGGACAATGTCACCTTTATGCACCACGCGGAGGTACTTCCTGTCGAAAGTGTTGTGCACGGCTGGAAATTCGCTTCCCATAACAAAATCGGCCCAGGTCGTGAACGCTTCATTGCCCACCAACGGCTGGCCCATAGTCACCAAAGTCAATTTGTCGTAGCCCAAATCTAGGAAGTGGAGCGCGAGCAAAAGACCAACCGAGCCGCCCATTGAGTGGCCCACAATGATCAACTCGTACTTTTCGGCACCTTCTAGTGCATGGATAACGTGATTCTCAATCAGTGCCAAATTCCGCTTGAAGTATTCACTGAATCCTCGGTGGACCCTGCATTGTTCTCCGCACTGGGGCAAGTTGTGACCAGAATTCCGATAAGAAGTCATACCCACTTTCAAGTCTGTGACGGTATCAGGTAAGGACCGAGTTCCACGTAGCGAAACGACTAGCGTAAGTTTCGAGCTGTCGGTGCTGGACTCGTTGTAATTGAAGATGTTTTCGTGTGTTTTGGCGATAAAGCCGCATACGGAGTCGTCGTAGTACCACTGGTAGATTAACGACATACCCTTAAATTTTGGGTCACACAAATCACACTCGAAAGGAGTGTCAATTTGGCGAAACCTATCGATGCAATAGGAAATGTCCAAAAGATGGGCGTAGGCGTATAAGTTGTGGTATATCTGCTCATCGATATGCTGTGGGGTAAATGCTGATGTTTTCCTCCATGGAGTCCCAAAAAGCGGTATTCGGAAGAGTTGTGCAGTAGGAGAGTGCTGGAGCTGAATGCAAAGGTGGCTTCCTAGTAGTAAAAGAAATAAAGCTATAGGGAAACCATAATAGCTCATCGGGTGGTGTCTTATCAGTTGAGACATTCGCAGTTCAATGGGGAATGACCGCGACGAATGGAAAAGGATGCAACATAACAAAACAAAAATACTACCGTCTTATTTGTGATACAAAAAACCAACAAAAATTCTCACAGTCAAAGCACAGAAAACACCCCATATTAATGCATTACTGTAAGCTCTGGTCACTGAGAATTTTCCAGCTGCAAGTATCACTAATGTTGCAGCCATAACCATACGGAACATACTCCATACCTTGCGAAAGTTTAAGCTCACAATCGAACCAAGATTGAAATTTTCAAGGCGAGTGGTAGCAATTGCGAGCCGCTCGATTTGGCTGCCAATGTCAGAGGTCATTCTGGGAAGTTGACCTAAATACTTTGTCATGTCGATTAGTGACTCTCGGAGACCGAGACTCACTTTGCCAATATCATGGGATATGATCTTCGTTAGCTCTCGTGCTTCCGATTGAAAATAAAAGCTGACATTGGAAAGAAGATTTTGGTACTGGTCTCGCAATGACTCGAACGAAGTTGACAACTTTCCATCCGCCGCCTCAAACCAGTGGTTTAAACTCTCGCTTTTGTTTAAGTTGGCATCTAGAGACAGCTGAAGTAGCTGGCTGCTTTTTTGGGCTGTCGTGATTTGCGACATAAATTTTCCGAGTGATGTCTGCAAGTGAGATTGCACATTGAGGTGTGCCAACATCAACAGACGAGAGGTTTCTTGCTCCATCAAAAGCATTTGCTCAAGCTCCACATTTATAGAGGCAAGATGATGCTTTGCTTTGATAGCGCTTTCGTCCCAAAAATTACTCGTTGAGTCCCAAAGGCGTTCGATGCTGTTGGACTTCAGCTGCAAATTGTCAGCTAGGCGGTTCATTATTTCGTCCTGTCGGTGGCTACGGGACTCTAATGATACAACAGCATTTTCCATAAGCTTCATTAAATCTGCCAACATCGCCAGAGCCTCTTCCTCATGCTGCATTACCTGGTGGGATGAGCTGGATGCTGCATTGTAGAATGTGGTGTACATTTCTGTGACATTGAAGAATAGATCCAAAATGTTCGTTTTGGTGAATGGCAAAGCCTCTTCGAAACACAACGTTCTGAGCTTGCGATATAGCCCGGAATAAGTAGTCCATAGCTGAGGAACTAGTCTGAACAGCTGAACACAGTCATGATAGCTCCCCATCGACCGCAAATCAAGACACTCAAGAGGAATAGACACTTGTGAATCCGCTAGCTCACACAATGACAATTTTACTGCCAGCTGGAGACGCAACTTCGAGGACACTGAACTTAGGCCATGGTCGCCGCATTGAGATAGATACTCTTCCACTGCCTGATCTGCGCATTGCAATTTATCATTGAAATCCAACTCTCTTGACAACTTTGGAACTTTTGCAAGCAGGCTTGCTTGAATACCGAATACACATAAGTTGAGAACAATTAGAAAACTCCACGGACGAAACATTGTTTGTCGAAGAAGGCAAGGAATGGGCTTATATAGGTTGTTTGAGACATGTTACAGAATTGTTTGAGGCTGGTATCAGCTCAAAGTCGGGGAACTCACAACGTCAAACCGCTAAACGTAGCTCAAGCTTTTATTCGCATTAACCAAATTTCCGAATTTTTTCACAGCCTAACCCTAGACAACTACATGTCTCGGTGCGAAGTGCGATCTCTTCCATCACCGACCTACATCGGAAATTTTTCAATACAACATGATCGCTGCCCTCCGAGCAAATCTCCTACGTGGATCAAAAAGGCTGAATATTTTGCTACTGTATCGTCTCAAATCTTCCACAGCATTTTCCTTCACGCCGACTGCCGAATACAGCGACCAGGTCCTGGCTGATTCTGGCGCTGAGATCCCATACCCTCCAACTTTCAAGTCCAACTCCGAGATCTACAAAGCTATAGTCAAACCCGAAGATGTGGCCGACCTATTCTTCGAGCCTCGATTCGAAGATGTCCTAATCACCGCTCTCGCGAAGGACTGCCCGCTTTCAGGATCGTCAACATACAAGGTGACATCTAAAAGCCCGGTCGACAGTTCGAAGCTAATGTTTGCGAACATTGTCATTGAGTGGATAAAAACATTTGGCTCAAAGATCAACAAATTAGCCCCTTTGCCTCAGCTGGGAGAACCGTTGACCTTCACAAGTCTTTCCAAAACGAAAGCGTTGGAAGCAGTCTATAACGAACGAATCTTTGAAAACCAGGGGACATTGGAGTCGTTTTGCCAAGAGTTCGCTGGCACTGATATCTCCCTAGAGAACCTTGCACTGTTTCTCATCAGAAAGTGCAAGTCTGCGGCAAACTACGAGATGATCATGAAATACTTGAGTAACAACGTGGAACAGCTCAACCCCATGTCGGTCAATGACTTGGTCATCATGCTTATGGAAGATCTTTCCAAGGACATGTCCATGGAAAAAGTGTCCCACTTTGACACATTCTTTACCGAGTATCTCACTCCATTGCACCCAAAGCTTTTATTTAACGTGGACGTGGCTACACTCGACCGTTTGGCATACATCTCAGCATTCTCGTCAAACATTTTAGCATCTACCCAGATTCTTTCCATCCTCGTCACCTCTCACAGGGTTGCCCCACTGAAGAGTACCTTTGACCTCTACATTGCTCGCTACGCAAAGCATGCAATCAGCCAGAACTTAAGCAAAGAAAACATTCTCACCGACTTGAGTCTGTTGAAACCACTCCTTTTTCACTTTGAATTGTCACCTAAGACGGTGGACTTTTTAGTGAAGAAGGTGATCGACAACTCCTTCGATTTGTCCAATCTCTGCAAATTACTAGTCAAGTTATCACCTGCGGCCATGAAGGAATGCAGTCACCTGATTATGGAGAAATTGCATCAGATCCATAATCAATTGCCACAAAGCGAATTACTCAAGGCCGTTGAGTGTATGCAACTCGAAAAGCTATTGGCTGAAGCGGATGCATTGCATAAATGATAAGCAACGGACGACATGATCTAATCAAGACCAACGAACCAGAATGCACCAGAAGCTTAAACGGGTATGTTTCGCAGGTGCACGTCAAAATGATTGTAAATATTTCCTACAGATGGCACAACAGGGGCACATTTTTCGCACCCACAGTGTGGCATCAAAGCCACAGTGCGTATATAGCCGAAACCTTATCATTCGAAGCAGTGGTATTTAAGAGTAGAGACCGCTTTATCGAAATGATCAGTGTGAAAAATCTGAAAAAAAATGTCGACATACTTCAACGTCAGCGGAAGCGAATTGGACAATGTGGGATACTCCCTGGAGATCATCAACTCTTCGGGTATCCACCTCATTTCCGATGAGGAGTACAACGAACAAAAAAGTACGCTCAAATACCCGGAATTTTTCCATCGTGTTGGACCTAAGGAAGCTGGCTCTTACAAGGTCATCTCGAACCCAGACCATGCCAAAAATGACAAGGGCCATTTGGGGGATCCTTCCTTCAAGAACCTCTTCCCAGAGTCTGCCAAGTACACCAAGTTCGACTTATCCCCAAGCTTGGGAACAGAGGTTGACGGTATCCAATTGAGTGAGTTGGATGACGCTGGAAAGAATGACTTGGCTTTGTTCTTGGAGACTAGAGGCTTGGCCGTGTTCAGACACCAGGACTTGAGAGACAAGGGTGCCGAATTTGCAGTCAACTTCGGAAAATACTTCGGACCTTTACACGTTCACCCAGTTGCCAACACTGCTGAGGGATTCCCAGAAATCTTCAGCACATACAGACCAGGTGGAGACAGTTCAAGATACGACAGTATCTTCGCCAACACGACCAAGACCTACTCCTGGCATTCCGATGTGAGTTTCGAGGAATACCCTGCCTCTTTCTCATTCTTTGTCGCTTTGGAGGCTCCTCCCTCTGGTGGAGATACTGTTTTCGTGGACTTGAGAGAGGCTTACAACCGGTTGTCTGAGCCTTTGCAAAAGTTCTTCGAGACTTTGACCGTGGTGCACTCCAACCACTACCAAAGAAAGCTCGGACAGCTCAAGAACCAGCACTTGAAGGCTGCAGAGGACACTACCAATGAACACCCTCTTGTGAGAACCCATCCTGTGACTGGCGAGAAGAGCTTGTACTTCTCGAGAACTTTCATCCAAAGAATCAAGGGCTTGAAGCCAACCGAGTCTGGTGCCATCTTAAACTTCTTGGAGGACCACATCCTCAACAACCCTGAAATCCAGGTGAGGGCCTCTCACAGAGGAACCGAGGCTGGAACCGTGATTGCCTGGGACAACAGATTTTTGGTTCACACCGCCATTGCTGATTTCCTCCAGCACTCGACTGGTCCAAGACACCACTACAGAATCACTGTTGTTGGAGAAAGGCCTTACTTCGAGCAGGTCGAGTCTGACGATGACTCCTTGCGCCCCAAGGCATACTGAGTCCGATGAATTAAAAAGCTATGTGTGTATGAAAAGAGTTAGTTTGAGTTTCTTCTTTCCAGCGTAGATCTGTGATCGAACGTGTTAAGTTCTAGAACAAACTCGCCTGAATGCACGTGTCCACTATGTCCATGACTGATTATGGTATTAGCTTCATCGTCAAGTTTCCCTGTCTGGAAACCGTTGGAAAAGATATACACTCCGTCGTCCGAGTAGGAGTCTTCATAATCAGAGGCGCTGCCTCTTCGGTTGTGGGAGCCAGTCCCGTAGTGTCTCTCATTGAGATGACTGCGTGAAGAAATAGACCGCTTCAAGAAACACACGAATGAGGAAATGATCGCTAGGATCAGGATGGGCAATAGTTGGATCCAGCCCAACCAGCTTAATTTGGGAACAAACAAAAGAACATCTGCCAAAAATGCCAAAAGCGTCAGTAGGAACGACAAGTTGGACAAGAATAGCATGATGTTAAGGTACCCACTTATCTTCCTTTTTCGTCTCTTCGCCTTAGGTACACTTTCTCGGGAAGCGGTGTCCTCCTCCTTAGTTCTGTGGATTAACTTCTGTATCTGTAACTTCCAGGACGCATATGAGTTGAGGTGTGGGAAATGCTCGTCTAAAAAGTCTAACAATATGAGAAAGACCGACTCCAAGACTAGCAAGGAGGTTAAAATGAATGCAATGACGTGGACAACAAGAAGTTTCGAGATAGAGTGTTTGGCTTCAGACGGGAGGCTGATAGTGTAGATGTTGTCTTCAACGAGTGATTGCTCCTCATCGTCCCATATGTACAGGCTATCCGAACTCTTGTACCCGATTCTTGGGGAAGAGCATATGTTGGTCATTTCATCGCATATTCCGAATACTCCGAATGAAAAGTTGTTGTAACTGGAAAGGTTGATGTTTGCTCCGGGATCAGTGATGGGCACGGATATCACCGGTAGGAGATGTATCGTCCAGCACACTATCGAGAGTGCTCCTATGAACAAGATGCCTGAGTGCATTGGTGCATGTGTAGTTGAAAGTTCGCATCGCGATATAGAAATGCAGATCATAACCGGATTGCAACAATCGATCAGGAACAAATTCAATTTTATACGCGACGACGATGATGAGTAAAAAATTGAACGAAAAGATCGACAACAAGTCGATTCCACCCACTCAAAATCCGTATCGTTGTTGAAAAGCGTTGCCGCAAGTTAATGAAGCAACATAATCGATATGAACCAAAACCACCACTACTCGTATGTGTTTCTTCACTGAGCTTTGAGTTCAATACTTTTGACATCATCATGACCTCCAACAATGTGATTAATGGCTGCTAAACGGCTTCATCTTACATCCTCGACGCACATCTTCCCCACGCCGCACGTGCTCGCACGAAGACCCATGTACCTTCGTAATCGGATACTTCTCCTAAGCATTACGGTGATTTTCGTCAGCAGCATCCTCAAAAGTTTTCCGCTCAAATTAAGACTTTTTTCCACAATGTCCCACTCCTACGCCAAAGAATTAGAAGTGGCCACTTTAGCCGTCAAGAGAGCGTCCGTCTTGACCAAGAAATTGAGCGATTCCATAGCCGCTACGCTGAAGACTGGAACCCAGATCAAGGACGATAAGTCCCCAGTGACAATTGGTGACTACGCAGCACAGGCCATCATCAATCACGCCATCATCTCCAACTTCCCCAAAGACAAAATCGTTGGTGAAGAAGAAGCCAGTACTTTGCGTGAGGGCTCGGAAGAGGCCAGATCTTTGAGCCAGAAGATCCACCAGATCATCGAGGACGTCCAGACAGAAACCAGCTACTCCAGTGATGTCATTGGTACTCTTGACTCGCTCGACGAAATCTACGACAGCATTGACTTGGGCAACTTCGAGGGTGGAAACCTGGGAAGATTCTGGGCCTTAGATCCAATCGACGGAACCAAGGGCTTCTTGAGGGGCGACCAGTTCGCCGTGTGCTTGGCTCTCATTGAAAACGGCAAGGTGGTTTTGGGCGTCATTGGATGCCCTAACTTGGCCGAGAACATCGTCTCCAACGAGGAGCAGACTGGTGTCAAGGGAGGTCTCTTCTCTGCCGTCAAAGGCGTAGGATCTTTCTACACCCACCTCTTCACCGAGTCTTTCAAACCCTTGTCTGAGCAACAAAAGATCCAAATGAATCAAGAATCGTCTCCAGACAAATTGAAGGTTATGGAAGGTGTTGAGAAGGGCCACTCTTCGCACTCGACCCAGAGTCAGATCAAGGCCGCTTTGGGATTTGACGAGGCTACCGTTGGAAAACAGACCATCAACTTGGACTCGCAAGTGAAGTACTGCGTTTTGGCCAAGGGTCAAGCAGATGTCTACTTGCGTTTGCCCATCAGTGACACTTACAGAGAGAAGATTTGGGATCACGCTGCTGGTAACATTTTGTTGTATGAGAGCGGCGGACAAGTTGGTGACATTTACGGCAACGCCTTGGATTTCGGAAAGGGTAGACACTTAGACTCCAAGGGTGTTATTGCTGGAAACAAGAAGGTGTTCCCTAGTGTGATTTCCGCCGTCAAGGAAGTCTTGAAACTTTAATATTCTTTTCTTGTATATACATGTGCTTAATCAGTAACTTCAGCCAAAAAGTAGTTTTGTTTCCCGGCTCTGACAAGGAGAAGCTTGTCTTCAAACAAGTGATTATCTTTGTCAAACAAGACAACGTCCTCTGGGTCTTCGAACTGGTCTCTGTCAATGCCGAGGTAGATGCCACCTGACTTGATCAAGTTCTTGGTCTCGGTCTTGGATTTGCCCATGATGTGAGCCAAGAGAGTGCTCATTCTCACATCGCCTTTGGCGGGGAACTGAGCAAGGCTCACCTTCTGCAAAATTCCAGACTTGGCGAACTTCAGCAACAACTTATCAGCAGTGACGTCGTCGCCGAATGGTTGATCCGGTGTGGGGAACAAGAAACTGGTGATGTAGGCCATTTCGTCTCCAACTCCTGGACCATGGATCAAATCGACCACCTCTCTAGCCAAAACCCGCTGGGCAATTCGCAAACTGGGATCTTCTTCATGTCTTGTCATGATGGTACCGTCGACGACCTCAACGGGAATGAGGGTGAACATTCTCAAGAGCTTGTGCACCATGTCGTCTTGAGTGTTGATGAAGAATTGGTACAACTGGAAGGGAGAGGTCAACTTTTCGCTGATGAAAACTGCATTACCGGCAGACTTTCCAAATTTTTGTCCGCTCGGTGTAGTGAGTAAAGGCACAGTCATGCCATACGCCGGTAACTCTTCCTTCGTGCTTCCATGCCCATTTTTTTGGAGCCGAGAGATCAAATCTGTACCTGCGGTGATGTTACCCCACTGATCATTTCCACCAACCTGGACGTTGACTTTATGATTCTTGAAAAGATGCCAAAAGTCGTATGCCTGCAAAATTTGGTACGTGAACTCATTGAAGCCGATGCCTTGCTTGGACTCAAGCCTCGACAGGATTGAGTCTCGTGCAAGCATCTGCGACACCCGGATGTGTCTTCCAAAAGTGCCCAAGAAGTCCAACAACTTGATGGACTTCCACCAGTCTGCGTTATTCACCGCTTCAATACTGCCAACTTTGGGTGCTTCCAGTTCCACGAGGTTGCGTGACTTGGCGTACTCAACACCGTTTTTGAGGAACTCTTGGATCTGAGACCCAATGATCTGTACATTGTCCTCTCTTTCCTTATTCTCAAGTTGAGTACGTTCGGTGTCTCTGCCACTAGGATCACCGACAACGCCGGTAGCACCGCCAACAAGACCAACGACATCGTGACCTCTCAAAAGAAAATGGAGAAGCACCATGAGTGGTAGGAGGTTACCCAAGTGTAGGGACTTCGCAGTCGGGTCGGCGCCACAGTAAAGCTTAAGCTTGGCAGCTCCGGATTCAGTGAGCTTGTAAAGATCGTCACTAGTCATCGATTCTACCAAAAACCGGTTTTGGAGGTTTGCAACCAACGACGACTGGAGTTCTTTCTCGATCGCCTGACTTTTCATCAATTGGGTTACAGACGGGACTATGGATATTGTGTCGGGAGGAAGTTCTGCAGTGGGCACAGCAGCAGTCGACTGCAACCGCACAGCAGCGAGAAAGCCTCGGTTGTGGGCCAAAGTTCGAACGGATTTGAGCATATGGTAGTAGCGAGTGGTGAGTGCGTGAAGGCGTGCGATCTAGGTCCTGGTAACTCGAACACTTCGAGTCTCAGTGGCAGCGAGGTGAAATTTGGAAAATTGACAGAAGAATCAATACTTCCCAAAGATCAATCAAATTTTAATTCCCACCTACAAATTTTTGTTTTTGTTCTCTCTCGTACCTCCTCTTATCACTGATGGGACATACATCTGAACCTTCGCACAGTTTAGAGATCACCATGTCTTCCAACCCAGCCCCACCAGCCGGTGGAGCCGAGCACTCCAAGAAACGGAAGAGAAAAAGATCAAAGAAAAGCTCATCAGATCAGCCAGTTTCACAAGAAATCGACGTCCGTATCAACAGAACGAACAAAAAGACAAAGTTTGACGATGAGCATCGAGATGAGCTGCCTTTGCAGGCTGAACCCACCGAGCCTGAGGCTCCCGTTGCCACGATAACGGAGGAACCACCAGCTGAGAAGCTAAATCCCGAAAAGACTACACCCACTCAAGTTCCTGTCAAAAAGGAGCCTGCTTCTCCTCGCCCATCTAAGAGTAAACGCAAGAAAGCAGTTTTCTTTGATGAGAATGAAGGCGACGATGACGACGACGACGATGATGCGATGAGCCTGAGATTCAACATCGGCAAGAACACTTCGAAAGCCATGCTCATCGAGAAAGCGCAGAGTTTGGCCAAGATCAGAGAGTCTCTCCCGATCTATCAGCATAAAGACACCATTCTCGACTACGTCTCGAGCAACCAAGTCACGGTGATTATTGGTGAAACAGGTTCCGGTAAATCGACTCAAATCCCCCAATTTCTCATTCCTATGAACAAGAAGAAAATCGCTGTCACTCAGCCTCGTCGAGTCGCCGCAGCTTCTTTGGCTAGCAGAGTCAGCGAGGAGTATGGGTGTGCTCTTGGCCAGGAGGTTGGATACCAGGTTCGTTTCTCCAATATCACATCTTCAAAAACCAGGCTCAACTACTTGACAGATGGTATGCTTATCAGAGAGTTGATGCTCGACCCATTGTTGACCAAGTATACCACAATCGTCATTGATGAAGCGCACGAAAGAACTGTTTTGACCGATCTTATTTTGGGTTTCTTGAAGCAGCTCATTGTGAACAAGAAACGGAAGGACTTGAAAATCATCGTCATGTCTGCCACCTTAAATGCCGACCTCTTCAGCAAGTTTTTCAACGACGCTCCTATCTTGTACGTGGAGGGCAAAATGTACCCTGTTTCGAGACACTATTTGAGCCAATCATCCGAGGATATTGTCGATTCAGTCATCAAAACTGTCGTCCAGCTCAATTCGTCCGAACAAGAGGGTGACATTTTGTGCTTCTTACCCGGTCAGGAGGAAATTGATAACTGTGTCACCATATTGAACACCTTGGCCCCAGAGCTACCCAAGGAAGCACCACTTATCGTTCCATTGCCATTGTATGCTGCATTGTCGCCCGGACAGCAGCTGAAGATTTTCGAGCAGCTTAAAGGAAGGAAGCGGAAGGTGATTCTTGCGACCAATATCGCCGAGACCTCCATTACTGTCAGCGGAGTGAAATACGTTGTGGACTCGGGACTCAGAAAAGTCAAGGTGTGGAAACACCAGCTCGGGCTTTCCACCTTGCTCACTACTCCTATTTCCCAAGCATCAGCAAAGCAAAGAGCTGGTAGAGCTGGAAGAGAGAGCCCAGGCAAGGTCTTCAGGCTTTACTCGGAGAAATTATTTCTTGACAGGTTACCAAAGCAACAAGAGTCCGAAATCTTGCGGAACGACGTCATTTTACCTGTGCTTACACTCAAAAGGATGGGCGTGGACGACTTGCTCAACTGGACTTGGCTAGAGCATCCGGGCCAGGAAAGCATTTTGAGTGCACTCAATACACTTTATTCCTTGGGAGCACTCAATGATTCTGGAAAGGTGACCCCGTTGGGTATCAAGATGGCGGTGTTGCCTCTTCCCCCCGCCTTATCTGCGGTTCTCATCAGCGCACTAGATTACGGCGTGTTGCGAGAAGTCATTGACATTGTTTCCTGTCTTTCTGTGGATAATCTCATTCTCAACATCGGTGGTAACGGGGAGTTACGAGATGAGATCAACTACAAGAGAAGACAGTACTGCCCACTTGGTACTAAACTGGGCGACCTCATCGCATTGAAAGAGTACTTCGACTACTTCAAGAAATTGACCGACCAAGGTAGTACCGTGGAGTTGAAATTGTGGTGCAAAGATTTGTTTTTAAGCTACAAGGGTTTCAAGAATGTCATGAAGGTCAGAAGACAGTTGACCGAGTATATGACCACCACGATTAAGCAGGACGACTCATTGACACAGAATCAGAGAGAAACTCAATTACGAAACCTCAAAATGCAATTGAACGACGCCGACGATTCATCTGACAATGAGAATGATTTTGAGGAGTTGGGACGTTCTTTGAACATTGAGAATATCTTGAAATCGTTTTTGAAGGGTTTCACATTGAACACCGCCATCGGCATGCCTGACAGATCCTTCCGTACTTGCTCAACAGGACAGCTCATCAGCATCCATCCCTCGTCCAATCTCTTTGGCAAAACCAACATTGATGCTGTCATGTACATTGAATACGTCTACACTGCTAAAGCATACGGCAGAACGTGTTCGCAAATCGAGCTCAGTTGGCTTCAAGAAGTTGCGCCACATTTGCTCGGGGGCACAAAGATGAATGTCAATGGATAGAATATACCGAAACTAATAGACAATTGATTAATGCTCTATGTAACTGAGGTACGGCTGTGATCTGGTGTACCGATTTGTAGTCTCGCACAGAAGCCAGTGCTGGGCTTCGTGATCCACCACTCTCCATGCTCAATGACGATCCACTACCGCTACTAAGCTCCGATAACTATGAGGCAGAGAGGAAAGAGCTGAATCCAAATCTACCGACGTACGGGTTTTTGTTCCTTTTGGCGACATGGGCATTATTCTTGATCACGATCAACACGCTTTTCAAGTGCTGGAGCTGGATTCTCCAGCCCTTAGAGTGGTACGCCGAAACTTCAGACTTCCATCGGGTGGCTGTGGTGTGGTGTCAGCGCCTAGACTACCTTGTGATGAGTTTATGGTGCATTTATGTTGTTGGCTGTTGGTGGGCCTACGTCTCGTGGCTTGGGCTTAAGCTTTTCCGTCAATCGAAGGGCATCCAGGCCTGAAATCAGTTTCCATCTTCGCCCCGGCCGGCTGTCCACTCCGCGCTTCCGGTCTGGCGACCTTTGGGCAAATCTGAGGCTCTCGTCGGAGAGGGCTCAGATTCTTTATCGTGCGCCTTTGGTAAAAGGATGTCCTCATAGAGTTTGATGTACTTCTCGTTCTCAGGGAGAGGCAACGACTCGTATCGGTTCCAAGCATTGAGCAAGATTCTTGCGTTCATTGTGTCAATAATGGCATTGACTGTCTTTTCGTCTGCCACGGTGGCTTTGGGGATGCGCTTGTCCTCTTTCGTGACGTATTTGTCACTCAAATCTGCCACATAGTCATAGCCAATACCAAGCACCCAGCTCATGCTCTTCCCCCAATTTTCACAGTACAAGGACGGTTCGTCGTAGGCATTTTCACAGGGATCCAAGTGAACCCACCGCCTCATCTTCCTGCTGTAGTACTCGCACCAAACGTGGTCCTCTGCGTTCCAGATGTAACGGGTAGGAACCTCGTTCCCTAGCACTGCTTTCAAAACTAGCATGAAGCAATTGACCCATTCACCGCATCTTCCCTCTCGGGTCTTGAGAAGTGTAGCAGGATTGTTGATGCGGCCAAACTTGGTTTGTTGGTTGCACACCGTGCAGTTGTAGACTTCATACCCTGCTATTTCGTCCGGGTTGGGGCTGGGTGGATTTTCTCTTCCTATGAGAGACATATGCTTGTCTTCATTGCACTGCTGGCACTTTGGTTTGTTGACCCACGAAAAGAAGTCATTCTTGAAGTACTTCAATGTTTCCATGACGATGTAATCTTCGTAGCCGAAAGGACTGGGCTTGTCTGCTTTCTCAGCTTCCAGCTCTCGAGCATCGACCCCGTCATATATCTTGGCCAAGTCGATCGCATCAAGGGCCTTGTCTATGTTCTCTTCTAACGCATACTTGGAAAGACTTTCGTAAGTGCTCTGTATGGTTCGTGCAATTGATGCATCCCGAGGATTGCGGACGGTTGGTCGGTGGAGAGCTTTCTTGTGACACTGCTCGATAGTTTTTTTGGAGTAGATTGCTAGGAGCCTTCGGGCTAAGCCAGCGTAATTCAGCTCAACACTCATAGTAGCGATAGTGATCCACTCATGCACTATCAATGGGTAACAGCGCGAGGTGGGGAAACCCAATATTTCGTAGAAATTTGAAAACACAGGGCATTTTGCCTGGATTACTCTTGAATCTACTTCTATAATGACAAAATCAAAGAACTTCTTTCGGTACTGTTCTTCTTCTCCGTAATCCACTTGGCTTATCTGATCACGTGTGAACCACGTATTTCTCAACCGAGATCTAAACAAAGCACACCAACATGGCAAAGCCACAGAATCAGCTACGAAAGCTGCCAGGACCAAGCGAGGGTAAGAAACCTGGGCCAGCAAAACTACTGACCGAATCTCTGCCAACGAAATCCATCAATCCCTATGTGTACTCACCCTTGTACAACATCCTTCGCGTCTTCGAACGGGCTCAAGACCAGTGGGCAGCACGCTACGTGATCATTTTGAGTGTGGTGGTCTTGAAAAGTGCTGTGGGGCTTGGGCTGTTCTCTGGCGAGGGTCAAAAACCCATCAATGGTGACTTTGAGGCACAGAGACATTGGATGGAGTTGACAATCAATCTTCCCATTACAGAATGGTATTTCTATGACCTTCAATACTGGGGCCTTGACTATCCTCCCTTAACTGCATTTCATCTGTGGTTTTTGGGACGCGTGGGGTCCTTAATCGATGCCAGATGGTTCCGCTTAGGCATATCCCGTGGTCTCGAAACAAGCCAGTTGAAAACATTCATGAGGCTAACTGCTTTGCTTAGTGATTTAATCGTCTATACACCAGCAGTCATGCAACTTACCCATTTCCTTGGCCGAGAGAAACGGTTTACAAGCAGAATTCACCAGCTTGTGGTTCTTACCTTGATTCTTTTTCAGCCCGGCTTGATACTTATTGACAACGGTCACTTCCAGTACAACTCTGTGATGTTGGGTTTCTTCTTGTTGTCTGTTATTGAGTTATTGAAGGGAAACCTCGTGATTGCCTCGGTGTGGTTCATCGGGTCAATCTTGTTCAAGCAGATGGCCTTATACTACAGTCCTTTCATTTTCTTCTTCATCTTGTCCAAACTCTTCACACCAAAGAAGAGTGTATGGTCCACCTTTTTGTCACTCAATATCGGCAAGCTCATCATTGTTGGGCTTACTGTTGCCATTAGCATAATTGCTATTGTGGCTCCTTTCATTCTTGGCTCTGAGGACAATGCTCAAGTGATCAAGGTCCTCCAGCAAATCGTGATCAGAATGTTCCCTTTTGACAGAGGTCTTTTCGAAGACAAAGTCGCCAACTTCTGGTGCACCACCAACATCTTGGTGAAGTACGCAAGCAGATTTACCAGCGAGCAGTTGAAGTCGCTCTCGTTGGCATTGACGTTGGGTGGCATTCTACCACCCTGCTTGATGTGTTTCTGGAAAAATATCAGGAGACCAAAGCCACCAGCTGATTTGATTATCTACGGGTTCAGTGCTACCGCGTGGGCGTTTTATCTCTTCCTGTTCCAGGTGCACGAGAAGACTGTTCTCGTTCCATTGATCCCAAGTTCATTTTTGCTCCTTTCGTCTGACCGCGACATCATTGCCATAGTGCAATGGATCAACAACATCGCCACTTTCAGTTTATATCCCTTGTTGAAAAAAGACGGTTTGGTGTTGCAGTACATCGTCACACTCACACTCATTAATTGGTTGATCGGTGGCTTCAGAGTAAGAAACAATCTCTTGTGGCCTAAATCGTCGCTTCTTTTCAAGCTCATCATTTTGGTGTCATACTTGAGTGCCATTGGTGTGCATGTTTTAGACAGCTGCTTCGACCCGCCAGCCAGATACCCAGATTTGTGGGTGATTGCGAATACCACTGTTTCTTTCGGGGCCTTTGGTATCTTTTACTTGTGGCTCTTGTACGAGATCTACGCTCAATAAAGATGGTTACGGTGACTGCAAGAATTGTGTCGCTCATGCAAGGTGCTGTAGAAGGCGTGCGTGGAAGAAAGGTACGTTGGAATGGTGCACAGAGGACAGAACGCCTAGAATTAGATGTTCGTAGTAAAGACTAAATTTTGGTAATGTTGCTCTTTTTAAATCGTTCTGTGCCCGCTCCTGAGAGTTTAAGCTGAACATATCAGAAGGTTGGGAGTGCACAGTCCATGCGGAAGGCAGGAAAGCCGTATGGAAGCCTTCGACAACTTCGAGGCTGCGGAAGGGGCTGTACGTGTACCTGCAAAAAGCAACTGACTTATGATCTAATCTAATTTGTAGGAGTTCGAAAAGTTTTCAAGATTGAACAAAGTGAGTCGATTAAACTTTCGCTCGAAGTCTAGCCGGAGTTATTTGGCAGCTGCAGCCCCATCTCAGAACTCAAAATTCGCTTAACTCCAATCGGGCGTCCGCGCTTCTCAATTAGGACATCAACACAACCGGAGCAAACCACCGGGAAAATTGTAGAAGGAGATTTGGAAGAAGGTCGAAGGCGGGAAGCCTTTGGAGAATCCGGCAATTTGTAAACAGAGAAGTCGTAAAAAAAAAAAAAAAGAAGAAAAAAATAAGGAAACTACAGTATTGGCGATATCGTCTAACATTAAATTGGCCGAGATGAACCGGAACCACCTATCTCTTGCAGCACGCCACACACATGTTACCCACGAAGGCAGCGAACGTGCTCATGAAACCTTCACCTGTCAGTGGGCAGCAGGCGTCACAGGCTCCGAAACAGGTGCAGAGGTCGGTGCAAAACTCCGTGCACTCGTTCTTTTCTCTGAGGAAACCACTCTCGTCGTCGGTGTATGTGCTGATGGTGTCTCTGCCAATGGAGGATCTGCGTTGCTCCATCAGCATGGCTTTTGGCTCTTCCGTGACGGCGAGCTTGCTGTCGTTGGCATTGGTAGCGATGATCTGCTTGGGCTCCGTCTCTGCAGCTGAAGAAGACATTGTAGGTGGAGGTGGCTTGCGGTGGATGCTGGTGACGGCCGGGTGGCGTGAGGGACCTGGTTGGGGAAGTTCGGCAGAAAAGCTTGGAAAGAATCCGTAGTCGGTAACTTGCGCTGGCGCAGGGTGAAAACGTTCGGTGGGAAAAACTCGGAGGTAAGAGAATGTAAGTAACCTGCCAATTTAAGCTCTCCTACCGCCCGCATCTGTGCATTCACCTGCCCGGTGCGCCATCTCACAGGAAGAACGCGCGCGCTGCGCAGCCTGGACCCCATATGGACTCTCTACATAGCGACAAGGTCCAGCTTCTTCAGCTTTATTTCCCCGGGTTTTCCGAAAATGCCCTCCTGGACTTGCTCTCGAGCTGCGCCGGCGACTTGGACGCAACGCGTGCGTTGATCGATGGGAAACCGCCACCCAAGAAGAGGGCTCAACCCCAGTCCTCGCTTCCACTACCGCCTGACCGGATCAAGAAGGCAAAAGTGACCACCGAACCGGCGGTGGCCGTGAAGGGCCAGAGATCCAAAATTATCACTCTCCATACTTGCCGGGAAGTCAGCGAGCATCTTGCCCCATACGTGTCGCTACATCTCAACGTGATCTCTGACGAATTGAGCTACGCGTTGATGGATGACTTTGAGCGGGAAAGAGAGAAGTTCACCTTGAACCAGTTCTACCTTTTCGGGAACCAGTGCGAGCTGAGCCACCACACGGCATCTTTCGCTCGAGAGGGGGCAGTTTACCCAAAACTAGCATACAATGGTTTGGCATCGCGATCTACGCCGTACAGTGGCCATATGGAGGAGGTTTCGCAAGTGGTGGAGAAGTTCATCAACGACAAAATCATGCCTTCTGCCGAAAAACACCCGTTTGAACGCAAGGAAGAGTGGTCTTGTGAGTACCTCTTGGTGAATCGCTACGAGAAACTTAACAGCCACTTAGACTGGCATTCGGACCGTCTATCGCACATTGGTCCTCACAGCTACGTTGCCACGCTTTCCATGGGAGCCACGAGGCTCTTTCGCTTGCGAAGCACGTACAAAAAAAACGCTCCAATCTACCAGATTCCCTTACCTCATAATAGCGTGCTTTTGATGCGGCCAGGATGCCAGGAAGAGTTCAAGCACTGTGTCGGGCCAATGAGCAAACCTATTGATGTTCATCCGAAGGTCGGGACCTTGCGGTATGGCCTCACTCTTCGCCACTACCCTTTGGACTTCATTCGCAACAGTCCCAGATGCAAGTGTGATATTGGCATGGTGTTACGAAGATCATTTAGAACGGCAGACGCCCGAGGAAAGTACTTCTGGCTGTGTGAAAACGTGTATCAGAACAAATGTTGTGGGAAATTCTTTTGGGCAGACTTCGATAACGAGGAAGGACATTATGTTGCGGATGATGAAGAGAGCGCATCGCTGTGGGTTGCACCCGACGATCTCGAAGCACAGGAAGCTCAAAAAGATCCGATTAACGGAGAATCGGAAGTAAAGACTTAGTTTATGTCCAAACAAATTAGCACTTCAAAAGTTCCACGTAAAATGGTTGCAAAAATTAACGACAACTGCAGGATTCGAACCTGCGCGGGCAAAGCCCAAAAGATTTCTAATCTTTCTCCTTAACCACTCGGACAAGTTGCCTTGATTTATAGTAAAGATTTTTGCGGAAAAGGACAATCAGTCCAAACATAGTTTGCAAAAGTGTTGCCCAAAAGTTGTCTTTGGCATATGTCGCGCAATAAATAATCCAATCAGTTTCTTTCAAAAGATCCAGACATTTCGCGGACAATTTGCCGCGAAATTGGAACTTGTCCATTTTTCGAGGACAAAAAGACAACCACGAAGACTTTGGTAGTGATGCTCCCACTACAACATCACCTTGTATTCCCACAATCCTCACTACATCATGCGACAGTGAGTTTAGAGCAAGGTTCTTAAATGAACAATGCCTTTCATAGTCGCCAGCTGTTTTTCCATGCATTAATGGGGTTGTATGTGTGGGATTACCTAACCCACAGCCTTCAGAGCTTGCAGACAAATAATGTAGTTAACTTAGTTGCATCGCTAGAATGAATCACAGGTCCACCAGATTTTCATGAAGTCGTTTTGCTCTTGTTCGCAGTGGAGTAAGCAAGATTCGTATCCGTTCTACCATATAGGCTCAATCTATCTTTCGCAGAGAACATAGCACGCGAACCTCACCCAGCACCCGTAATGGGATTCAAATGCCGAAACTGCGATACACCCCTAGAATTAGACCAATCTCTCGAATCGCTCTCGAAAGCAGAAGTCAAGGCAATCCTCACAGACGGACAAAAACAGACAACCACATTCCCAGAGCCTAGCGGCCACATCCCTCCGGAGAGACTCCAGCTCTTCCAGGAAAGCATGAAGAACCCAGACGCATTGATAGAAAAGAATGAGTCAGACTACCAGCCAAGTCTGCCGCCAGCATCACAGTCGTTCGTGTATCTCAGTGAGAACGACGACGGTGGAGAAGATGCTTCCAGCGAAGACCCAAAATCGGCTCTTGATACACAGCTACCGGACTTCTCCAAGATCAGAACATTGGACCAGGTGTTTCAGATTCTTTCCCACAACCTGAATGTGTCTCATCCATTGACAGCGGAGTGTGCCGACCTCTTGATTGAGAACTACAAGCTTAAGTTTGATCAAAGCCAGCGCGAGAAGGAGTACTATCTCTCGTTCCTTAAAAAACTCCGAGAACGGGGTGCTCTAGCGAATGAACAACCAGAGCAATTGGACGAAAAGTTGGCTGAAGCTCTGGGCAATTTGTCCAAACTTCAAAGCGAGGAAGCGGAAAAACTAGCAAAGCTAGAAGCGCTCGAAGCTGAAAATCACCAATTGGAGCAGGAGCTTCTGGAACTCAACGCACAGTTGGTGACGTTGCGGCTGTCCGAGTTGAAGGACGTGTTCGAGCTTCGAAACTCGTTACAATGCAACTTGCAAGATAAGCAGGGCAAGCTCGACCAGGCCAAGGCGGCGTACCATCAACAACTCAATGCTCTTGACCACTTGCGGCAGTTCAATGTTTATACGAGACTATTTCTGATTCTGTTTGACGATGACTATGGTCGGATCAATGGGTTTCGTTTGGGCTACAAGGTACCATGGGCAGAGTGCAACGTCGCTCTCGGCCAGATTGTGCTGCTTTTGAAATTCTTGAAGCAGCGGCTTGATGTCAGTCTTCCGGACTACAGTCTTGTACCTCTTGGCTCTCGTTCTTATGTGGTAAAACATGGAACGCACTCTGTGGACGTGGGCAAGGGGAAAAGCAGCTCCATGCTTCCCTTACACTCGTCCAATGAGTTTACCTTGGGCAAGCTCTTCAACTTCAACAAGCTCGATGTGTCTATGATCGCATTGCTCGAAATCATCGGGCATTTTGAAAAAAAGCTTGTCACGCTCGACGACGGGCTTGTGTTACCCTACGAGATATCGGCTGCTCGTGGTCTCATTGGAGGAAAAAGCATTCGTGTCACCTCGAACTCGCAATGGACAGAATCTTGCCGGTGCTTACTCGTTGACTTGAACTGGATTCTCGTTTACGTAAGCACTCAATCCGAACAGCGGTGAAAAAGTTTACCTCTTCAAAAATATACAAAAGCGACCCTGTTCGTGTCTATGCCTGGCTCGCTATTGCTTACCAGGTTGTCGTAACTTGTATAGTAAACATCTTTCAAGAGAGCGCACGAAAATTGCAGCCACCACATTTGTTTCTTAGCAGCCAAAATGAAAACACTCTATTTCGGCGCCTCTAGCTCTTACTGCACTTACTCAGATGACAATTCAATACTGATTGACCAGTCGTTCTTGACTTCCGAACCTGAAGTATGCTATACCTCCGTCTTGGAGGATTTGGCGGCGATGTCAAAGATGGCTGAGGCGGTGCAACGCAACGGAATTTTGGTTGAAGATGACGATGCTAGAGACCATTGCCAGAAGACAAGAAACCGATCACCCAATTCGAAATGGCAGAAGAAGCGGGAGTCACAAGGTTACAGTGTCAAAGCATCACTACATAGAGAACCCCACCATGAGAGGATTCCCCTAAAATCGGACACACCCAGAAACGGAAAACAGTGGAGGAAGAAGCAACCACAGATCGCTTTTTCTGCAGCTGCCAAACCGACAGCGGAGAAGAAAAAGCGTCAAAAATGCGCCCGCTCGAAAGATGGCTGTTGGACTTGCAGGCTTAGACATAAGGCGTGTCCTGAGGATGGTGTACCGTGCAGTGCTTGCAAACGTTTAAACTTGCAATGCGATAGCTCCAACAGTCGCCCACAGTACATGATTGATGCTGACCTTACTGAAAGCAAGCTTCGAGAAATCCGGCAAATCACCAATAGAGGTCGATGGCCACTCCGGCAGTCGCGAATCAAGACCAGGCGATAGATTCGGCTCATGCTATCTCAGTAAAACTGTCCGGCATAGACGTCCTGCTGTATTTTTCTCTAGTGCGCTCGTGTATTTTATCTCCTTCGAACACGTCCTGGTCTACGAGGAGACACTACCAATGAAGTCGAACTTGTGGTACTTTGCCACCCTTTTGTCCCTATGGGCGGGCCTCGTCAGTGCTTTCTACTTGCCTGGTGTCGCTCCGACCAATTACGCGGAGGGAGATCCAATCCAATTGTTCGTCAACCATTTGACTCCGTCCTTGAATCATATGACCAGCTTTAAGACGAAGGGCAATTCCAAGGTCACCATCTACTCTTACGATTACTACTACCCAAAGTTCAGATTTTGCAAACCTGAAAATGGCCCAACGAAGCAGTCTGAGTCCCTTGGTTCCATTATCTTTGGCGATCGTATTTTCGATTCGCCGTTCAAGATCAGTATGTTGAAAGATCAAAAGTGTGAGGTTTTGTGTACTTCCATCTACAACAAAGCCGACGCTGTGTTCGTGAACCGGAACATCCGTGCAGGCTACACCCACAACTGGATCGTGGACGGTTTGCCTGCTGCCAACCACGTCACGGAAAAGAGAACTCACTCAGAATTTTACAGTCCGGGGTTCCCCATTGGTTACGTTGACCAAGACGAGACCCCACATTTGTATAATCACCACGAGATCCACATCGAATACCACAAGCGCGACGAAAACACTTTCAGAGTTGTCGGCGTCGTCGTGAAGTCGTTCTCCCTTGACAGATCTAAGACTGACAAGACTGGCAAAAACCCAGACGCTACATGTGACCTCAAGTTGTCGCCCATCTCTTTGAGCAAAGACAACGATAAGAACGAGGTCTTGTTCTCTTACTCCGTGATTTACGAGTCCTCAAGCACCGCTTGGGCTACCAGATGGGACAAGTACTTGCATGTGTACGATCCAAAGATTCAATGGGTTTCCTTGATCAACTTCTCTTTGGTCGTCATCATCTTGGCCATCATTATGGCACACATCTTGGTCTCGACCTTGAAAAGTGACATCATCAAGTACAACGAAGTGAACTTGGACGATGACGTGGCTTACGAGAGCGGATGGAAGTTGGTGTATGGAGATGTTTTCAGATCGCCTCCAAACAGAATGCTTTTGTCTGTCGTCGTGGGGAGTGGCGCTCAGATTTTCTGCATGCTCTTTGTGACGATAGTTTTCGCTTTGTTTGGTCTTTTGTCTCCATCTAACAGAGGTGCTTTGTCGACCTTCATGTTCATCGTTTTCATTCTCTTTGGAATCATATCCTCTTTTGTGAGTGGTTACGTTTACAGATTCTTCGGCGGTGAAAACTGGAAGTTGAACATGATACTCACCCCTGTCCTCGTTCCTGGTCTTTTGTTCGCGGGATTCGTCTTGTTGAACTTCTTCTTGATCAGCGTGAACTCGTCGGGTGCTATTCCATTTGGAACCATGGTCGCGATTGTTGTAATTTGGTTTGTCTTCTCCCTTCCCTTGTCGATCGTTGGGTCCATCTTGCAATCCAAGAGATCTGTTATGTCAGTTCCCGTCAGAACCAACCAGATTCCAAGACAAATCCCTCCTCAGCATTGGTACTTGAGAACAATCCCATCGATTATCATGTCTGGTCTTTTCCCGTTCGGATCTATTGCAGTGGAGTTGTACTTCATTTACTCATCGATCTGGTTTAACAGAATCTATTACATGTTCGGATTCTTGTTTTTCTGCTTCCTTTTGATGATCATTACTACTAGTTTGATCTCTGTCTTGTCGATCTATTACACTTTGTGTGGTGAGAACTACAAATGGCAATGGAAGTCGATATTTGTCGGCGGTGGCTGTGCTCTTTACGTCTTTGTTCACTCCATCTTCTTTATTGGAAACGACGCCTTTGCCGGATTCACGTCTCTTGTCTTGTTTGTTGGGTACTCTGCCATCATTTCTATGTTGGTTTTCTTGGTCTGCGGTTCCATCGGGTTCTTCAGTTGCTTGCTCTTCGTCAGAAGAATTTACTCTCAAATCAAGATAGATTAGTGGGCGCTATCAAACAAAAAACCCCATACCTTTACAAAGTATAAAGAATAAATAACAGAATAGACTCTTCTTAGCATAAATAGTGGGCCATTCACCGACGCTCAAGCCCAGCTTTGCGACCGATCAGTAAGCACCGTGGAGTTGAATATTGAGATGAAGTCATCAACCCAATCCAACATATCTTTTGTCGATCCCTCTTTCTTCTCCTCGTTTGAGTGAATGGGAACATCATGAACATTCAAGTTGTACTTCGCAACTTTTTTAGTGAGCTCACCAACAAACGAGACACCAAGTCCGTTCACGTCCATTGATTCAGGCAATGACAACGCATTGTTGCTTCCATTGAGTTGACTTTGGGAATTCAAGGAACTTTTCGCAGTTTCAATGAGAGCAGACCTCGAGTTGAGCTGATTGACGATGAGGTTGAAAGCAATAGACAAGTCATTGTAGACTTTAATTGTGCGATTGATCACCTCGTTTTCCTTCGTGTGAATCGAAATGGAGTCGATCAAGATTTTGCAGACATTGATTAGCTTAAGACATTGGCCGAAACTCACATTGAAGTAAGGATTGTTCAAAAGGGAAGCCTTATTGTTAGAAATTGACCTGGCTTGGACATAAATGCTTGAGACATAATTTGCAAAATTCATGATCGACAGAGAAAGCTTTTTCACCAGCTTACTCACTTCCACTCTTTGCTCCGAGAGAACCTGACTGATTGAATCACTTGTCAAGCTTGCTTTATCATTCAGTGCAATCGTGTACTTCACCTTTTGCATGACACAATAAAGCTGATATTTGTCTTGTAACATTGACACGAATTGAGCTGCGAAATGAAACGCAGGTGATGCAAAATCTTGACTCAGAAGCAATTCTGAGGTTTTGATGAGAAGTTCCTCGCTATTCCAGTTCTCTCTCTTGAATCTGCTGAGCTCGGTAAAAATGACCCCGATTTTCAAATCGGAAACGAAGGGTGTTTCTCTGGAGTCCTTGGGCATGATACTTGGGATGAGCCGGAAAAGGATTTCAGAAGGTGACGGTAATTGACAGTATGTTCCCTGGGTCAAAGATGAAGATGAATCAATGATATGCAAGAGAAGCAATAGGCGAAGCATGGTGGGCACTTTCTCATCGGCGTTTTCCTCCGTAAGCTCGCCTACTCTTGGGTCGTGTAACAGCTCTGCGATGTTCAGGTCATGGAGAATACCAGCTAACAACAGCACACCGATAGAGCAAGACTCTCCTTTCAAAAGCAAAGCGTAATTGACAAGTGACAATGCTATGCAGAGGACAACTAACATGTTGTCATCCGACAAGATGTGCTTCGATTCAGTGGAATAGAAGCTCATAAGACGTACCAAAAGACTCGACAGAGCCTCCGTGGGAACTAGTTGGTAATGAATCATGTTGTTCAATGCAGTGTTGAAGATCAGGGCTACTTCGAAGGTTATGCCAGCGCTTTTTTGCATGTCAGTCACCAACTTCACCAACAGATCCTCTTCAAAAGTCAAAATAGGGAAGCTTCCTTGAAATCTGGTGTGATACAAATGAACATTGTATTCTAAGGAGTTGAAAGGAATGTGATAGAAAGGAGGTTGATTTGGGGCAGCACCAGCCTGGGGGAAAGTTCCGCTCAATGGGAACATTGAAACCGAGTTTTTGTAAGGGAGTTGAGGAGCTGGGCCAGGACCACCGTTGGCGTATGGGGCCTGAGCATGACCGTTGGGATAGGTGGGACTGTTGAATGCATGTGGTGAGGGTGGCTTCGAGTACGAATTGATGTTCAAGTTGTTTGCAACTCGTCCGTTTAAGGACAGTAGAGAAGTAATTGAATTTCTGGGGGAGCACGTGCTGGACCTTCCGCTTTGATCGTCAGAATCAACTCTCGAGCTTGACAAGTCTGAAGCTATCGAAAGCAGTGGTTGGAGAGATGGGAGCCGTGATCTAGACCCAGCTGACAGTAGAGAACTGACGGAGTCCACCGAAGAACGACGGCTGTTGAAGTCCAATGCGGACATCCCTGGAGAAGAGGCGTTCAGGTCCGGACCGCCTGAGGTGGGCATTTCGTAGGGAACTTTCCAGAAAGGTCCTTTCACCACATTATCCTGGTTCTCATTTGGCTTTCCAGAAGCATTCATGTTGGGTGGGCTTAAAGGTGCGCCCATCGGGTTGCTCACGTTCACGTTCAACTTCATGGGCTGATGCAGAGTACCAATCAATGGTGGCAATATGATAGGCAGGGTGCTCGAGGTGGAGGCAAGTTTGGGGCGATGTAGGTTGGGCTTTGCCAGCGTGCTCGACACAGGAGATGGAGGGGTGTTATAGCGACCAGAGCCATTGTTCTGATATTGAGCCACATCGACCAGCTTCAGCCGAGGTCTCCAAGCGGAGTCTTGGGAGTAGGCATCCAAGGGTTCCATATGATCGGACATGTCCCTGATGTATCCTTTTGAGGGTCCTCTCTTCAACGGTATCCGAGAGAAAGTGCAAAGCTCGCCTGCTTTAGAGCAGTTGGTGCAGATTTTGGTGACTTTTTGGTAGACGGACAGGTATTCACCGTTACAGCGGACCTTCTTGCGTCGACATGCATCACATGCCCGAGAGACTTTGGACCGCTTTCGAGGTGCGTCTTTCTTGTCGTGTACCAGGCTTGCGTCATGATCGTATTTCACGGACGGAGCCACGGCAGATGACATCTTTCCGGTTGGGTTTTGAATAGGAACGAGGGAAGGGTACGGTCCAGGGATGGGGTGATGGCACAGGCCTCGGTTGCGGAACTTGCAAAAGCAGCAAACGGATGGATGGGACGATCAGGGTTCTTGAACGTTGACAGTGACCGAGATTCGAGGCAGTGAAGGGGATCTCGAACGGATTGAAGGGTGGTGAAACGAGGTGGGTTCTCGAGCGAACGCAAAGGAGAAGTGTATCCGAGTCCTGGCTTGTGTTTGAAGGCAAGGTACTGGAGCAGTTAACGGGCGGGCGTCAAAGGAGTCAAACCACGAAGAAAAGGACAGATAGTGTTTGTGGAAAAAATTGTGGAGAAAACAGGGCGACTATCCCGGAATTACATTTTCTCCGTGTGTATACAGGACGGGCTGCTGCATGAAGAAATCGTAAAATATGGGGGAGGGTGGGGTAGTGGCCCGGGGCAGCGACTTAGTGCGACGGATCATCGGATAAAAAGCACCTGGCGTGAGCCATCATTAGGCTTACAAGAACCGATTGCGGCCCGAGCAACGACAAAGAAATTGAAAAATGATTACAGTATGGTCCACAATTCCACTTCTCGCACGTATTTCTAAATCTGGACGCACGGATAAATTTTGACAAAGGCAATGACCCGCGAAATCCAATAGGGGCGGGTCATTCGCCATGGCTCAAAAGCTATGGCCCCACTTGGGAAAGTGCAACTTGGGCACAAGTCCACTATTGCTGGCGCAAAGTCCCCGGACTCCCCTTGCTTACCTACGCAAACTGTCACCCGCCCTGCAGTCGGCTTGAACTTTGCTGACAAATTGCGGCATCCGACCGCTCGTAATTAACATATGCTGCCCTAGTGGAGGGAAAAATTCGTGACGGAAAAACCTCGCATTCCTGTAGCGGGGCCGCGGTGAGGGTGCTCGTGGCCATCTGCAATGTATGCCGAAAGGCGCTGGCACGGCGTCCGCACTAAAACGTCGTGGGGGTCCGGAACAAGCCGTTTTTCCAGCGGCCGTTGCAGTTCCTCGGTCGTTTCACTATTTACGGTTCCGATTCTTTTGAGCGAGTTCCGAAAACAGTATCTAGTATTTCGCCGATAGTACCTTATTTTCGAAAATCTTTCCTTTGCGCCTTCATTCCGGACGTTTACGCTATAGATAGCTTGTGCATGACAGATTGCAACCCTCTTTGTTGCAATCGCCCTGTGCAAACACCGTGGGCCACACACAATACCGAACCATTTGCAGGGCCAATTCCCTGAAAGTGAAATTCTATTGTGGAGACAATGATTTTTCCGTATTGTAGTCTGGATCTGGGGTTCGCATCTTTTCGTGTATCTGGCGCCGCCTCACAGAAACACCTCTCAGCACACAACTTCCAATCACCACAAACAAATGGTACAGCTTCTACGAGGAGTCCGCTTTCTCGTACCGCTCTTCGTGTTACTATGCATGGCCTACATTGACTACGTTTCGTGTTATTTGGTCGCCTACAAAGAATACTACCACCACCGACTGCGATCTGCCGCTGTGGTGTTCTGGGTGCTCTGTGGCTTATTTCAACTGACTACGCTCGTGTACTGGATCTCGATTTTCGCCAAGGGCCCTGGTGTGGTTCCCACTCTTCGCCACTTAGACATCTACGGTACACAACTGCCAGACACCCAGCCACTTCCAAATGCATTCGTCTGTGATGAACAAGGTTACCCATTCTGGTGCTCGAAGTCTCAAAAACTCAAGCCTGACCGGTCCTTCTACCTGAAACACATTCAGACTCTAGTCCCAAAGTTTGACCATTTCTGCCTATGGATAGGTACCGCCATTGGCAGAAACAACTATCTTTGTTTTCTCAAGTTTCTCCAATGGGGTATCGCCCACGTCGTCACAATCACAATCTTTTCAGCAGTTGCTGTAAGACCATTGTTGAGAAGGCATGATATCTCCTTGGCTTATTTCGTGGTCATGTTCGTCTTGTGTGGGTTTGCATTAGTACTCTGTTCTTCGCTTTACTTCGTGGCCTTATTCAACATGATGTCCAACTCCACTACATTTGACAACTTGACCGTTAAGCTGGCCAGAAGCTATAAGAGATGGACTTCAAGACAGGAAAAGCTCTCCCCGAAGAGAAAATGGTTGCTGGGGAAGCAGCCGCGCCAGGAGCTGGGCATACGATACATCAATATTGCCCACAAGGGACGACGTCTCGTTGTGCCTTACAATGTTCGTGATCAGCCTTATTCTTTGGGATTTCGCAAAAACCTCATAAACACCTGTTTAAGAGGAAATTACAGTCGGAACGATACCGCTAAAACCTACTCCACGATGTTGTTTCTAAAGGCAACTGCGGTCTTCTTGATTCCATTCACAGATTTGTTCAGCCATAGTACTCAGCCGTTTGAGAAAGACTCCTTTGAAGGTCAGCTGGACGATTTCAGCCCACTGTTCATCGAGTTCATTGAGAAGAAAATTGCAAGAAAGAGCTTCCGTGAACCGCTGTATTCCCAAAACACTCAAAGCGAGCATTCCGAAGAAAATCATCAGCCAAAGTCTGACCTCGAATAATCTTATGCATTAGCCCAAGCTCAAAACTATATCCCATTCCCTTATCATGTCCATAAACCCATTTGCATTACCTTCCTCGGCCTGCCTGTGCCACACCTCAAACAAAATCTGCTTTGGTCGCCAGTAATTATGTCTTTGAAAACATGGCGAGTTCCAAAGTTCCTGGCACTTCTGCTTCAAGTGGGCGTGGGTTCTCAAATCAATGTCACATCCACATACTAAAATTGGCCAGAAAGACGGGGAAAAACAAAAGGCATTGCCCGACAGCTCAGATTTCCACATCAAATCCAAAAGCTTTTCTAGTTTTGAGAAACTTCTTTCGATATAGCCTTGTACATCTTTTAGTGGGACTTCTGAGATCAATCTTTTGTAGTATAGCACCAAAGCGTGATGAAAGCACCTCACGTAGTAGAATAAACCTTCGTGGAAAGGGGAGATGAAGGTTTTTGTTGCCACATTAGAGATGGGGTTGTATTCGTTGTCGTAAAGCTTCCAGTGGTTTTCAACATTCCAGTTGAGCAATCGGTCCTCCGTGTCAGCGCAAATGCGAGGAAAATTTCTTGGAGTGACGCCCTTCGACCTGAAAACCGCTTTATGATTTGTGAGTTGAATGACTTCGTGAAAAAGCTGGGTCAAAGACTTCGGAATGCCGAATGTAACGAACACGGACTTGTCGTCAGGCGAGATCGTCAAGGGAGAGGAACTATTAGTTGGTTCGAGAAGTTCCTGCTTAGGAATTTCGTAGACCTGATTGTAGATTGACTCGCTGTCAACAAACGACTCAACATTACGTCTTCTCGTTCCGTCGAAATCAACGGTGAATGTCAAGGGAGTAGATTCGTTCACCCTCACAGGGTTCTTTTCCTCGTCGGAGTCCGAATCCTCCTCGGTACCCGAAAACTCGCTCAGCTCATCTTTTTGGTTTGATTTCGAAAGATCATAATTATCGTTGAGGTCCAGATATTTCGATTTTTGATCCTTCTCGGGGATCGAGTAGTTGAAGAAGTTGATGGACTGCGTTGACTCGTAAAAGATGTTCAAAATGTTGAAACGTTGCCGTAAGTAACGTTCCACGGGTGATTGCTTTTCTTTTGATGTCTTTGGCTTTTTCAAAATGAAATCTCCAATTGCGTACATCAACTCAAAGTTCTCAAAAACGCCAAATGTAACATCTGATTGGATTTGGAGTAGCAACGCCAATAAAAGGAACATGTCGTAGTCGTCAATGGCTGAAGACGACGAGTTGTCGTGATACTCATCCAAATGGTAATTTAGTGCATTGATGGCCACTTTGCGGAGCTCAATACTACTTCGTAAGTCTTGATTGGTGATGTGGGCAACCGAGGGCCCTTTGCCTGGTTCAAAGGAGCGTTCGCCGCAGCTCAAGGAAATACACAAGCAGAAAATGGTGAAACGAATGTTGCGTAGAAGGGCAGCTCGCGAAACGCTTTCCTGACGCCAGTCTATCAAATGATCTTTCCAGCCTCGATCGCTTGAGTATTCCTCGCAAATGATCTCATAGAAGATTTGCTTGATGAGGGGGACTACCAACGTGTTCCAAGGCCCTCGAGGATGGTAAACTCGGCTGAATGCAATGTTACTTTTGAGCAAATTGGGAATTGCCAGCCTGAGCAGAGGCGAGAGCACGACTTCATTTGTCAGTGATGCACCGAAATACATGTTTAAAACCTTCAAGTCAGGCTCCCACTCATCAGACTCCACGTTTGGAAAGAATTTGGGGTAAAGAATGTGGAGCATTCCCTGCTCGGAAAACTCATAGCGAGGGCCCTTGATAGCCACGATCGCTAATTTGGCCAGATCGAGAAGCTCATGGTGCACATATGAGTTGTCGCCTCTAGCCAACAATGGTTCAGGTTCGTGAGAGGCACCTGGGGACGTGGAAACTGTATCAAATGTTTCGTTTCTGGCCGAACGGTCACGCGAGACTGAATGAGTTGACTCGGTTGGACGTGCGGACATTGGATGAGCTCGAGTTGAAGTCGCTTTTTGCGTGTTCTTGAGAAAAGAAGTATTATCCCGGTCACCATTCCTTTTCGAGTTTTCGGGAAAGACAGTGTCACGAAGGTGTGAGTTTCTTCGGGTTTCTTTCGAGCGATGCAGTGTGGGGAACAGTGGGAATGCACCAAATGGTCCGACAAACACAGGAATGGGTCCCAGGTGTGCAACAGATTCGTCCAAAGTAACCACAGTGTCGTTGAGCTTTTTGTAAGTTTCGTATTGCATCAGCTGAGGGAATTTGGCCAATTCAATCTTCCGTCTCAGCGCCCTGCTTTCGAACGGGCTCCGAAACGAGGCCACCGCCACTTTTTCATTGGAGCTGTTGACAGTATGCATTTCGACCCATACTAAGGATATGTCGTAACCCTTGCACTCGATGCCAGTCCGTTGGCACCGAAGACATGTGGGCTTCGTGTTGTCACACTTGATTTTTCGTATTCGGCATGTCCAGCAGCCGTCGAAGTTTCTGGATCTTTGTGTCATTGCATGGAATGTTGGCTTTCCTGAGGGCTTACACAGACTTTGCTCCTTATCTCGAGTACTGTTGTAGCAGTGTGACCCGGCTTCATAGAACCCACAGCGTGAGGCTTAGTGCTCGATTCATCGCACACCGGTGATAAGAGATGGCCAAATGTGGAAATTAGTCATAATATATTCGATGACGACTCGAAGTAGCTTTTGGCTCATTACAAATGCCACTCAAAAACTTTGGATGACATGATTAGTCATGTAAATGGAAATTTGCCACTTTACTTAGTTTACTCAATCTTGACTAAGACTATCTTGTGCGCCTTATATATTGCGACCTTGCATCAACTCCACACATCAGCATTGGCGAACTTGCAACCGCAAAATGGAGATCCTGGAAGAAACCGACCCCAAAATCCCTCTTATACTAGCCCACGATAAGGTCTTCTCCATCCAAGTGGGCTACAAATTATTCAAAATATCTGGAGCATCATTACTGTCTGATGGACCGTCTTACTTCACCAACTTCTTCTCCAGCCCGGAAAATGAGAGCAAGGTACTATTCATTGACCGCAATCCGTTCGTTTTTGACAAGCTCTATATGCACTTGCAGGGATATCACATTAAGATTGAGTCGGAGTATGAGTTCGTGTACATCTGGCAGGACGCTTTCTACTACGGCTTGAAGCGATTGCAGAAGCTCTTGAATGATGAGTGTTCCATTGCTTGCATTGGCAACCAGACATTCAAAGTTCCCAAGTGCCTTGTTTTCAGCCCAGGAAATTACCCTAATTACTTTCTGATGGGGTTGGAGAGTCTATTGACGAAAGGTAACCTCGTTGAGTCCACGCTCTCCATGATTCGGCCTCCATCACAACGGCCTCCATCCACGGCCAACCGTTCGCCAAAACTCTTTGCCGACTTACTAGAAGTGTTTTGGGGTAACGATCTTATCATTAGAGACGATAGCCATCGTGAACTATTGATCAAAGAATGTCAATACTATCACTTTTTGGAACTCGAGCAAAGAATCATCAAGCACAAAATCTCCCATAACCCATTTACCAAGAGGGCAGAGATCACCTTGAATTTGCACAACGTTGTCCGTCTGGGACTCGTGAACAAATCTACTGGCCCTGACGACGAGCAGCCAATCGCATATGTGAGACCATACATAGCGAGAGAGCCAGAGCGTGATCTTCTAATCCAGATCGACTCTGCTGCAGAGTCAACAGCAAAACTCATCCTTAACCGCTCCACTGGCTTGCCGGTCGTCGTTTTCGAAAATAAGCACGCAACAAAGATCATGCAACTATTCAAGGATCTTGAGACAACGTTTGGTGATCCAAACAACCGAAAGAAGCTCGTGATTCCATGCTGTATGGACCTTTGCTCTGCAACCGTTAATGGGCAGCGAATGAAGTCAGATTGGTTTACAAATTTCCTCGCTCAGCCTTCAGAGGAGAGTCCTATGCCACAGTCGAAACGACCAAGACTGGCAAGCAGTGGCGATTTCGCCGAATTCCAGATCCTCAAGTCCATTTGGAAGGTCAGCAAGACTGAAGACAGATCGTTGCTACAAGTGATGTTGTTGGATGCTGTGAGCGAACAGTCACAGTTGAATCAAACAATGGAGTTTTTATAAACAATAGGCTATATAGTACAGAAACATGAAGCAAGCACCTACTTATCCTCGTCATACAAGAACGAGCTGTCGTATCTGATCTTGTCCAAAATGGTCATCTCGGCCACACTGTCGCTCCAAGGCACGATGTCCGTTTCCTTCAAGCCCTTTGCCAAGGCTTCACCGACGGCAATAACCTGGAAGTAGAAACCATTGGTTTCGGGGACCGGATTCTCGAACTTCTCAACCGTCTTTTGGCCGTCGACCTCGATGGTGTATTCCCATGTAGATGGGAAGTCGGCGTGGCAGATGCGGGCAGTGCCCTTAGTGCCTTCGATAACACACAACTCGTATGGGTCAGATTTAGCCAAGAAGGAGGCTTCCATGTGTGCCTTTTGAGAGTACTTGGGGATGGAGAAAGATGCAGTGCAGCTGAAGTCGACATTGTCCTCCTCATTTCCAGTATAGCTGTCCAAGATAAGCTTGGACTGGTCGATGTTCCAATCCTTCAATGGGTCCAGCTCAGGGTTCACGTACATGCGCAAGTAGGTCAATGGGTACACACCAATGTCGAGAGAGGCACCGCCACCCAAGCTTTTCTTCAACAACCGGTGCTCTGGGTCGGTAGTTTTGTCCCTCACGTTGAAACAGTACTTGGAGGTGACGGTCTTGACGTCACCCAAGATCTTGCTGTCACCGTAGACGAGATCAATGAGCTTTCTGTTTGCGGGGAAAAACCGCACCCACAAGGCCTCCATGAAAAAGACACCGTTCTTCTTTGCCGCGTCCAAGATCTGCTTCAATTGCTTGGCATTGACCGTGACGGGCTTCTCACACAAGATGCTCTTCTTGTTCTCGATCGCTTGCAAACAGTTTTCCATGTGGTTCACGTGTGGGGAGCCCACGTAGATGATATCGACCACGTCGGACTTGTACAAGTCAGCGTAGCCCGAAGCCTTGATCTCGGTTACTTCCAGTCCCAACAGCTTTTGCAAAGCGTTCAACGTGCCCACGAAGGCTTCTGCCTTGGCGGTGGTGGACGACCCAACGTGAGTAATAACGTGCTTGATGTCAGTGTCGTTCTTGGCGGCGTAGCGGACCACGTCGGTGGCGAATTGGTCAGAAATCCAGCCGGTACCAACAATGCCCCATCTGATTGTAGTCATGGTGATGAAAATTGGTGTTGGATGGATGGGAGACCGCAACCTTAAGTATGGCTCACCTAAGCATGCCCCGCAGTGGGGGTGCACATACGGCGTGGGACACCCGCATTTCTTCCAGAAATGCAACCTAGTCCCGATGCGAAAAACCGGGGCTTCCGAAACCCGGATGTGAGCCGAGCATGCAAGCCGCTTCTATCACTCACCGACACCAGCGCCAGAAATTCCAAGATTCAAGTAAGGGTCAGCTATGGGATGGTCAGATAAAGGCCAATTTTGATGAGGCTGCTCAAAATTTCAATTGTATTCAGCTCTATAAGCGAAGGGTATAACAATGCAACGGGGGTGGCTTAGTTCGTGGCTTATCTGTTAACGTGCATGGCCACGAGATTGGGCATGGCCCAGCAGCCGTAGCCGAGGGTTCTGGCAATGTAACATACACCCTCGGTTTCGATACCGTCGAAGCCCTCGTGACGCTGCCAGGTGGTTCCCACAAGGTTCAACACGGGGAAGTTCACACCTTGCTTGTACACCTCCAGCTTAGCGAACAACACAGCGCCCCCGACGGAGTCGAGGGGAACTGCGTAGTCTGGGTCCCGCCTGGGGTCCGTGGAAGGGAGGTTTCTGGTCTCGTCAACGTGTTTCTGCAAGTGGTACATGCCCGGCTTGTCAAAAGGCTCGAAGTTGACCTTGTCCCACTGGTTAGCATCCATGAGCTTCAACTGTTCTTCGTTTGGAACCACTCTCTCTCCGCGCCAACTGTTCTTGTCGTAGTCAGTGAGGGTGGGCTTGTTGACCAATGGAACAATGATGGCGTTCTTGGACTTGATGAACCGCTTCAACATGTCAGGATGTTCGATTTTGATGATGTCGGCATCCATGAACAAGGTGTAAGTCTCCGACTCCAACGAGTTGAAAAGCACAAAGTTCCTGCCCTGGGCAATTTTTCTCCGACGGAGCCGCTGCACGCTAGGGTCGTGGTTGGAGGCATCGAAACTAGCTCCAAGAAATTCAGCGTGGAGAAGAGTCACCTTGCCGAAAGCGAAGTCGCCTCTAGCGATTAAGTCTTCGAACAACAACTCCATCTCCCGCAACAACTTTGGAGTTCCGCAGTAAAAAGCCATGTTCATCAAGAGACCGGTTCTGTCGATGGAGTTGATGACTTGGAGAAAATCTTTAAAGGTTCTTTCTGGGCCAAAAGAGTTTTCGCTTGCGATGGAGGCCAAAAGAAGCACCGACTCCGTGTCGCCCTTGCCTGCTTGGGCAGCATTAAAAAATGAAAGCTTTTCGTATCCCATGTACGCAGCATGGGGGTCGCTAACTTTGTAGACTTTGCTAGATTCGTGAGAGTCCTTGACTTTCAAAAAGTCTTCCATGGAAAGGGTGGATGGAACCAGCCCGTGGGATCCGAAATGGAACACGAAGGCCACACCAACCAACACCAAGGTACAAACTAGACCAACAAGAAACGAAATGTTCTTCCGCATGGTGGCTTGCAACAAGAAAATAAGCGAAACGAAAGAAAAGGACAAGCCTGATGTGGCGAAAAGAAAACTGCTGTTGACGAGATGGGGAGAAAAGGAAATTTGAGCGAATGTGACCCACGAGATTCCCGTCTCCATCTTAAGCTAAGGCAGTCTATCGCATAAGTGCAGGAGTGACGCCAAAGAGCCCTATGGTATTGCGCAAAGTGGCTGAAATTGACTTTGAGGTGAAATTACTGAGCTAGAGTCGGGCGGCTTAAATTTGCACTCTGTGCTCCAAACCGCGACTGCAAAATCATATTGGAAAAAAAAAAAAAGGAGGAGGTTTGCGTTGAGAGAGGCTTAGTCATTGGATCTCGCTTGTTCGCTTGCACGCATAAGTTCGTTAAATTTTCGGACTTTCCAGATGGATGAGGCGTATCTCACAAGCCCTGCATCGGCACCATGTGCACGTCTGACGGCTGTAAATAGATTTTGAGGTCGCGAATAGGGAGGCATGCGTTCGGAGTTACGGGTGCAACGTTTTCGAGGTTGAGGTCCAGGAGGTACGGGTGTAACGGTGAGACTACTCTGAAATTCCTCAGGGTGGAGGTACGGGTGCACCACCGGGCCGACCCGTGCACCATATCTCAATCGACAACGCTCGTTATATTAAACCCATATCCTCAGAGTGCTATCATGACTGTCAAGCAGTCAATCGTTGTTGCTAGTCTTTTGACCGTTGGCGGCTACTTGCTCTTCCAGGGCCAGGGTGAGTCGTTCAATGTCGGCGAATTCCTAGAAACAACCTCCCCTTACATGTGGGCAAACTTGGGTATCGCAAGTTGTATTGGCTTCTCCGTCGTCGGTGCTGCCTGGGGTATCTTCGTCACGGGTACCTCCATCCTCGGTGCCGGTGTCAAGGCTCCAAGAATCACTACAAAGAACTTGATCTCCATCATTTTCTGTGAGGTCGTGGCCATCTACGGTTTGATCATGGCTATCGTCTTCTCGGCCAAGATCACCAACGTGCCGGAAACCTCCTTGTACACCAAGGAAAACTTATACACTGGCTATGCATTGTTCTGGGCAGGTATCACTGTCGGTGTCTCCAACTTGTTGTGTGGTATTGCTGTGGGTATCACCGGTTCCACCGCCGCAATCAGTGACGCCGCCGACTCCTCCTTGTTTGTCAAGATCTTGGTCATTGAGATCTTCGGCTCGGTCTTGGGTTTGTTCGGCTTGATCGTCGGCTTGATGATGGCCGGTAAGGCCCCTGAGTTCAAGTAAGCTTGCACCCTGAACCCTTGACATCTAAAATCCTTCATTTCTTAGTCAATACACGTCATTAGAAGTACTACATTTTTCAACGGCTTCGAAATCTTATGCATTCGGGACTTCTAGTTGTCCACTTCCATAAACTCGGGGTTCTTCTTCAAAATCACAATGCCCTCCAACGTGTGCGATAAACTTATCCACTCTTCCGTGCTTTCCAACTCTGCTCTTTCACCGTAGTTCAACAAAACTGGAGTCGCTTGCGTGACCCAACCGGTGATGGTCTTGGGCTTACCGGCTTGACCAACAACGTCCACAGCTTGTCCAACTCTCACGTTGACCTTCACAGGGTTCATGTCTTCGTCAACAGTCACCAACATCTTTGGCTTGACAGCTGGAGTCAAGTAGTACAACAATTGATGGGAAGTTTGCGTCGTAGAGTCGCTGAGGATGAAGTCCTTAGGATCTAGCAAAGAGACGGCAATCGTCAATAACGAAGCCAAAGAAACCTTCTTCATGATACTTCTCTCAATGTTGAACGGCGTCAAAGTCAAGGTACCTTTACCCAAGTACAAGATACCTTGTGCGATTCTCACCATGAACAAGCAGTCAGGAGACTTGGAGTAGTACTGTGCCAATTGTCTCAACAATTGGGCCAATCTAGCGTTGTTTGTTCCAGCTCCCACCAATCCCATGGCGTAGATCGCGTTTTGGGAGACCTCCATGTCAGGATCGTGAGAGTATCTCGAAAGAGTGTCAAACACCTTCATTTGAGGATACGATGCAGACACGAGACCCATGGCCAAAGGAACGGCTCTGCGGATCAAGGGGTTGCCGTAATGCATCAAACGAGAGAAGTGACGCAAGACCATGTCCTGGCCAATGTCCTCGCCCATTGCGATACATGCAAGACCCAAGACAGCAAAACCTTGGTACAACTCACCTTCTTCCTCACTGTCATCTTCATCTTTCTCGCCCTCCTCAGCTTCGGCTTCAACCTCAGACTTGGTCTCTTCCTTCTTTACGGCTGCACCATCTTCAGAGGCGTCTGCCATTTCGGTGTCCTTTGTTTCAGCCTCAGCTTCATTTTTGAGAGCTTCCTCTTCAGCCTGTTGCTCCTCCTCCATCATTCTCTTGGTTTCTTCCTCTTCGTCCTTGGGCTTAGCGGAACACATTTGCAACAAAGACTGGATCTGCAAAACGTTACCAGTTCCGGCGAATGCACAGATGTTGACCATGACTTTCAAAGTCTTGTTGATTGGGTGCTCAATGGCGTCAATGATATCCATGACATCGTCAATCAGCTCGGTCTTGCCCATGTATAACAATCCAAGACCCAAAGCCATGAATCTGATGAACTTGTTGTTCAATTGAACAAAGTCACGTTCCAAAAGCGTTTGCAAAATGGTGGATGTAATGTCGCTGTGGCACGTTCCAACAAAGACGTGGCCAAGAGCCAAAGCTGCCAAGCAGGAAATCTCCAAAGACACCTCAGTGTCAGAGACCAAAGGCAACAACAAGCCCAAAACCTCCTCATTCCCTGAACCAGCAAAAGCAATACCGAGACCGTTGATGGCGGAAGATTGCAACAATTTGTTATAGTCAGTGACGTATTCCTGCAACAAAGCGAATGCTGCTTCGGCTTCGTCATGGATTCCAGCGGAGACGATACCCGTACCCAACAAAGCACCGGCTTTAATCTCAACTTCGTTAGAGTATGTGTACTTGTCTAAGGCTTGCAAACCATCATCAATGTTCCACTGGTAGATGGAACCGATAGAAGCAGTGGCAGAGGTCATGCCAAGGCCCTTCGTTCTGTAGATCCACAGCTTAGACTCGTCTTTGCCGGACTGCAAAACCAACTTGTCGTTACCGTAACCCATGTTTGTGAAGGCGTTAACAAAAGCCGAGGCTAAGTTCTGCTTTGCCGAATCAATCGAACCAGAACCGTAGGTGAATCTCGAGTCCTCCAAATGAGACTTGAAGATGTCTTCTGGAACACGAGGTTCCAACAAGTTTAACTCCTTCACCAAATACGAGTAGTACTCGGGCAACTTGACGTTGGAGATGGCTTCCTGAACTCCTTCGTTCTCACCTGGGTAAGTGAATCTGTTGAATTGCTGACCCAAAAAGTAACCCAACTGTTTGTGCACCAAAGGGTCGCTCGTGCTCTCGAAAACTTGCTTGATCAAATCCTCATTGTCGAGCTTGATGGCGAGAGTCAAAGCTTGTGTCAATTGGTTGTGGCTCAAGTAGATTGTGAAAGCGGTGTGGAGGAACGACGAGTCGTCTGGAGGTGCCAAGAGAGGAACGCAACTCACCATATAAAGACAGGCTCTGGCATAGGTACTTTCGTCCAAGTACTCTGGAAGCTTTTCAATACTCTCCACCTCCAACAACAAGTCAACAGCGTCAGCCTCTGCATTGTGCTTCAAGAAGAAGGGGACGATCTTGAGCGACAATTGCACCAAGCGGGCAACGTGCTCATCATCGGTACCCAAATGCTCCTGATAAGACTCGCCGATCTCAAGGGCTAAATGGCGCATGTACTCATGGCCCCAGTCCGCCACCGAGTCGTCACCGGCAAGGAAGCGGTACTTGAGCGATTCCCGGTTACCAGCATCGGAATATGTCATGGCCAACACGGAAAGGACGTCAGCAAGCGAAATCACAAGCTCAGATGAAGCTTTGCTTTCAGATCCCGACCACTTGTCGTACAACTCGGTCATCAAAGGGTAGTGTGGCCTCAAGAATTTCAATGGCTTGGGGACAGCGGTCATGGACGTGGTGGAGTCTTTAATGAAGTTTTTCATGGTCGTCAAGCACTCGAGGTAGAAGTCGTTCGGCTGGTCGGGCTCGTTCAAACGCTCAACCAACATCTCCAAGTTGTCCTTCAATTTCTGGTCTTCTTCGGACAACTCTTCGTCAGTGGTATTGACGGGTTTAGCCTTAGCAGGCTCCGTGGGTTGCTGGCCCTGGTCTTTAACAGGCGCCATGGTGGATAAAGGGTGTGGTTGTAGCTATGGATGTTGAGTTTCGAGCGTGGCAAAGAGTGTAGGGTCACGTGAGCCACCAACTGGAGCAAATGGTGGCCACTGATACCAAAAGCCCGGGCAGAAAAAATGGAATTTCTTATCGAACCGCCGATGTTGCAATTTATCATATTTCCCGATCTGATCTTATTTTTTTCACTTCATGTGGTCACTTTTCAACGACTACCACGGTTGTGCGGACCACGGCAAAATCGA
The DNA here is from genome assembly GCA_030563105.1 of Metschnikowia lopburiensis (nom. inval.). Classification (NCBI taxonomy): domain Eukaryota; kingdom Fungi; phylum Ascomycota; class Pichiomycetes; order Serinales; family Metschnikowiaceae; genus Metschnikowia; species Metschnikowia lopburiensis (nom. inval.). The sequence goes on from JAKUBC010000012.1 coordinate 112,045, forward strand.
GATCGGTTTCGGATCTTGATTCGAAATCTGCGTCCCGTATTTCGTTATTTTCACGTTTTGTATTTGTAAAATTTGTTCATTAAAGTGTGCTCCTATTCTGTGTTTACGCCTTCCTGACGATCCGACCCGCTTTCCTATTCAGGTCTATTTCTCACTCTTCAAACGACTACCTGTTCTTCAACTTTCGTCCCATACATTGCATACCCATCTTAGGGCTCAACAGCATTCACTTTTTGGCTTGTGCCAGAAATTCCCATTATTCATCAGCCTTCAAAAGTTCCGTGATCTCCGTGTCCATCACCCATACGCGTCCTACCCAGTCATGAACAACCATGGAAAGAATCTTCTACAAGACTGAACTTACCGACGCCTACTCCGGATACCCGATCTATGTGTTCGACACTTCCCAGCTCCCGTCGCCCGAAGAAATCGATTATGAGCTTTTCATTCCTTCGCTCATGGTACGCTTGCCCACAGATCCCTATGTTGTTGTGATGTTTAGCTGTGGATTGAACAAGATCAATTGGGTTTGGGGAATCAAGTTTTTGAAAGCATTCCTATCGCAGAACAATGCCAGCCAGTCGAATGCCGACATCATTCATAAAATTTTTGCTGTTCACGAGAGCTTTTTCGTGAAATCTGTCTCTCAGTTCTTCACCAATTTCATGGGCACCAAAAAAGGGTTCCCCGGCTTCAATGCCTTGTTTGAATCCGTTCAGCACCAAAAAAACTTCCTTGTTAGCTGCTCGTCGTTGGCAGAACTCTCGGAATACGTGGAAGTCCCGAGATTGAAGTTGTCTCTTAGCATATATCGCCATGATCACCAAATTACAGGCTCGCCGGTGCTAGATCTTCGGTGTCCCACGGTACGCATAATAACGCCATCTACGACGTTTGACCCACAAGCGAATCCGCTATTTGTCTATCACTTTTATCAATTGTTTGCCATTTTGGAGATGCACGGACCAAAGGTCGACTTGCTCTTCCACAAACCCGGCAAGAAGTTGAACACCGAGATTTTATTCTACTGCATCGTGAGAAACCAACTTTTGTGGATCAATGATTGGGACCTTGACTGTGTTGCATCGTGCTTCAAAAAGATCTTGCTGGAAGTGCAATACCCATTGTTGCCCGTGGACGCCATAAAACTTCCCATGAGGAACGACTTTGAATACACAGCAGAGGTCTTCAACACGATTCTGTCAAACCCACACGTTGCCACTGTTCTTTTCCAGGTTTTTGATCTATGTCTGAAGATTCTCGAAAATGATACCGTCACGGGTCACTCACCAACATCCATCGTCCGGTGCTTGTGTCATTGCCTCACTCACGAGTCGCTCTCAAACCACAACAAGGATCGGCTAGCGATTGCCATTCGCTACATGAAAAACGTCATTCTACATTGGACACAAATACGGCCCATCTACCGCAACCGCATCAAGAGTGCCCATGAAGTGGTCAAAGACGAGAAGTTGTTCGATGATACCATCGATGAGCTGTACAACATGTCTCAAAACATGACTATGCACGCGTCGCTTTCCTCTGAGGACGAGAATGAAAGCACTTTCGAAAGGCAGAATATCATTGACTCCTTGCACATCAGCGAAGGTCCATTTTTGGAAAACATGGACGCGTCTTTCGAACCAGAGAAAACTGCAACACCTCACAGTGAAACTACTCGGGCGAGCTCCGTTCTCACGGAAACTTTCAGTACTAGAGAGGTCTCTCCCAGAACAGTTTCCATTAAAGCCGACAAATCGCCGTCGGTGCAACCGAATGAACCTGAGCCATCGGTACAACTACAGTTTCCCCCACAAAAATACAGATTTCAGCGCAGTCTGGAAAGTACAACTCCTCATAAAGAACTCCAGCGGAAGGAGCTGGTTGCGTCATTCAAAAAGCCGGTGGTGAGAGGCAGGAAAGTGGGAGAGCTTGCCAGACTCTTCGAAGAGAGGTCACAAGCGATGGAAATTCTCAAAACGATGTAAGTTGCTTCCGAAACGGATCTAATATACATTATTATACAAGTGTTTACTCGCCAACAAGTCTGCTGTCGATGTTGTCAATAGACAAGTCGTTGCCTCCGTTTTCGGCGGCGTGAGCCACGGCTGCAATGGCGGCTGCGGCCGTGTTGTCGCCATGGTCTGTGTCGTGAAGGTCGTGTGCTTGCAATTGGTGCTGGTAGTGCTGTAGTTGTTGCTCGTCCAAATGCTGGTGGTGCGTGAGGGAGTGTGGGTGGGCCATGCCGTGATGGTGAGAGTGGCGGGCCTCGGCGGCATGAATTTGTCTCTGCAACTCTTGTCTTTGGCGCTCCAACTCGTACGACAACACCTCGTCGTGCTCGTCGTCGTCGTCGCCATCCATGACCTGGTGATATGATGCTGCGTTTCTGCGTCTCTTGACGCCGTTGGGGGTGACGGCACCGGGCAAAAACTTGTTTTGCTTCTTCAACTTGCGCTTGTAGCCTCTGATTTCGTTGTAAATGTCCTCACGCTTGATGAGCACGTCGGGGTACTGGTGCTTGATCTTGGCCTCGATGTGCGAAGGCTTGGTGCCGACTTTGTACAAGTCCAAGATCAAGAGGTTAAGCTCCTCGGTTCTTTTCCGCAACATGGGGTGGTTGGAAAGCGGATCAAGCTGTGGGTGGTTGTGCTCGTTGCACGTGGTACGCAACGACCAGATCAGGTTGGATTTTCTGAACAGCGCCGTCATGGAGAAAGGACAACGCAATTTCTTTGTGCGGGCATGAGGCTCCAATACGTAACCGCCGGCCTCGTTGAGTTCCCTCGTTTCCTCTTCCTCCTGTTCGTGAATGGACTTACCCTTTTTGTGGCGGTAGCGGCCTCCCAACTCGCAGGTGTAGTAGATGGCTTTTTTGTTGGAGTGAGCAATGACGATACCAAAGCCGTTGTCTCTGGCAAATTCAGAAATGAACTCGTTCAACTCCTCACGGGAATGGAACATTTGCTCGGGGAAGGGACGAGTGATCAAGTTGCCCTCATGCGTGATGGTGTTCTCGTTGACTGGGTAAATCTTCAGCCTCGAATCAATGATAGGTTCTGGAATGTGAATGTTGTATTCTGAGTCGTCGACTTCATGCATGTGTTGCTGGTGGTGGTATAGGGCTTGGGCCTGAGCCAGTGCTTGGGCCGCCTGTGCTGCCTGGGCGGCTTGGGCCGCTTCTGCTGCTCTATCCTGCAGACTTTGAGGGACGTGGCTCAGGCTGTGGTCGTGGGCCTTTCTTTCCAATTTGGAGGAGTCGTGATCTTCGAGATCATGAACATTCACTTCATTTTTGACGGCGGTGAGCAACTGCTCGTCAATGTTTGTGGTGTAGTCTTCTCCGTGACTCATGTGCGAGCGGGTGTGGGTGCAAAATACGGCTTGGAAAAGGTCGTGTTGGGGTAGTAGTGTAAGAGTAAAAATTTTGTTTGTTTTCCGGAGGGTGGGAGGATACGGCGCGCGCACGTGACCTACAACCTCACTCGGGTCACGTGCGAGATGGCCACAACCCAGATCTGGATCAATTAAGTTCTAGTGATCTATAATTTTGTGATTCGTTTAGTCTAATCTTTTCTGTATTGTCTGTTATAATTTAAGCTCTCTGACTGTTCGAGCAGAGAATGTTCTGGCGACGGTTTGGGTCACGGTGAGTCTGACTCACTGCTTGTTCAAGGTAAGGTCAGCCCAGGTGGGCAAAACAAAGGATGCTTCATGGACCTTTTTGCTGTAATACTTGAAAAGATTCAGCTCCTTGTCTGAAACCCGCAAAGGTACTTTCAAGTCCTTGGACTTGTCCTGTGTGGCAACGATAAGCCCAAGCTGTCCGCTAGTGTACGAAGGCATGTAGCATTGGCAATACTCCACGTTCTTAAACACCTTTTGTGTTTTCTGCATGAGTTCCGAAAGGTATGGAAGGTTCAACCAGATGTTTTCGCTGCTCTGCATCACCACAACACCATCGCTCTTGAGAGCATTGTTCAACAAGTTGTAGTAGTTGACCTGGAAGAACTCCTCCGCTGGTCCTTCAGGATCGGACGAGTCCGTGATGATCACGTCGAACTTATCGGCGTCAGACGCAGTCTCCATGTCCAGCAAGAACCTGAATCCATCCTGGATCACAATGTTCACCTTGGGGTGGTTGTGGAATTTGGCCATGTTCGGAAGGTACTTGATGCTCAAGTCGATCACCTGGCGGTCGATTTCCACCATGGTGACCTCGTCAACGCCGTTACCGATGTGCTTGACAAGCTCTCTCACCACACCACAATCTCCTCCGCCGATGACCAAAACCTTGGACGGCTTGGGGTGGGACATGATGGGAACATGGGTGATGAGCTCCTGGTACGCAAACTCGTCTTTTTCTGTGCACTGGACAATGCCGTTCAAGACTAGGACGTTGCCGAAGGTGGAGGACTTGAACACCAAAATGTCCTGGAATTCAGACTTGGAGTGGTGAAGAATCTCGACAACCTGCAAGCCGAACGACTGGCCTGGAAACGACTCATCGCTGATCTCGTGGAACCAGTGCTTGCCGTTTATTTCGGTGATGGTAGGGTGGTTGACTTCCGCTGGGTTCATCGCTAATATCGTGTGAGAACGAGCTTACTGCGAAAGGGTCGATGCCATCGCCAGAAATGAAATCATGAGAGGCAGGAAAGGAAAAAAAAAAAAGACCAAAAAAAAAGTCCGCCAAAATAGGTGAGGTGTCAGATTTTTGAAGGAAAAATGACATGAGTTTTCGGAACTGCAAACATATCACCGTCGTCGTAATCGGGAACCTTCGACAGGTGAAGCATATCTTGCATTCGAGATACTGTCAAGACTCGGGCCAAGGGAAAACATACTTCGGAAAGAAAATTAACTCAGAACCATCAGTGTTTCAAACTAATTATTGCCGCGGAATATCGGACTCAAAATTTGTTGCACTGAATTTTTATCGGCTAGTAAGTTCTCATCCGAACCGGGATCCAGGCGCATTGGTGCCCCACACTCGGGCGCGCATGTAGCTCAGCTCTACCCCGCCATTTAATTCCGCTATTTTGCAAATACTCACTCGAAGAGATTCTTTGGTGACCGAAACGTGGAGTGCCACCCAAAACATGTTCGTGTTTCCGGCTTTCAACAACAGTTACAACACCCGGAAAAGAACCTTCCGCTGTTGCAAAAAGTGCAGAACCAAGCGGATCCGGTGCAAGCTTCTGGACCAGTATGAAACGTTGGGCTGTGACAACTGCAAGGCCAGAAACGTCACCTGTGACTTGGTTACGGGGCTCAATGTCAGCGAAGACATTCCTGTGAAGATGGAGCCAGGAGAAGATTCTTTCGCCCCCAATGCCTATTCTGAAAACACGTCCCAAGGCTTAAGCACAACCAAACGCCCAGGATCAAATGACTCAAGGCTCAGCAAGCGTCAGCAAACTCAGCCCACGCCATTAAGTCAGCCGGCGAATTTTGAAAACAGCGAAAACAGTCTTCGTCGTCCCGGTCCCGTCAAAGTGGCATCCTACACGGCTCAAAACCCAACGCACAAGGAAAGCTACGACTCTACTTTCGATCGGAAGCATGGAAATGTCTCTCAGCCATACGAATCAACATCCATGGCAATGTCTAGCAGCCACTTGCTGCTCCCGGAAAGACCACAGTCTTTTCCAAACGCTCTTTCCCCACCACTCCATGAAAACTCGGCCCAGGCCTTTGTCTATTCTGAAGCATCCCTTTCTATCCCCACTGAAAAGCCTGTCTCTCAGACAGTCGGCGCTGAGGGATTCCCGCAAACATTTGACCAGCCGCAGAACATCTCCACAAGTCCTCAACAGTATCGAGAACATGCGTTTCCAGGTAGTAGTGAATACTCTTCAAAACATAGCCCAGCTGGCAACGTGCCTATACATGTGGACCAGGCATACATTGACTCCGTTGAGGCAATTATCCACAAGATTGACTACAGATACCTCAAAACACATTTCGACTTCAACATCACATACAGACAGTCTCGATTTTATTTTTCCAAAATTAGCAGCAGAAAACAGAACGGCAATGTCAATACGAGCACAGAAGACCGCATGTCTGTGAGACATTTGAAGAAAGTGAAATGCCTAGATCACACTGATTTGCCGTTATTTAAGTTTCTCCTCACCATCAATGCTTTCACTCTCGACACACCTGGATTCTATTCCATATCAGAACCGGATTTGGTCAAGCTTCTCGAGATTTACTTTTACAAAATCAACTCGATTTTTCCGATCGTGTTCGAAGCGGAGTTCTGGGAGTTATACAAACGTAACAGGATTCCCAATATAATTCTATACGCAGTGGTTTTGAACGCTGCTCGAGACGAGCTTTCCGAGCCAATTTTGGCCCGTTCTTTTGCCAAGAATGGTGCAACATTCCAGACCAATCTCGTTCGTTTTTTGAAGGAATTGGACTTGAAAATACGGCAGCTTTTGACCTTTTTGCCTGAGTTGGGCGATACGGAGAAATTGGCAAGACTCATCACACATTTGCTTCTATCTCTTTGCTTCAAAATGAGCCAGATTGGAAATGAACAGAGTAGTAGTGATATCGGAGATTGCGTCAGCTATGCGTATTCGCTTGTTATACATCATCAATTCTTCCACAAAAGACTTGAAGAAGCAGGAGCGCTGAAAAAATCAGCCTACTTGAAAAGGCTATGGTGGACGATTTTTGTCTTCGACAGATTCAATGGACTTTTGAACGGAAAGGCAATGTACATCAATCCTTTCGATTTCAACATTGAACGCCCCAATGATATGCCTCATCTCAACAGATTAATCGATTTAGCGTCGATCTTAGAAGGGACCTTGTTGGCAGTATTTCGGCCCTCAGCAAAGGACAGAAACCCCACAACAATTAATTTCAGCAATCCGGACTTCAATCCGCTGAAAGTGATTGAGAACGAAATGAAAGTCGTTGCCGATTTCGATGCGGTTAAAAAGAAACTCAGAGACTACAAAAAATATCAGACTGGGGCACTGTCGCATTTGCCAGACATGCCCATGAATTGCTATAGAGACAGAATGGTGTTTTTCCTCGAGCGACTTGTTCATTACCAGGTTCTTCTTTTCTTGAGGACTGGTCAGGCAAAGTACCTGGGTGAGGACCCTCACTTTGATGAGTTCAGTTTACATATTGGCAAGCAGCTTTACGAGATGCTTGACCTTTTGAAAGACGGCCAGCAGTACCGATTGGTCATGTCTACACCATTGATTCCGTCAATCATATTGGTGGCATTTTCCGTGTCTATGACGGCTCGGTTGAAAGTCATGAGAGGCGACAAGGACATACAAAACATCGAGCAACACAAAATCACCGAGGCAATTGAGTCAGCCAAAAACTTCTTGGGTGAGATCAAACATATGCTGAGTAAGTGGTGGTTTGTGCAAGAAGTCATGGTTTCGTTGGAGCGGCTCAATTTAGATTCTCTGGGATCTCCTCCCTCAAGCAAAAAAAGCCCCTTTGGTTCAGACAGCAGTGCAGCCAAGAGAAGCAAGCTTTCCATCGATTCACTCGTCACCGAAGTTGCAGACCCCGAAAGCGTGTTGCCGTCCTCGCATTCTATCACCTCGCCAGGCATTTATGAGGATGTCATTGATAAAGAAGAAAGTGAGGGCGAGGAGAACGGTGATTACGAAAAGGATCAGCCCGTCAGCAACCGGGCTTTAATACCCCCTATGTTGTTCAGCAATGTTTTGGAAACACCCATTGCCACGTACGAAGATTCTGCCGTTAAAAGATTCGACCAACCCACAATGGCCGATCCATTGAGCAGCAGAGGAAGTGTTACCAGTGGTGACGACGTGCATTTTGATGTTGCAGGGTTGGTGGACGTCGTGAACAACGAGGCCAACTTCATGCCCAACGTGATGGAATTTTTACTGGATGCAAATTTTGACTTTTGGAATTGATGCACGCGACCGAAGGTTCCGAATAGAATGCCGTGCTGGCGATGCAAGTTTATCTAACCGCATAAACTGAAATTAAAAAGAAAGGAAAACCAATACCGAACTGAACTGGAGCTTTAATACAATAATGCACGAGTTTTAGTGAGAAATCCGCCGTTGAAAAAAAATCCCCTCATACTAATGTGCTGCCTAACCTGTAAATAAATACCCCACACTACTGATCTATACGCTTTAGAATGTGCACGCTGCGAGGACAATCGTGCCGGAACAGACTAGTTCGTGTCACACCATGCGTGCACTGCCCAATCCTCACAACGAGCCAACATCACTTGACCAAACTGAGGGGAAAAAAAATTAAAATAGCCATAGACGTTCTCAGTCCCACCACACTCTCCACACACCACTTTCAACGCTGCCTCCAGAGATCCAGCCTTTCTGTTCCCGTGGCGTCTTTGTCATATCCATATTTCCGTGCAAACTCGCAAGCTCCTTTTTGCTAAACGAGGTCTGGACCAACAGCTGAGGCTTTTTACTTGCCATCGTCGTTTTGCTTGCCAGCTCCCTCAGTCAAATTTCCAGTAATTGCGGGATTCTTCGCTTTCGTCTTCCTGAATTTAAGTCGTTGTTGTTTATCGCAATCGTCACCTGTTCCAGATAAAACATTGACAATGTCTTTTGCTTTCGAGTTGCCCACACAATCGATTTTAGGGCTTTTAACGCACCTGGCTCTCGGCCTCGAGTCCTCGCAGTCTATCTGGCTTTGGGCTTTGGTGCTTTCCGTTGTGGCCTCGTATCTCTCGACAAAGTTCAAACAACAGCCCAAGATTAGTAATGCTGACACCGAGAAAACTTTGTTTCCCTCGATTGACCGCTCTCTGATCTACCATGAGCCTGCTGCCACCGAAGAGTCGGCTGCTCCAGAGAGCTCGCCAAAGCCTTGCTCCACGGGCTTGACGACTCGGTTGTTGCCCTTCAAAAACTCCAAAGGTGAGATTGAATGGGTTTTCACCGACGACATGCAACCCGGAAACGAGTTGGATGCCTTCAAAGCAGACATCAAGGCTCCGTTGAACGTCAAGCGTGAGCCTCACCCGGTTGCTTTGTCTCCGGTGACGTCCAACTCTTCCAACAACGATTCTCTCTCGGGCAAAAAAGCGGACTCCTCCTCTCCTCAAGTCAACACTCCTGCCTCTACTTCGAGCGAGGACCACAAAGACGAGGAAGGTGATGGTCAAATTCACCAATGTCCGCACTGTGATGCCACTTTCAGAATGAGAGGCTATTTGACTCGTCACTTGAAGAAACACTCTAGTGAGAAGGCTTACAGATGTCCTTTCCACCAATCATCTATCTACAAGGACGAGAATGATCAAACTCACAGATGCCACCCCAACGGTGGCTTCTCAAGAAGAGACACTTACAAGACTCACTTGAAGTCCAGACATTTCAGATACCCTAGTGGAACCTCCATCAAGGACAGAAACAACTCACCAGGTAACTGCTCCATGTGCGGTGAATGGTTTCAAAACGCCGAGATTTGGAGTGAACTTCATATCGAGGGTGCCGAGTGCAAGTACTTGCCTCCCGGTTTCAAGGGAAAGTCTAGAATCAAAAACAGACTCAAAAAGCAAATGGCCCGTTTGTTGAAGGAGCAAGAGAAGAGCATGAAGAAGAGCAACAGCGGAAGTGCCCCAAGCACGGTTGAGGGCCAGTCGTCTACGCTTGCCACTCCAAGCTCCATGTGTACTCCGCTTGTGCCCACGACATCGTCATACGACGCACAAGACTCTCCACAATCGGTGACTTCGTCCATCGGACCTCGCACAATCAACTCGCTGACTTTCAGTGACTCCTACAGCAAGCCTTTTGCTCACCAACCATACCCAACCTCTATGACGCCCCAGCAAACCTTATTGCAAGAACCTCACCAGATGATGAATGGCTCGACAGAGGACTACGATGACGAGTTCTGTCTAGATACCGAGCAGATGAGCGTGCAAGATTTCAGCATGCAATCTATGGTCAACCCAGTGATGTACCAGTCTATGGGGTATCAGGCAAATCCTGTTTCTCAGTTCATCCACTGAGTTGTCACTGCAAGTCATTCAAAAGCCACGCTGCGTCTTCACCAATTTGCAGCGTTGGCACAAGTGTATTATAGGTCTAAGGGGTCGGTTTATTTAGTGTTTATATATCCCCGTGTTTGGGAGGCGTACGCCACAATGTTTATGCGTTCAATGTCACTTTGAGTAGCTAGCCGAAAATATCGTCGATAGCGCTTTTCTTCTTTTTGGACTTCTTTTCTTTCTTGTGTTTCTTGTCCTTATGCTCTTTCTTTTCCTTCTTCTTTTCCTTCTTCAGGCCGAAGATGCTCTCCATATCGTCAAAAGTCCTTTTCGCAGGAGGAGATACCGACTTCGGAAGTGATACCGATTCTTCGACAACAACTTCCTCGCCTAGATCATCAGCCACAACTGTATCAGGAATCTTTTTGGCGGAAGCCTGCGGCATGACGTCGTTCAAGTTTTTGACTTGTTGGACCAAAGAATGCACTCGGCCTAAACTGGCTACCAACGCCATGCCCAACGACACAAATTGGCCCAACGCAATCACTCCATTGAACGCATAGTAGGCAGCAGGGAACAATTTGTGGGACAAATGCCGGGCGACGGCCTGTGCTTCCTTTTCAAGCCGGTCTTTGATGCGGTACTTCACTGTGGCTTCGTGCTCCTGGATCTTAGCTAGTAGCTGGCGTAGATACCGATGTACTTGATTGAGATGCTTCCACCATACTGCCACGCGGTGCTGGTTGTGGTTTCTGTGGTATATGAGATGAAGAATGTAATATTCCTGTTGGAGTTGAACGTGTGCCTCCTTCGGTAGAATAGACATGGTGGTGGTCGCACCAAAGTTGCAAATGAGAGAAGACAAGAATGGAGGGTATAAAGGCACAAGATTAGAGGAAAGCTGAAAAAGGAGTAGATTGAGAAGATTTTGGCAGAAAACAAACTGTTTCAATTCATCAAATTGAAAAATAGCAGAAAGCCTGGTCTCTGTATTGCTGCCTGGCTACCCTGGTCATCGCGAAAATTCCACCATCTCACAATCACCAATGAGCTCGGTTGTGGAGAAAGCCCGTGCTCTCATGCAGAGCGGGCAGGAAGCCCAAGCATTGGAGATTTTGGGCCCAGAAGTCCAGAAGTCTCCCGAGGACGTTTCCGTGCTCCAGATTTTCGGCGAGGCCTTGCTCGAGGTCAACGATGTCGAAACCGCCTACAGCGTCTTGATGAAGGCTACCGAGTTGGACCCTGAGGCACAGCTCGGCGTGGAGAAGTTCTTGTATCTTGGCCAAATCATCGGCGGCAAGGACGGAGTCTCGATGTTGAACACCGCCATCAACAAGTTGCAGAGCCAATTGCAAAGCATCCATGACGGGCAGGGCGAAAACGACCCAGTCCTCGTGTCGTTGGCTGCGTTGTACCCGAGCTCCGAGCAGTTGGCCGTGTACCTAATAAAGAAGGCCAACGAGGCAATCTTCGCCGAGATCGAGATCTGGATGACCGACTTGTGTGACGAGCCCGAAGCAGAGCTGGAGTGTGACCGGTTGATTTCCCACTCGTTGTCCATCGACAACGCCAACCCGGAAGCCCACTCGTTGTTGGCGCTGATTCGTATTTCTCAGCAGAGAAACGACGATGCCAAGCAGGCATTGCAGCAGTCCTGGGAGTTGTTCTCGGAGAAGAAACTGCGTCTAGAGCAACAGCAGAACCAAGAGGGCGAAGAGGCCTCTTTCGAATACATAGAGTTGGTCCAGCCGTTGCTAAATCTCACCCGTTTTGCCTTGGAGTTGGAGATGTACGACTTGGTGCCGCCCGTGTGTACTGCCGTGGCCGAGATCAACGACAATGCTTTGGACTGCTACTACTACGAGGCTTTGTCGTGCATTTTCCACGCCAAAAAGCTTTTGGCCGAGTCCAGCCCAGTTGAAGACGACTACAGAGACATCAGCAACGAGGCAGTGGCCAAGTCGACCGACGAATCTGTCCAGAGTTTGGTTCGGGATGCGAAATCCGCATTGACTCAGGGATACCGTGTCATCAACGGGGCCCAGGTAGAGGCTTCGGACCCAGAGCTTGTGCAGGAGGTGAACCACTTGCTTGCCGACTTTGGCGGTCCTGTTATGTCGGAATTGATGCCCCAGAAGCGTACGGCTGAGGACGAGGTAGAGGGCTGGGAAGACGAGATTGCCAGCGACAATGAGTGATTGAAGAATAGATGTCGATATAGTAAATCATCGAAGAATTCATATGACAATATCGTAGTATCAATGTTTTGAAAGTGAGTAGATTTCACGGAGTTAAAGTGTTCATCACCTACTATTCCTCATCAGTGCGGATGCTCATCTCAACCACACAATCATGACTACCAACCACAGACCAACACTTGAGAGCAAACGAGGCAGGGATATAGCCATCAAAAATACCATCCAGCATTCTCGCTCCATTAAAGGACATTCGTCTCTCAAACTACGGCTGGATGTGGCCGGAGCAACAGTTGACCTGACGCTGGCCAAGAGAGCGTTGGAAGAGCTTCAAGACCCTAAAAGAAGAAAGAAAGAAAGCGAAGATAAACAGCTTCCGAGGCTTGAAAACGACGCCAGTGGTCTATCAGCTCAATCCTCTGCTGAAGTTGAGCTTGATACAAAACAGACTAACGCCGAGGAGACACACAAGACATCTGATGATGATTCAGAGGCGGGCTCAGAAGATTCAGATGACGATTCGGAAGATGACACGGATGCGTTGATGGAAGAACTACGGAAAATCAAGGAGCAGAAAGAGCAGAAGGAAAAGGAGAGTGTACTTGCAGGGAATCCACTCATAGCCGCCGATGGCACAGACCAAATTCCTCAAAGAAAGTCATGGAGAACAAAGCTGGCCTTTGGAAGAACGAACTCCCTGTCTAAGCCGGCCTACACCACGGACAAGTTGCATTCCGACACGCACAAAGATTTTCTATCCAAATACATCCATTGATAGCGCTATATCCTAATTATTCATGTGAGGTCTTCGTTGTGGTTGAGTCTTGCGTCAAGGTGGGCGATGTCCTCTTTCAAGCTGGCTTCCTCCACTGTCTTTACCAACTCTTTAGTACACTTGGCGATATCAAAAGAGATACCGGCAAGTCTTTGCTTGAACAGCCGGTCGGCAAATTCTTGGTCGTCCGGCGTGTCGGTGCTTGGTCTGCAGAGCGCATCCATTCTGTGGTTGCAGTCCTCCAAACTTTTGACCACCCAGCTGCCGTGCTCCTTCAACTGGAAGTTTCTTGTCTGGTTCATCGACGTGTTGGTGGCCTCGGTCATCTGCTTGATGACCTCGGAAATGGCGTTGGAGTTTTCTCTCAAGTCACCCTTAGTAGCATCGGGTTTCTTGATGGCAGACAACAAGTCTTGGATGGTGGCAATCACTTGCACTGTCTGGTGCTCAAGATAGAGCAACACCTGGGTGACCGTGTTGTCTGGGTCATCGATATCGAACAAATCAAAGTTGAATGTGGCTGCAGCCATTGACTTTCTGTAGTCTTGACGTTGTCTCAACTCGTCTTGCTCATCCTCATCTTCCTCCGACAGTTCTTCCTCCCTAGCATTTGCTGCTGCCTGCTCTTCTGGTGTGACTTTCCTGACTTTGAAAGACGGGGACTTCACTCTGAGGCCCTTGCCAGTCTCGATGCTAGGACCCTTTGACTCCACGTCCTTGCCCACGACAGGCTCGGCAGATTGCGGTTGTTGATCAGATCCCACAGATGTCTTGCGGAGACCACCGCTGAGGGCCTTGCTCATCTTCGACGAGAGTGTGGATTTGAGGGAGTTGCTGCCGCTGCTAGGGCCATTTGACTTCACTTCGGACAAATCGCTCGAAGCATTGGACTTCTTGCGCTCGCCATTCGTAGATTTCACGTCGGCAAATTCGCTCGAAGCATTAGATTGTTTGCGCTCAGCTGGTGTCTTGTCACTTCCGGCACCATTAACGAGTTTCGGCTCTGTGGTTGTGCTGGACTTTTGGGAGCCAATGGTGTCAGATGCATTCGAAATGTCCCGGAAGACGGTAGGGCCATTATCGTTCTTCTTCTCGACTTCTGGCTCCTTCGTATCAACTGTATCTTCATTGGTCTCGGCTGCAGGAGCCGAAGACGCGTTCTTGTCGCTGCCGTTATCAGCAGTAAATCTGTCTCTCAAACTCTGGAATATGCTCTTATTTCTAGTAGGAGCGGTCTCCGGGGCTGACTTGTTGGTCTCAGTTGAAGTGATCGACTCTGCCTGCTTTCCAGGGGCCTGATCTGTTTCGAACTTTTTGACCTTGTCCAAGATGCTTGGGGACTTCTCACCAGAGCCTAGATCGCCAGATTGTGGGGTTTGGGTATACTTTTTGCTTTGAGAGCGCACAGGCAGCGAGGGTTCGACGACAAACGTTTTGGTGGGCTGCTGTTGGACCTTTGGCTCGTTGGCGGATCTAGCGATCTTCAATGGCCTCACGTTCATTTCGTCATCGGCACCGTTTGCGACAGGTTGTGGTGTATCGAGAGGCTTGGTACCATCATTAATCTTGAAAATCGAGATGAAGTCACACACACTGAAAGCCAATTCACTGACAGCACGTTCCACAATCAGCTTAGGTAACATCTGCGAGTGTGTGACGAAGTATCTTGTTGCGGTCAAAGCATGAGTTGCTGCTTCTTTGATTTGATCGGATTGGCCGCTGTTACCCAAGGTAGCTTTTGAACCTTCTTGAGAAATTTTGTCTGCTGCAATTGCAGTCGTACAGATCTTCTCAAAGAGCAAGTCTTCACTTGGGTTGTTCGACTGGATTGCTTCAAAAAAGGAGTCTATCAATGCAAAGAATTCCGTCACCTTCTCGAGAGGGATCAATCCGCCAGGAGATTTGTAAGACTTGGCGACCAGAGAAGAAGGAAGATCTTTCAGGTTGGAAGCGAGCTTCGATGCCTTGAGGTTCTCGTACTTCTTTTGCCATTGCGAAATCTCGGTTTTCAATAGCTGCTCCTTGTTCGTTGGAGACTTTGAGATGGACATCGATGACAACTGGTCCAATCTGTCGTAAAAGTTTCTCAACTCGGCGTTCACGTCGATAGGTTGAGTATTAGATGACAATGCCCGCGACTCGATGTGACCGTTCCCGTTCAGCTGTGGAGACCGGAAAGATTGATTTTCAAGACGCAAAGCGGCGTTCGCAGATCTCAAACTCTCAATTTCTTCTGGGGTTGGCAAGTCGGCGACGCTTGACAAGTATCTTTCCTTGTCTTTCATGAGTTCGTTAAGCGTCTGTTCCAATTCCGTGTTTTTGGCTGTCGCCACCTCGTACATTCTCTTCATGGCTGCAGTATCGGTTTCCTGAGTTTGTAGAGAGGTGAATTGCAAGTTGAGGTCTTCGTAGTCTTTCAACAAAGAATCGTATGCCGCCTTCAACTCGTCGTAATTGTTGGAAGAAAGTCCTTTGCTCGAGATGCTTGTTCCACGAGGAGGGAACGCGTCCGTGAGTGAAAGCCTTCTGGGCTGCTCGTCCTCCTCGTCAGCCTTCTCATCCTCCTCATCACTAGACCATGCCATGCTTGCCTTTGCAGGAACAACCTTCGATGCCTGGATCCCGATTGCCTGCTGAGGAGTTGTCTCGCGGAAATCTGGGGTGGCGATCTCGTCCTGGAGCGTTGTGCTATGGGAGGGATTTATGGTGGCCAAGGATTTTTCCGACTGGTTGGTCTCGACGTTGTCCAACGCGTGGGTGGCCGCCACTGGCGATGCTTGCAGCGGCGTGGACAGCGATTGGAAGTTGTCGGACAGTTGAGATTTGCGCTGGTGCTGAGACTGGGATGTTTCCAGGCCCGAGCGGTGGTGAGTGTCACTCACCGATGACTGGGTGGGCAGTGCTGACTCCGCCGCCTTTGGGACGTGCAAAAATCGGCGTTCAATCTCGTAGCTGATGTCCGAGACCAAGTCCTTGAATCGGGACTGCGGCAACGACGACAATTTTTGTCTGGCCTGGTTTCTCTTCGGATGGAAGGACAGTTTGGGAAGCAAGAAGTCAGGCTCGGACCTGCTCTCGTCGATTCGACGGCGCAACTCATCGTAGACATCGGTGCTGAGCTCTTTGAACTGGGCACCAGATAATTTCAAGAGCTTTTCCCGGGCGCGGGCGGCTCTGGACGAGTTGGATTTGGATCTGGAGGTGGAGTCGTCCGAGATGTCAAGGAACTGTTTGAGCACCTTGTAATGGTGCAGTAAGTCCGGGTCGTTCATCAGGGAGAGTAAATGGCCCCGTGGCTCTGTTTACTTTGTGGACGTGAGCGGTACGGTATGCAACCTAAAAGGAAACCTGGGACAGGCGGGTTACGGGGTCTAATTGGAAGTAGTACACAAAGTGCGACACGGTCGACCATGCATGTGTGAGAAGAGGAAAAATTTGGATACAGGTGAAATCAGACGCGGTGGACGTATACAGGGCAATCTATGATAACACCGGGGGCTTGGACCGGCAGAACGTTGTCTTAGAACTGGCCAGCACATATTCTAATTTAGGCGATTGAATTACTGCTTCGCAATTGCTGGCCCCGCT
Organism: Metschnikowia lopburiensis (nom. inval.); assembly: GCA_030563105.1. NCBI lineage: Eukaryota > Fungi > Ascomycota > Pichiomycetes > Serinales > Metschnikowiaceae > Metschnikowia > Metschnikowia lopburiensis (nom. inval.). The sequence continues at coordinate 128,594 of JAKUBC010000012.1, forward strand.
GGAGTTGCCCAACGCAGCCGCTCACTGTGCTTAGACCGCGAGTTGCCTACAGTGGTCCAATTTCATGTCACAACATTTCTCTATGGACTTGCCGTTTTTGTCCCACGCCGTGGGGTGCTGGCCCGGTCACGTATAGTGGGTCTTGGCCTTGCCCGCCAATGGCGTGGTCTCTTGCACAATCTCTATGCTCTCGTCCAGCTGAGCTTCCTCCTCCGGTTCCGAAGCGGCCCGTTGGGCAATTTCGCTTTTGGTGGAGGCGTAGCCCATGGACTCAATGGCGCCGAGCATCTTTTCTCTCACGGAGTTGGCAAACTCGTTAACGTCTTCATGGGTCTCCAAGCCTGCGGTAGGCATGGGCTCGAACACCTCCAACACAATCTCTCCCTGGTTGAAGATCTTGTCCTTGGACTGGAAAAGCGTGCTGTAGTTTTGCACAGCCACAGGAATCACGGGGATACCGGCCTGCTTGGCCAAGTGGAACGCGCCCTTTTTGAAAGGGAGCATCTCCAACTTCTTGGTGGCTGATCTGGTCCCTTCTGGGAACATGAAAATAGACCGGTTCTTTTGCTTGAGGCCGATCAAACCGCTCTCCAACACTTTTCTGGCCTTTTCGCCCTTGGCCCTGTCAAGGAAAAATGTGCCCGAGGCAAGCATGAACCAGCCCAAGAAGGGCACGTACTTCAAGGCCTTTTTGGCGGTCACTGTGTACCCCACCTGGAAGATTCTGCCCAAAATCAAAATGTCCAAGGCCGACTGGTGGTTCGAAACCACAACCGAGGGCTTTTGGTGCAAATAGTGCTCGTTTTTGATGGTGACTTTCACACCCAAAACCTTGGAGAAGCAGAAGTGGAACACCCTAGCCACAGTGTACTGGGCGTACTCCTCTTTGCCGATAATACGCAAGGCCACACTGGCCACGACACCGTAGAAGGCACATATGAGAATCAACGATCCGAAAACCACCGACTTACAGTAGAACTTCAACTTGCTAAAGAAACCCATGTCTGTGGAGTAGGTTGGGTTGGGACTGCGACTTTGGGTTGGGTATTTGGTTGCCCACTACCCGGCGATAACCGTGTGATTGTATGCCAAAAACGGAATGTTGATTGAAAGAAAAATTACTTGTTTTCGCCGACTTTCATCTACTGGTATATTAGCAAATTCCATGTAAAATCAGTCGTAATTGCTTGCAACGATCAATTGCATGTGTCTCACTCTGTTTCTTACCCTCGCTCGTGAATTTCACCTCAACTACGCATCACTATGGAGACCAGAAAAGGCTTGCTTACAAAACTAGGAGCGTTCACAGTGGCCGCTGTGGGGCTCGTTGTGATCGGAAAACAACACATTGCCTCTATCAAAGACAATAAACACCGTCAGGAAAGCGAGGCAAGTGTGGAGACCGATTACGAGTTTGCCAACCCCACCCCAAGACCAGGCTTCCCCGCAAACAATCCATACCTAGACTACGAAAACTCCTCGAGGGAGTCGAAATACGTCGGCTCGGGAGTTGCCTATTCCACGCGTACGAAGGGTGACCGTTTGAGCATCTGGAATATCTTCAAGGCGAAAACCGGACGAGATGACGAATAGAACTGCTTCATTGATGCTATCAAATTAACTCGACTCTCGCCTACCATCGCAAAGCTACAGTTTCTTTTGTGCTCCTTGTATATAGAATTAAAGGCATTTTGGGGTTCTTGTAGACTCACCCACTTTTGCGGCTGCTAAGGTCGTCGAAGGCCAACTGATACATGCAGTTAGACTTGAAAAGGTTTTTGATGCACCAGCCACAAAGAAAATTGTCTTGAAGTTCTTGGATTATCATCACGACATTGGATTTAATCTCGTCGTCCGCATTGAAAAGGTTGATGAGTAGAAGCTCAAGACCTTTGTTCTTGTCAAAGATCGTCAAGTTTCCTCCATGCAATGACGAGCTTTGGAGACTGGTGGATGTCGATGGTGGAATCAAATAAGTTGCCAACATAAATGTCTCGAGTGACTTGGCACTGATCAAGTACTTGAGAATGTTATACCATATCTGCCTTTCGTTGATTTTGTTGCCGACAGAATTGGCTGCAGTGGTGTTGAGCTTCTGGAGTTGATGCTGCAAGTCGATCATTAAATGAAGCTCGTTTGTTAGGTTGGGCATTGCAAGACTGTACTTGAACTTGCCCGCATAAAGCATATCCTGAAATTTCGAAGAGATGTTCTGGTAGCATGTCATTTCTTGAAGCTTGGTGGAGTCGCTGTGCCAGAAGTATCCCACACCGTCCATGAGTAGAGTGGTTTTGTCACCGACATTATCCAGATGAAAGTTCGTCAGTGACAAGAGAATTCTTATGATCTCATTGATGTGCCGCCTGATGATGAGCTGTAAAGTCGTCAAATCGTCATTATAGTTGAAAAGCGACAATTGCAAGTTCGAAAGAAACTTGGCGTCTTCACCAACAATGGAGTTGCGATAGTATTGAGGTTCTTGGATTTGAGACGAGACATGGAACTCGTTCGTATCCAAGTCATACAATAAATCCCAAAGCTTGTCGTTGCTTTTGAAAAAAGGGTTAATCGTGCCCGCAATGTACGAAGAGCATTGTTCCAATAGCTCGATTTTGGACACGTCGATCATGGGGAATACATTGAAGTTGGTGAGAATACCACTCAAAATACCTCCTCCCGTCACTAACTTCAACGCGAGTAAGATATGGTCAATGATGTACCCGGCAGAGTTCTCGTAACTCATGAAGATGATTTTCTTGCCCGACAAGATGGCGTTTATAAGAATAACGATTGGTGGAGTTCCCGCTCCGTATATCGTGAGTTCGTTATTGTGGTAGTTAGTGGCCAAGCTGGCACTAAGAATGTTGAGGAGATTAGGCTTGAAGTTCAAATCCGTGGGGTTCAAATAGTCTCCGATGGTGTCCGGTAGCAAGATGAGTGGCACTTTGATGGGGATCTTCATGTTGTTGAAATGCACAATCGAGTTGTAGCTCAAGTCCTTGCGTATGAACAAATCGTCACACTTTTGCTTGATACCCAAGAACCTGTTTCTAAAAACCTCATCGTGGTAGATTTTGTCATTCAACGGCAAATCTAGAATCGAGGTTATTAGCAATTTTTTCACCACCGATTGCTTATGATGAACGCTCTGGAGTTGTTTGCAGTTGATGGCATGGTAAAGCTCAACCAAAGCCTCCACATCGTCAGTTTTGAAATACATGTCCAAACATATCATAAGCAATGGCTTGAAATGCTTGAAATAGGGCAATCTGGTGACGATACTAAGGGCCTTGATCACGGTACCTCTTTTCACAGTGCTGTCTGGCACGTTGTTCACAATCGTGTACACAAAGTATGGGTTTGGATCGCTGACCTCTGCGTTGAACTTGTACTCGAAATGGCCCGTTCGTTGGTTTCTGTGCAATAGAAAGAGGGTGTAGTCCTCTTCTCGCTTGTGGACTTGATCTGGGATCATGAGCTCGGCGAAGAACGGCAATTTGCTGCTGCCGGGGATTTCTTTCGGATACTGCTTCACAATGCATGGGCCCTTGTCCACATGGAACTCGCTTGTAATGACAAAGTCGATGTTCGGCATCGTCTGATTGATATCGGAATGAGGCGGTATAAATGGCAGGCTATGCCGCGCTGGAGGTTGTCAGGTCAAGAAAAGATCTCGGTTTCAAGGTCGAGGCGGTTGGATTGAGATGACGGATTTGCGTCAGACAAGTATGAGGTTCGGTGGTGACGGTTTTGGGCCCCGGTATGTGACTGTTGGTGGTTTTCTCAATTAGACTGCAACTTCCTGTACGCGTCTCGACATGCCTGTTGTCACAATACCAGCTGCCGAGATTGACATTTGTCGTCTACATACTGTAAGAGTGGTCCCACACGGGACAAACGTAGATAACAATAACTATAAACAATTTAGTTGTTGAAGTACTCAGCCATCTCCTGGTCCAACTGCTCCACAGTCTTTTTGGCAGGCTTAGCAGCCTTGGGCTTGGTGTCCTTGGCCTTGGCAGCCTTCACAGCCTTAGCCTTGACAAGAGCCTTCTTCTTGTTTTGCATGAGCTTCTTCTTCTCCTGAAGCTTCTCCTTGAGCTTGCTCTTTGGGTCGGCCTTGGTGGAGGCAGCAGGAGCGTTGGCAGTGATTCTGGCAGCCAATGGCTTCTTGCTTGGGTCGATCACCAACTCCATCTTCAACTTAGAGGCACCGCCGTCAATAGGGGCATTGTTGTACTTCTCGACAGCCTTGACAGCGTGCTTGCTGGACTTGAAGATGATGGTAGCAATACCTCTGAAGTTACCCTTCTCGTTGTAGCTCATAGACACTGTTTGCACAGCACCGATTTGCGACTGGAAAAAGTCCTAAAAGTTAGTTTATGTCTCGTGTGTGGTGGAAAAATGCGGCCCGCCGCGTTCTATGTCATGATGGGTATCCCCTGTGTTGTTCTGTGAGCCTTTCTGCCGTTTGAAAATCGTGCTCGAGATATTCTCGGGACGAAACCCGGAACATTCACGGAAACAGTGTCTAGCGACTGCCCGAGATCGGCAGCACACCACTCCAAACGAAAGGAGCGGATGCGAATTAATTCTCTGCGCCGTGGCTGTTTCCATATAATGCGTCACGGTGCTATTACCGTTCGTAGCATTTCAGCATCAACACAAGCGTCTTATGAGCACTCAACAGAAGTGGCAGTCGAGCCCGATAGAAATGAAAATGCAAATTGGGACCATGGCTGGGCACTGTACTTTGGCCAAATCCCATTCTGGCCAAACCAGTCCCTTTGGTCCCAGACGGCGTCGTCGAACAGTACCCGACTGTTCCAAACGAGCTTCGGATACACAACCTTCGTGTCTCCGCCGTCATGCAACGTGGCAGCCAGTGGCGTTGCCCGTCCAGCGGGTGGACCGCACAATAAATACTTGGTTTCCCTGGTGGAAACTAACATACCTTAACATTATCTTGCTTCAAGTCTCTTGGCAAGCCATGAGCAACAACCTTGGTGGCATAGGACAAGTCCATGGCGGGAGCAGCAGGCTTGGGGGCCACGGGCTTGTCCTTCTTGAAGGAAACAATGGCCTTCTTCTGGGCCTTGCCGACGGCCTTGCCGGCGGTCTTCTTCTTGTTGGCGACTCTTCTGGCCTTTCTGGTCGAAGAGATGATGTCGTCCAAAGATTTGTCCAAAGCAGCAGACATTGTAATGTGGTGTTGTAAAAAGGTGGTGATTAGCCTAATGGACAATCTTCGTGGCGTCGCACTTTTTTCCACCAATTCGGGCTCCGTACAGGCGCGCCTCATGTGACCAGCATTCTTCCGCATTGATCAAAACCACCATTTCACCAATGGCGGATCTGAAAGACACAATTCCGGCTGAGCGCCAAGCAAAGGTCGATGAGATCTTGAAGCTCAAGGCAGACACCGCTAGACTCTTGCTGAATGTACGGGACCAGAAGACGGTTGCAGAGAAGTACAGCTACGAGAACCAATACCTTCAGGACTACATAGGATCTGTCATGAGCACCAAGGACATCAAGTAGTCGAGGTCATATGACATTTGAAGCTGAAAAGATATGAGAAGTCTAGGATACGGAGCGGCAGGTCAAAGGCTGTCTAAGGGAAATGGCCAAAGTAAGCTGCTCGAGAGAGGCTGTCTATGAGGCTACTCAAAGGGTCGACAAGGCAGTCGAAAGGAGAGCATAGGAAACAATAAGGGCTATGATGGGATGGATATGGAATTGATAGAACGTCAACTATCTACAATTTAGGTAACAAGGAAAAATACATTTCATTAAAACGGCAACACGCCATTATGCTAGAAGAAAGAAAGAACGGCGTCAACACCGAAGATTGACTGGACTATGCCCGCAGTCGCCCAATCTGGCCCAATGCTTGTGCACTGTTTAGCATCTCAAAACCGAGTGCTTAGTAGTCTGCTTCCAACTTGACTTGGCCCTCCTCCTGGGATGGACTGTTGACAAACCCCTTACACTGGCCGGCCTCGATATGGTCTCTGAACCAGACAACGTTGTTGTCGAAGTAGTCGAAACACCCGGCACAACGGCCACCTGTGGTAGATCTCTCGTTGCACTTGGTGCGTGGTGGGTAGATGAAATGAAGGGCTTTCAAGTGGGTCTTGTAGGTATCTTTACGAGAAAAGCCTCCGGTGGAGTGGCACTTGGTGCCGACCTTGCCCGGAGCGAGCTGCTTGCCGTTCGACTCGTCGTAGAAGGGGCAAACAAAAGCATTGGCCTTGTAGTGCTTTCTGGCGTGTCTGGTCAAGTAGGACTTGACTTTGAACACGGCATCGCACTCAGTGCACGCAAAATGGTTGTTGCTCTTCACCTCAGCGACGAAGCCATTTTGCATGTTGTTTGGGACAGGAACGAAGGAGTATGACTTGTCGTGAACATCGAGGTGCTCCGAGTTGAAGCTCGAAGTCCGGATGTCAGTGTTGTACTGGTGGGGCTGTTGGTGGATGTCGTGGTGTTGATGGGGGTTTTGTTGTTGGAATGGGTGTTGAGGGCCCTCGAGCTTCACTTTCTTGGAAGAGTCGTGAATCTCGAAAGAAGACTGGGAGCTGCGCTTGTAGTCGTCAGAGTAAGGAGAGTCGCCGGGAGAACTGGCCTTTCTCTTTCTGGAGAGCTTGACCGAGTGGCTGCCGGCACTGCCGTAGAACATCTCGTCCAAAGGGGAGTCGAAGGATTCGACGGAAGAGTCACAAGAGAGCAAGTCAGAAGGTCTGCTCTGCTTGAAGTCAGTGAACTCGTGGACAGGGTTCACGGGGAAGTGGTTGATGGGCAAGAAACCGCCGTGGAACATGGGGTTGTAGTGGTCCATGTCCACGGGCTGGTTGTATCTGCCAACCACATTTCCGTTCAAGTGAGGCATACCCATTCTGAGATCGGAATGGCCCGAGGACTGAGTCTTGGGCGAGAGCTCGTCCATGTAGGACTCGGAGTGCAAGGACAGGTTGAGCTCCAAAGGCAAGTGGTCGGGGAACAAGCCGTGGTCGTAAGGCTTTTCGTGGTGCATCTTTGGTTGCAAACCGTACATGTTTTGAGGCATGCTTGGGTTGTAGTTGTCAAAGATCTCGATCTGGCCGTTTTCGGCGTTGAAGCCGAGCTCCAAGTCATCGGCGGCACAAGCTCTGGCCAAGCCTCTGAAGGTGTTGTTCAAAGGTTGCACCTTGCATAACTTGGGGAACAACGCACGCTCGGGCTCGGATTTCCGGATGATCTGGAACTTGAAGATGTACCTGGCAAGGTATTCGGAAACCGAAAACTTGAAAGTGAGGAGGTTTTTGTTCACTTTGGCGAACTTTTCGCCGGGGACACAGTCCCTCATTCTCAAGCCGACGAACAACATGTTGACATGGATGGTTTGTGGGTTTGAAGAGTTTACTAGATCCAGTGGGCAAGGCAAAGAAACACGGCGGTTCAGACGAAAGGCAATGGGTGGGCAAATCTAGAAAAAGAAGAAATCAAAACGTATATATATCTCGGAACGTCTGATAAGGTATCGGAAGGAGAATTTTTTATCTGACGACCGTTCATCACCCGGTAGGCGCACTGCTCTGTATATTGTCCAAGCCACAGATGCCCGGTGGGGTGTGACTTACAGGTACGGCAATCCGCCGGACCACGATAAGAGACTGCCTAATCTAGGGGTAAAAGTGTAAATTGTCCCGGCATCTACTACATGTCCCACAGTGACGTCCCACGGCATAATTGAGGGAAAGCCGGGAGAAATACAGCAATCTTTCACGGCGAATCCTCGGATTGAGGCTTGTGCAACATTGTATTTCCTTTATCTGTCAATGCAGCCTTGAAGCCGCGCAGAAATGCCGTACGGCCGCAGGAATGTTTTGCACACAGCCCCCGCGCACCCGTACCTCTCTCTCGGCGCCCCCGCGGTGTGGTGTTAATTATAGAAGTGGTGGACGGATTTCGTCATGGATCACGATCACGAAATCGCGGTGGCTTTCTGTCTGAGGTCCGGGTCTGGTAATCGGAATGTCTTGGTGTGAATTTTCTTGTCCCGACTGTACGTGTGCGATAAGGGACCCGGGGGTCAGCTGTGCTATGTGCTATGACTATAGATAAGAATTGGTTTCGAGCGCAAGCTTGGTCATCCGGGATGACATTGACTAGCACATGACGATGTGCTCGTGGATCGGAATAATTGACCTCTCATTTCGCAAATGATTACCCCTATCGGAAGGTCTGTCAGGTCTCAGTCGTATTTCGCAATATTAACTCGGAATGACAGATACGCGAGAAATCATCAGAGTCAAAAAGACACGAAAAATGTCACAATTGTAAGTCGTTGTTTGTGCGTGAACTCATGTTGTAGGCATGAAATATAGAGATTCGAGTTGTAAAATTGAACGACATACGCGTGTGTGCAAAACTTCAACACTATCAACTCATACAAATCGGATCTCGGTAATATAGCGTCAGACCCTGATTATGTCAGCAACAGCCAAAGGTCCCACTAACGTTTGATCTACATCAAAGAATTCACTCGGTGAATTGAGGCAGAAGTAATTAGCCAGAGTATGGGAAACTTTAGAGAATAACTTCGAAGTTTACAAAACCTCTTTCTACGACAGGCTAAGCAACTGAGAAGAAACTCTCTACAAGCCATTGTCGAAAATATTAGTCGTGATTCTAGATGAAATTTGGACCAGCTACGAGAGCAGTTGATTCGGCGCAGTGAACGCCGTGAATGCCGTGGGCTGTCTCATTTTCGCCGATTCGTGATCACTACTGGGAACGGCCGTGGCCCCTCAAGAGACCATTTAAATTCTAAAAGGAGTCACCGAAGCAAAAATCCCCGTTCGGAGGAGGCTGGGCACCATGTCTCGAAAATCATTCGAGCACAAGCCTCTCAACCGTCTACGATCACGTGACGCGCCAGCTCGCGACGGTGTTTATGAAATGTACAACTATAGGCATCATACCAAAAATTTCACACAGACTATTATTTTACCTTCAGCTGGTCTACAAGCCCCACCTGGACCGACGTATTCCGAATTCACCATCGCCAGACCCAAACCTTATTGATAATAATCTGATTCTTCAGTGCAGCAGCTCCTATACTGACACACTGATCTCAATACTTCTGCGTTTCACTCAACTTAACCCTGATTCCCCGCCATTGACATTCCATCGCTAGTGACCACCAACTACAATGTCGGAAAAGTTCCAGCTGGAAAACCCGAATTCCCATTACTTGGCGAATTTGTCAAACTTGAATCTCACCAACAACAACATACAACTTGGGAGACTCCCCACGCTAGGAGAGATCTTGTCCAACAAAACCAAGTCTCCTATCAACCTTTACAACTTTTATCTCTATACCAAGAGCGTTGAGTACAATGCAGACTACTTGGATTTCTGGTTCGATCTCATCAACCACTTGAACTTGTGTAAGCACTACGTGAAAGGGTTGAGAGAGTCGATCGTACGCCAATCGGCCCAGAGTGGATCGTCTGGCTTTGCTACCAACAACCCGTTCGGGAATGTGGACAACAGAGACTCGTATCCGTTGTCGGAGAGGAGTAAGCACAAGTCGTTGTCGCTGTCGATGTTGCTTGATCTCATCATCAACGACCACATTTTAGAGGACAACGACTCCAACAGACTCTCGCAGTTTCTCCGAGGTGACATCAACTTGGACACCGTTGACCCAAAGTTGAAGGAAATGATAGAGCATTATGGTGCAGACAAGAGTATGGTTCCACCATCGCCAATTGCAGACAGCGGGTCCCATCGGTCATTTGAGAAAAGACTTTCGTCCAATTCCAGGCTCATGGATGAATACCACGACTCTTCTGCCAATGACAACACTTTTCCCATCCAGCAGCCCAGTGCCAGAGGCTCGAAAGCGCACAAGTACTCGTCGTTGCGGCAGTCCTTGAACCCCACGTTTGTGGAACAGCTCATTGGGGATTCCAACGTCACCAACCAGCTCATATCGAGAACCACACTCAAAGAATCATCGCACAACTTACTCCTCAAGTATTTTGTTGAAGATTCCGAGAAAACGTTGGACATCCCACCCAAGCTTAACGATTATGTGGTGAAGGCAATTGAGGTTGACGGCAGAGACGACCCAGACGTGTTCAACAGCGTCAAGCGTTTCGTTTTCAGTAAACTCGAGAATGAGTACTTGCCAGACTTCTTGAACTTTGTGGCCATCAAAAACGTCAACGCTTCTGCCAACTCGCGAGTCATTGTGGGATTCATTTTCATCTTCTTTTCTTTCTGGATCGCTTTCTCTCTCATCTTTTTGAATGAAAAGAAGCGTTACAGATGCGTGGTCATCTTCACATTCTTCGTCGGATTTTACTGTCTACTATCGTCGGTGTATAGATTGGATCCGTTCCTAGCGTTGATCAGGCGGAGCGAGTTCGATGTTGTTGGATTCAGATTGATCAGAGTCGACGACTCGTTCATCCACCGGCTACTCCTAAAGCGGGCAGCATGGGTGATGTTTCTTATTGTGTTGGCCACGGCTGCTTTGAGTGTGCTCTTCTGCCTTGTACCTGGGCACCGCCTCTAAATAGAAGATAGAAAAAAACCTCAACGAAAAAAATTAGAAAAATGGAAAAAAACAGTAACGTGAGACGATATTGATTATGGGCCACCAAATAAGGCAGAACTATGTAGTGGAGAAAAATGTTTAAGCAGCGTTCAAGAAAGCTTCTCTCTTCTCCTCAACTCTTTGTTGTCTTCTCTCTCTGGCAGCTCTGTTCTTGGCTCTTCTAGCCTCAGCCTCCTCCTTCAAGGACTTCTCACGAGCAGCCTCAGCCTTGGCTTGGATGATGTGCTCAACCAAAGCTCTCTTGTGCTTGAAGGTGTTACCCTTAGCAGCCAAGTACAAGTGGTGGTACAAGGCCTTGTCGATCTTGCCGGCCTCTCTGTACTTAGCCAACAATCTTCTCAAGACTCTCAATCTTCTCATCCAGACAACTTGGGCTGGCATACGGGCGTTCTTGGTACCCTTTCTCTTACCGTAACCCATGTGTCTACCGTTTCTCTTGGCCTCAGCGTAAGCTCTGGCACTGGCTCTAGAGTGGATGGTAGCTGGCTTCTTGACGATGGTACCGTTCTTGTACAACTCTCTGATGGCCTCACGAGAGTTGGCAGAGGCCAACTCGGTGGTCTCGTTAGGGTCCAACCAGATCTTTCTCTTACCGACACCAATGACGCTAGCGGCGAGTCTCTTTTGAGTTCTAAGATTAGCCCTGTTGAAGTTAGTAATTGTGCTTGGAACATTTGCTTTACGGGGCTGTGGTGGGTAGGTTGTGTGAGGTTTTCTGGTTTGCGTTTTCATTCAAGGGATGACCACTTTTAATGATCTGACGACCGGGAAATCATTGGAGTTTTGTGAAAGAATCAACGTAGTTTGGCTAGTTTTCATGAAAGGATAGCCATGCAATTGTAATGGGGAGCCACCGGGCACATCGTGGATACATACATTTTGCTTGTTAATCAAAAAAAAAAGGAGAGGAAAATTTTCATCTCTTGTGAGAAAGGTGCGGGAGAGAGTGGTGGGCTCTCTGCAGGACCTCAGACCCTCTCACTGTGAGCGCCAGTGCGAACTATGGCTATAAGCGCACTGAGGGCGAGGGGTAGAGCCCTGAGGGCGCGCACGTGACCACGACCACTTATCACATCCTTCCAACTTTCAATACATTCCCGTAGCAATTTGCTCAGGTGTGCTTAAATCCGACGGCTATGGTATGGGACTAGTGTGGTTATCAGATTACTGCAATTACTGTGGCAGAGCGCATAGAGTATGTTGACGATGGGGAATGTGAAGCCGGTACTGGTAAATCGAAGCGAAGTAATGTAATGTCGGTGATGACAGAAACGTGGGTTTTGCTTAACGCATGCCATCAAGTTTGCAGCATGCATCAAGAGAATCTTCGATGTCAAAGTCGGTTCGAGCTACCGATTGCAGCCGTCGACTGGCCTGTTCGCGTGATAGCACGAGGTCTGTGGCGATTCCGGGGATGTTAGAATTGACCATGCATTTTTCCCTTGTTCTTCAGACTTCCAAAGAGAAGCTGACGGTCATTGACGGTGGCTTACATGAGAATCTTGCGGCAGAACGATGGCAGATGGAGGTCTAGATGGGCTGCGAAATCAGGCTTCATCTAGATTTGTAAGCTAGAACTGGGAAACTTGAAAACTCACACCCGCTAGAACCTTTCTTCTGGAAACAGTTCACTTCACATGTCAAACAGAAAAAAAATTATAGGTTTCTGAGTGAAAGTTCGTATTTCAAAAGCAATACCTTTGCAGACCCCATGCCCCTGCGATGCGCACTGATGAGATGAGAAAAAATACACCCCATCTCTTAATCAAACATGGCCAAGTCATTGAGATCCAAGCCCAAGTTGCGGGCCAAGAGCATAAAACGGAAAGGTGAGTTCGAGAAATTTGTCACCGACAGAAACGCCCGTTTGGCCGAGAAGCAAAAGGAGAACTTGGAGAAACAAAAGGAAGATATCACCGAGAAAGAGGTCCAGCCTGCCCCAGCCAAGATCAGCACCTCGGGATGGAGAGATACCGCCAAGCAGAGAAAGAAGGCCATGAAGAACAAGCGCAAGGGCCACAAGTTTTAAGTGGGTTCTTTGCAAGGTGGTTGAGACGCTCAGACGGAACAACTACACGCTGCATTTGTGACAATCATTTCTTCATACGACGAGCATAGGCAATCATTCGGTAAAAATAAACGGAATCAGGATTCAAGGCAGAATTCATGTAGCGATGAGGCGTATTGGGGAGGAATAGAGATGGCTTACAGACAAGTCACAAGGCTTTTGAGGGATCTCATCATATTGTTTCAAAAAATACAAGAATAATCTGAGATCTGAAAACATAGACCTTGATCAAAGATTTGTCGAGAGGATAATCGTTTAAACTTAGTAGTTACATCACCTTTGGCCTAGCAGGCATCGCAGTGACTCCGATCGCGATACTCCACTAATTTCTCCGTTCTCACTCTTCACAAACCACCATGGATAACAAAACTATCGGAGTGCTTGGCGGCGGCCAGTTGGGCCGTATGCTTGTTGAGGCTGCTCACAGATTGAACATCAAAACCATCATTTTGGACCAGCCCAACTCGCCCGCAAAGCAGATTAATGCCTTGGATGAGCACGTCGACGGCTCCTTCACCGACTTGGACTCCATCACCAAGCTCGCCAAGAAGTGTGACGTGTTGACAGTTGAGATCGAGCATGTGGACGTCAGCGCCTTGAAGAGCGTCTCGTCGTCATTGAACATCCCTATCTACCCACTTCCAGAGACCATCCGTCTCATCCAGGACAAGTTCTTGCAAAAGAACCACTTGCAGCTGCACGGTGTTGGTGTGGTTGAGTCTGTCGAGGTCAAGGAAAACACCGCCGAGTGTTTGGAGTCCATTGGCCAGAATCTCGGGTACCCATACATGTTGAAGGCCAGAACCTTGGCTTACGATGGCCGGGGCAACTTTGTGGTCAAGACCAAGGAGAGTGTCAAGGAGGCCTTGACTTTCTTGGCCGACCGTCCGTTGTATGCCGAGAAATGGTGTCCATTCACCAAGGAGTTGGCGGTGATGGTGGTCAGAACGCTTGAGGGCGAGGTGTTTGCCTACCCTACTGTGGAGACTGTCCACCAGGACAACATCTGCCACTTGGTGTACGCACCAGCCAGAATCAACGACACGTTGCAAGCCAAGGCATCCACGTTGGCCCGCAATGCCGTCAAATCTTTCCCCGGCTGCGGCATTTTCGGCGTGGAGATGTTCTTGTTGCCCAACCACGAGCTCTTGATCAACGAGATTGCTCCCCGCCCCCACAACTCGGGCCACTACACCATCGACGCCTGTGTCACCAACCAGTTCGAGGCACACGTGCGTGCCGTCGCCGGCTTGCCCATGCCCAAGAACTTCTCCCAGTTGGCCACGTCCAACACCAACGCCATCATGCTCAATGTGTTGGGTGACAACGACACAAAGGACGCCGAGCTAGCCATCTGCCGCAGAGCTTTGGAGACCGCCAACGCCTCGGTGTACTTGTACGGCAAGGAGAGCAAGCCCAAGAGAAAGATGGGCCACATCAACATCGTGGGCAACTCCATGGCCGACGTGGAGAACAAGCTCAAGTACATTTTGGGCGAGGCCAGCGAAGTGCCCGAGCCGGCCGCAGTCAAGGAGAAGCCCTTGGTGTCCATCATCATGGGCTCGGACTCGGACTTGCCCGTCATGGCCGTCGGTGCCAACATCTTGAAGAAGTTTGGTGTTCCATTCGAGCTCACCATTGTCTCTGCTCACCGCACTCCTCACAGAATGTCCAAGTTTGCCATCGAGGCCGCCTCCAGAGGCATCAAGGCCATCATTGCCGGTGCCGGAGGCGCTGCTCACCTCCCAGGTATGGTGGCAGCCATGACTCCTTTGCCAGTCATTGGTGTTCCCGTGAAGGGCTCCACGCTTGACGGTGTGGACTCGTTGCACTCCATTGTGCAGATGCCCAGAGGCATTCCGGTCGCCACGGTTGCCATCAACAACAGTACCAACGCCGCCTTGTTGGCCATCAGAATCTTGGGTGCCTACGACTACAAGTGGTTGGACGAGATGTCGCAGTATATGAACAACATGGAAGAGGAGGTGTTGGGCAAGGCCGAGAGATTGGAAGAGGTGGGTTACGAGAAGTATTAGATGATTACGTTCGATTAATAAAAGCTACAGGATTTTTCTCATGCGATTTTATTATACAATTAAATACCTTGAACGTCTTATGAGTCTCTCAGAAATAGTATGAGCCAGCATAGTGAGACGACTCGTCTTTGATGGGCGCAACATCGAAAGTGCCTGTGGGCTGGAAGTTGAATTGCAGATGTTGAAAGTCTACCTCCGCCTGCGGCATTAAGGACATCGGAGGCTGGGCGGGGCCAAAGCCAAAGGAGGGCTGCGTAGCACTGTATACGTTGCTGTTTTGGTAAACGTCTTCCTCAAGAGTGAGTGGCAAAGGCTGCAACTCGGGCATGGCCGGTTCCAACGACTGCGCAGAGTCTGATTGAGAATCCACCGGATACTCCTCGCCAGAATAATTATGTAAGGATGGCATGAGCGAGTAGTTGGATGCTCCCAAGGGCATGCGAGCGTACCCGAGGGATGGTGGCAAGTACAACCGAGAGGCGGTGGAAACAGCGTCTCTGATATCGTCGACTTTGGAAAACTCCCAAAGGATGATGGCCTTGACCTTGTTTTTTGCAATGACGCCAGAGGGCCCGTCCGTGCTGTCGTAGACGATTTGCTTCACGGTGGTGCCCTTGAATGCGGCGTCCAATGAGGGAGGCAGCTGCACAAGCTGTAGGAAAAAGCACTTCCAGAACTTGAGAAGGAAAGGCTGGTCCTTGTTGACGGCGAAATCGTCTTCGTTAACGTTCAAGACCTCGTTTCCGAACGAGTACACCGTGGTGAAACTCGACAAGGAGTCGTGTGCCCCGGAAAATGCGAGGGAGTAGTTGGTTTTCAATCCAGAGCCAATCGAGTAGTCACTGGAGAGTTGCAAGGGGCTGAAGACCCTGACCATGTTGTGAAGAATGGGCACCGACGTGTCGGAGAACTCTGTGAGCCCGGGAAACCGCGAAGACACCTCGGCATCCTCCTTAATGGTCAATGTCTTCATAGGCTTTTTCTCCAGCACCGTCAAGAAGATGGAGTTGACTCCCCCGCTGAGACTTTCAAGCGAAAAGCTGATGTTTTCCACGCCGATGACGGTCCCCGACACGGAACTCTTTTTTCTTTTTGGGCTTGAGGACAAGACCGCTGACGAGTGACGCCGCGTGGGGACGGCAGGGGTACTTCCCCGGTCACTGTCCAATGCGCCTCCACCAAGAGACTTGTTCATGTTGATTTTGGAGAAAGTTTCCTCAAACAATCTATTGTTTTCTTCGGTCTCTTCTGCAGTTGAGAACGTGGGGCCCTCGTTGATCAAGGCAATGAGGTCTTTCTTCAAACCCATGTTCTTAATTACCTGAATGTGACTGGAAATTTGCTTGCGGGACCTCAACTTGCCGGTCTTGGCCTGGATGTAGTCGGAGATCAACTCGTTACGACCGCATGACTTGCCCCCGATCTTGATCTTGTTGAGACCGTTCTTGGGCACCATGGCCAACGCCTCTTCAAACGCATCTTGCACATCACTGCACCAAATGTCAGCGTCCGAGTTGGAGGTCGAGCAGCTGCGGGGTTCGGCCAGCCTCATAGACCCGGCTGAAGTAGGAGCAGTGGACTTGGAGCTTGACAGCGGAGTGCTGAGAACTGAGTCCAGAGGACTGCTCAAGTCCTCGTTGGACGACAGCTTTAGACTCTTGGAGAAGCTTGTGGAAAGAGGCATTTCTGCTCTCGTTTGCTTGGTGCTTTCGTGGATCTGGTACATGTTGTGGCCGTCAGTGTCCAAGGCGATATCCACAATCATCGGAAGGCCCTTTGGGTTCAAGTCTGAAATGTCGGTGGACATGGTTTTTTCGGATGGATGGAGCACGGGATCTAGGCACAACTGGGGGCAGTTGTGGGTGGGTGACTAAAGGAAATCGGTGATGGTGGACGGTCGGAGAAATTGTTGATTATCCGCCAATGGAATATCAGGTTTGTAGCAAGAGGCCCGGCTTAGAAAGCAACGGACGTTTGGCAGCTAGAGGCTTGAACCACCTGCTGCGTTGCGACTATAGACGTAGTGAGGCAAAAGTATTAGTTGAACCTCCGGAATGAAGCTCAGCTCGGAAAGGTAAAAACGGAATAATTCTGGCGGGTCAAGGAACTCGGTTATTAAGTATCAAATGAGTCTGGACTAGGTCCGACCGTCAGCAAAACAAATCGATCACTTGTACAGCTTGGATGTAGGACCGGCAGGACCAGAAGCAGGAACGAAACCATCGAGGCTGTGAAAACGGGGGATCTCAAAAGGCAGACGCACCTTCCTAGATTAGCAACAAAAGGATAAAACTCGGATAAAAGGCAACTTACGAGACGGATGAACGCACTTAGATCAATGAAAACTTCAGTTTCTTTGTGGCTAGTCTGCCCGTAGAAAAATCCGGACTTTCGATGACAAATCACCACGTTCAAGACGATACTCAACATGGTTATGACTCTGTTAGAGAGTGAAAGCCAGCATGCATAGGGTGCAGATCAGTTTGCCGTATACGCATGCCGTGGTAAGAATGTAGCCTTGAGATGTCGGAATAGAGTTTGCGCGCAACGCCGTGAGGATGATGGTTGGCCCAGCAAGGTGCTTGAGACCAACCAATTTTGCGCGCGTACCTGCGGGTTGGGTTCCAGCGCCGCCCGCTTGCAGCCTCATGCCCTTCAGGTGCGTTGCAGCCTCCCTGTGTGCACTTCAACTCCATATTACGCATACCTGGCGGCCAATGTGCACGAAATCTCCACAAACCCCGTGCGCTCACGGCCCGGATTGGACCAAGATAGAATAATTGATTGGAATTTGTGGCTTCCACCGTTTCTTCTATCGGCCTTTACCCATACAGTCCGAGGCCAAGTCAAGGCGGCCACTAATTTTTTGTTTAAACTTCTTGATAATCAGGACTCGGAACTGAGACTAAAAGGCCCTGGCATAGCTTGGGAAACGGGACTCCACCCCCGTTTGTTGCCACAAACTCAATCCTCGCCAGTGCAAGCAATTTCACTCTTCACCAGCCAGTTCCACCGTTAGTAAAAATAAACTCAACGAGCACACGTGTGCATGGTAGAATTCGATGAGTCGCGCTTTTTTACCCTACAGATCCCGTTGGGGAAGCCCACGCTAGCCGGACCAATGGGCAGGAGCAAGGCCACTGCGTTTTGCGCTCGGCCTGATAACGAAATCAGATAGCCGAGCGTCGCCATGGTTGGCAAATTCCACAGGTAATGAAATACGCAGCGACGAGGGTTACGAGTCTGGGAAACCTTGCTGGTGGGACTTTTTCTCATGGGATTTCGATATCTGGCACCCCTGATATTTAGTCTCGGGACACTATTTAAAGTGCCGCCGTGTCCAAGAAGCGGCGGTGTTCAGGCCGGCCCATGCCCAGGCGCTTAAAAGGCGGGTACGGTTGGGTTACATCTGCCGGCATTGCAGAAGGTTTTCCGGGTCCGCTTGCACTCTCCGCAACGGCCTGCCTGCAGTACGCTTGGTGCTTCCAGATTAAGCTTCAATGACGTTCTCCAGTGCACTTCCTACAGGCCCCATGACTCGTTCGCTTTCCCCCTTAAAATTACGTAAGACGTGGCCCCCGTTGTCAGAATCCGGTGTCAACGCGCTCGTTCAAGAAAGCCTGGAACAAGCGGCGGTTGTTAGCGTCGCCCAACGGATCGTCCTCGACCTCGCTCAAATCGGCATCCTTCAACGCCAGTCCGGGGTCGTGTGGCTTAAGCGCAAAATTGAGGCCCTTCACAATAGCAAAGGGGATTTCGCTGCTTTGGGACAGGTTCACCTCAAGCAATTCATGCAAGTTTTGACTTCGCCAGTGTTCGGCCAATTTTCGCGCAGTTTTAGCCGTGCTTTGTCTAGGCTTTTCCCCGTGCGCAACCAGATTAAGCAACTGCTGTATGTTCTCACCCACCTTGCTTGAGTCGCCGTGGATATCGTATTCATCGATGATAGCATCCATTGCGTTTGCCACCGTTTCGTCGTTAATTTTTTGATGCGCTAAATGCCGAAAGCCCGGCATGTTGGCAATTTCCTGCTTTAATAACGCCGACCCGGGGAAATACGCCTTGGTCACCATGCTTTCCAACACCTCCTCGCTTTGCCTTTGGAGCTGTTGCCGCTCCCGCGTCAATGCGCTAAGGCGACTCAACTTTTCGATGTCCCTCACTAAAACTTTCGCAAAGTCGAGGTTTTCTGCAAGTGGGTGAGATGCGTGGGGTGCCCCGCAATTGCCGTTGGGCATAAGTGCCGAGGCATCAACGCGACCGGTGGAATAGGCAGATAAGCTCTCCTCCGACACCTGCTGTTTCACTAGCGAGGCACCTCTCTTCGCTTCTCGTTTGAGACACCAGTAACGGCAAAGCGCAGTGCTTACGTCACTGAGCAATTGGCCCGGATCTTTCTTCACCTCCCCACCCACTCTTAAATTGCGAGCGGAGCCGTGGATAATGTGCAATGACAGCAATAAGTCCCGCACTTTATCGGCAAACTGCTGCGGCGCTATAGGCGTGTTGTCCTCGGTTTTCCACTTGAAACTGTTTTCTCTATTCTCCCTTTTCCGCTGCGACGCCAATCGGTCGTTCCTCTGGTTCAAAAGCTGGCAGTCTCGGTAGAACATCCGCGTCTTGTGAATGCCCTCGAGCACCAGCACCCGGTCCCACTCTGGAGGAGTGTGTTTGTCGCAAAACGACGAGAGCGTGGCTTTGGAGGCAATGGCACCTTGTACACCTTTCGCCATGTGCATGTAGAGGCCAGCTCTTTTGGCACAGGTGACGTGGTACGCCTGGAAGCAGTTGCGGTTGGTGCACTGGATGCAAGCACCCACCCGTTGTTTGCAGATGTAGCATTGCAACTTCCACCGATTGCGTGGAATGGCGTCCACGCCCTCAATGGGCTCCAAGTATATTGGGTTGGCAAAGTACACCTCGTTGATCCAAAGAGCACACACAACGTGGCTCCACAAGCCATTGTCCAACTGCTTGAATGCACCGGTGGTGCTCGTACAAAACGTGCACGTCACCGGGGAGCCCTTGCTGACCATGCACCGCCGGCAGAACCACTGGCCCTCCGGGATGAACGCGATGCCGTAGCACTCTTGATGGACTGCGATGTTGCAACCATCACAGAACACGATCGCGTTGGTGTTGTCACACTCCAGATCGTTGCAAACGGCGCATCTCTGCTCGGAGAGCGGCCCGGAGCCGCCTGTGCCGTCGTCGCTGCCGTACTTCTCGAAATTGTAGTCCAACGTCAAAATGTCTCGGTTTTCGTGGCTGGTGCCGGCCACGGCCAGCATCTTCAACTCTAGCCTGTGCCATTCGGCCTCCAACGTGCTGATGACAAGCTCAAATACCTCGGGCGTGACCTGCACGTCGCTGTGGGCCAGGTTGAGCCATTCCAAGTACAACTCGTCTTGTTCGTCCATGTCGTACAAGACCATCAGTTGTGCGGCTGGAGGCTGCGAATAGGGCCGGATGTACGTTGGTGGGAAATCGGTCTGGGGCTGTTTTTTTCCTCGAAATCCATATTTCGCGAGCTCCTTTGTGATGTGAGTTTGTTTCTCGGTTACAAAGTCGTCATTGGGTCGTAGAGGGTTGGTGATGAACCCTTTTGATGCGTCTCGTGGTGGTGGCCGATGGTTCTCTTTGGGCAGGAGCGGGACGTCCAGAACAAATAGGGGAAATTTCGTAGTCTCGTCGAAATCTCGATATAACTCTGCCAACTCCCGCTCCTCTCGGGGACGCGTGTCCATGGACGATGTCACCATTGCACAGTAATGTAGCACCTCGCGTTGGGAAGTAGTGCATGTCGTGTGAGACACATAACACTGCCAGGGACTTTAAAGTTAGCCGTGCAATAGGGAATTAACGCTTGGGTAAATACCGGAGAAAAGACTTTGCTTAGACCGTTGGTTAGACTTTTGGTTGTTAATTCGGTCTCCTTTGTTCAGATCGCCTCGATACCTTGAACCCCGCTCTGCCCGACTGAAGGTGTACCGACTTCGAGCCGACTCGAGCATATTGTAGCTGGTTCAATGGCGAAATGACCGAGTATCATTTTCGAATCTTCATCTTCAATCCGACTCGAAATCTCTTTTGCAGGGAAAGTCTGTTTTTCGGGGACAGCTTGGTTCGCTGGCCTGTATATACTGTGGGGAAGGCTCGTCCAGATAACGGACTCAATTAACTATAGCACCTCACCATCAGCCCACCCCACCGGCTTGAACCCTTTATTTGTACCGCTACAAACTCGGATTCATCCATCTCGGCGACAATGGGCAACAACACGTCTTCCACGCGGAAGTCGTCGGCGGCACACAGGCACGGCGCCCCGTTCCGCAAGTCTCACCAGAGTCAGAGCAACCACCACAACTTGGAAGAGGAGTTCAGCGACTTGATTCTCCACGAGGTCAAGCGCCAGAAACAGGAAAAGGCCAACGATGGCTCGCAGCCTTCCGACACTCCAACGCTGGGTGGCCCGCTGGCGACAAAGTACGGAGTGGCCGGCAAGGACCGCTTCACCAATGACCTCATTGAGGACGAGTTCAACGAGCTCAACCAGGGCATTTTGGAGAACGAGGAGCTCTCGCGGAACATCTTGCCCACGACCGGCTCCGACGACGACAGTGACATGCAAGTGGACGACGCGGACGCTGCGGGCAGCGTGGTCTCGTCCGTGGAGGATATCTCCAAGGTCGACTTCACAAAGATCTCGCTGTCCGCCTCGGCCCGTGAGCAGGCGATGGAGTCCACCCCGTCGGTCAACCTGACCTCGAACCACAACCGCCTCCATCAACACCACCACGGCCACCACGGCAACAGAAGCAGGACGAGTCTAAATGAGTTGGTGCCGGTGAAGATCAAGTGGACCAACTACGCCCGCGAGCCCATCACGAAAGTGGCCATTATTGGCTCCTTTTCCAACTGGCGGGACGTAATCAAGCTCAAGCGCTCGCAGCACGACCCTAACGACTATTCCACCACGGTGAAGTTGCCCTTGGGTGTTCACAAACTCCTTTACGTGGTCAACAACGAGTACCGCGTGCTGGAGCAGTTGCCGACGGCCACTGACCAGGAAGGTATTTTCTTCAACTGGTTCGAGGTCTTGGACCCCCGGATTTTGTTCCACAACTCCAACTACAGCCGTTCGCCTGGATCGTTTGAACACATCCTGGCGGTGCAAACGGCCGGTGAGCACAACGCGTCCCAAATCCAGAAGAAGTCCAACAGTTTCCTCGCCAAGGTTTCTCAGAAGGAGAAGGACAATTTGCACGAACACGTTGAGTATGCTGAACAGTCGGGCCACAGTGAGTACAGAGACCCCCACGACCAACCCCACGATCACTCTTACACAAACATGCACCAGGAATCTTACACATCGCTCCTTGACGACTCCATTCCACTCGAAAAAGAACTCGTGTACTCCTCCGAAATCCCCGAGATGTTGGTGGACTACAACTACTTCAAAGACAAGGCGCCCGACTACGAGCTTCCAGAACCACCTCAGCTCCCAGCGCATCTCAACAACGTGCTCTTGAACAAGATGTCTGCCAGCCAGCAGCAAAATCAGTCGACTAATATTCCCCAGATTGGCGGCGACCCGGCATTTGCCAGACGTCCTCCATTGCGCAGAGCCGACAGCTCCTACTATGCGTCTAACGAGCAGGCATACCACAGATCGGTCCCCAACCACGTAATTTTGAACCATCTAATGACCACTTCCATCCGGAATGACGTCTTGACGGTGGCCTGTATCACCAGATACTCCGGGAAGTTTGTGACACAGATCATGCATTCTCCAGCAGACACCATTTTGGACAGCTAAAGTTGCAAATAATAATGGAACTACGGTCTATGCCCGAAAGTGGACATAATTTCACATTTCATTTCATTTAATCATTTGTAGATTTTCTCCCCAGACTCGTCTAATTCATGCGATGCATTGCAAGCATAGCCTGCGGGAATCTCGGATGCATGCGCGGTACAAAGCCAAATTTACAACTGCAAACTACACCTTCATTTTCACCACAAAACTCGTTTTGGTCTTGCCATGTCTTGGAAAGCTTTGAAAGACGCCGTGAGCAAAGTGGGCTCCCAGGTCAGGGGCACCAAAATTGACGACACCACAGATCTCGACTTTGAGTACGACGAAAAGCGGTACAGAGCCATGGAAACCGTCACCACCCGCTTCGAAAAGGAACTTCGCCACTACAGAGACTCCTTGAGAATGCTCACTAATGCCCAGGAGTCTATGACACTGGTGCTTTCGGGTTTCTACGGCGAGGACGAGACCACAATTGCCCACGCTTACTACGAGGCGATGAAGGAAGTGTCAGAGCGCAGTCTACAAGAGCTTGAGGAGCCCTACCTTAAAACGGTGCTAAACCCCGTCGAGCGGTTTAATTCCTACTATGTGAACGTCAACGATGCCATCAAAAAACGGGCACGAAAACGGCTGAACTACGACCTGTTGCGTGTGAAATTGAAGAAGCTTGAGAACACTCGGACTGAGGACCCGGGCCACGATCTTAGGGTCTCCGACGTACGTCTGGATGTTCAACTAGCGCAGATGAAGTACGACCATCTCAATGGGCAGTTGAAGGACGAGCTCCCCAAGTTGATCACCATGCGGGTGCCCTACCTCAACCCACTGTTCGAGTCGTTTGTCAAGATCCAGTTGCGGTTTTTCCACGAAAATTTCCACAAACTCAACGAGCTCCAGCAGCGGCTTGACCCGCAGACAAGGCAAAACTACGTCGACGGCTCTTTGGAAAAGAATATGGATAATATTCTCGATAAGGTCAAAGAGCTCAACATCACTGTCTGAATTCTTTTGCCATAATGCACCGTCAAATTACGTCACTTTGAGCTGCTTTACGGCCGCTCTTTGGCGGTTTCATTTCTTCGTGCCGAGTGTTCGGTTTGCAAAGCTCGGATCTTGCAAGGTTTATGTATGGGGGGATTTGCAGTTGTAGATCTCAAATGGTATATTGGTTGGCTAGCGTGCGACTGCTCTTCGTAAAAGGTCAGAAACATGGCGTGGGCAAATTTCCGCTCCCGAAAAAATCGCCTGGATTTGCTTTCGAAAATTGCAAATGTCAATTTGCTCTGTGGTCGACCTGAAATCGGGCCTGAAATCGCTATCGCAGTATCCCGAGTACTGCAGGGCCCAACGTTTTATGCGGCCTCGAGAGATCAGTCTGACGAGCTTCACAACTGTTCAATGCTACGCAAACGAATCTCGAGATGGTCGTCGAAACTGGAAGGGGAACTGTCCAGTGCTCTCTCGGAGGCGTTCTGGCAGTACTTCGCCGACAGTCTTTCCAAGTCCGTGCCGAACGGCTACTCCGATAACAGTCCGGTCAACTCGAAGAAGTACTCCTCGAGCTCCAGTGCCGTTGTCCAACTCAAAGCCTTGTTCGGCCCCGAGCTACCGCAGCCGTCTTTGAACCAGCTCATAGCGTCTCTTAAATCACCATTCACGCAGGGAGATGTCACCAGAGCCTTCCACTTAATTCGCTACTTCCAGCTCTGTGACAATGGGTACTTCATTACCAACGAAGGGAGCGACCGGGCGGGAGCAAACATACAGCTCCTTGGGGCAGAGAACTGGGAACACGTCATGTGTTACATGGATTCCCTCTTATTTTCCATGTTCGCAAACCTCGAGAGTTTCGAGCCCATTCTTTTCGTTCTGAACCAAGCATCCAGCCCGTTGGTGTCACAGCTTCTGTGCCTCTTGCGGGTCTACGTGAGTCTCATGCGCCTGGGTAACTTGATCACCACTGATTTGACCCAACGTATCTGTGACTGTTTGTTCAAATTGGGTTTTCAGGAAGCCCTCAGTCACAAGCAGCAAGACTGTGCTCCACTCTTTGAGTTCCTCACAGAGACCCTCTCGATGCCGCTCTTGACTTTCAAGGTGGAGATTCAACACTCGGGAAAGCACGACGACGATGACACAAAATACTCTAAGGAACGTATTTTGTTTGTGTCGGTCCCTGGCTCGGACGAAGACTTGCCTGAAACCTCCGATGGCTCTGAACCAGAGGCAATCCCGCTAGAAGATTGCTTGGAACACTACTTCAACAACTCGATTTCGGTAAAACGTGAGCTTCAGAGAAGGGCCACGTTGGAAAGTGTCACCGAAAGACCTAACATCACCGCTAATGACACCGACTTGTCGGACGAAAAGGCGCCCGTGAACTCGGTGATGGTACGTACGAGCTCCCAAGTGCAAACCCCGAAAAGAACCTCCACGAACAGTGCACCACCATCTCAGCCTCCATCTCGTCATAGGTCGTCCACGTTATCGGTGTGGTCCATTGCGAGTGTGGACTCCAAGTCCCATGAGGTGATGCTCCCCGCGTGGATGCTTTTACGGCTCTTGCCATTCTACACCGATGACAACAAGGTGACTAAAGACAATGAGAGTATAGCAAGGAACTCACACGAGTTCGCAGACCGCCGGCCGGTGTTGCCAATCTGCTTGAAAAGATACTCGTTCTCATCTTCGAAGAAGCATTCAAGGCGTATGAAGAAGAAGATCATCATTCCGCCTGTCATTGAGCTTCCGCAATTTGTGGCTGATGACCGCACAAAGGAAATCAGTGGCTCCAACTTTCGCTTAATATTGGAGAGCGCCGTTTGTCACCGTGGAACTTCTATCGAATCCGGTCATTTCGTATCTGCTGTGAGAAAGCTGAGTCATTTGGATGACGAGTCTTTAGATGACTCTCATGATGCTCCGTGGTACTTGTACGACGACATGAAATCTAGCAAAGTTGTGACGAAGACATTCACCGAAATTTTCGACACAGAATGGCCATACATGCTCTTCTACCGGCTTACGACCACCGGCTCGGCTAAGTCGGGCTCAGGTTTGAATGTCCCGGGCATGAGCCCCGTCACTCGCCCACAAGGAACGAGGGCAAAATACTGGGATGAAAACAGTCCCACGCCCATGCAATCCTCAACAGAGGACTTGGAAGTCGCAGATATGACGGAGTCAATCTCGGTTTTGAAAGTCAAAGAAGCCGAACTTCAGGAAACAAGTGTGCCCATCCCAGACGTACTTCCCACAGACGCTAAATTTGTCGATATTCGCAAGCGCTATCTATGGTACGTTACAGACAAGGAAAAGAACTATTACAAGGAGTCTGCTTCCATCTCGAAGACCGGAAGTATCAGCATTACGCCTCAGTTCAGAAGAAACAGCCAGTGGAGCGATGTGTCCAACATCAGCGGTCTTGCCTTGGAAGAAGAGCCCATTCCGGCCGCCCGTAACGGAAGTGTTGCGCTAGAAAGCATTCATGAGAAGCATGAAAATCATATCCCTGAAAAGGTCTCGAGTCCGAAATTGACTGCTTCTACTCCACACCCGGTCAAGAGCCGTAACTCTTTCCACAAGTCACGAGCATTACAAAAGGTATGCAGCCCCGAAACAGGACACCTGTCAAGAAAGCATGCTAAGAAGATACGCCATCATGATTCAAAGAAGGAGAAGTGCGTGATAATCTGAGCCTGCGATCGTCATGTCCTTGTTTCCCGTGACAGGAACTTTGTCAAAGCATGCCTCAAACCGACTTTT
This sequence comes from Metschnikowia lopburiensis (nom. inval.), assembly GCA_030563105.1. Taxonomy (NCBI): domain Eukaryota; kingdom Fungi; phylum Ascomycota; class Pichiomycetes; order Serinales; family Metschnikowiaceae; genus Metschnikowia; species Metschnikowia lopburiensis (nom. inval.). The sequence continues at coordinate 154,894 of JAKUBC010000012.1, forward strand.
ACGAACACTTTGGTTCATAATCACTAATTGTGGGAATTCCCTCGTCTAATAAGATACATCATGCAAGTACACATCAAATGCATAGACATTTCCATTTCGACTCACAACATTGTAATCCTTGCGCATTTCGCAGCTACTCTTGTATATGGGTTGCGCGATGAGTTCCATCTACTACCACGAAACTTCTTTGACAAAATGAGCAAGAGAAGGGTTGACGACGAAGATTCCGACATTAATGTCAGCTCCACCGACGAGTCTGATGTGGAAGTTGACCAAGGAGAGGGAGAACTCGAAGAGGTCATCAACGTGGACTTCGACTACTTCGACATGAACCCCGAAGTCGACTTCCATGCCACCAAGAACTTTCTCCGCCAGCTTTTCGGGGATGACTCCATCAAGATTGACATTTCCGGACTTGCCGACTTGATCTTAAACCAAAGCTCCGTGGGTACCACCATTAAGACCGATGGTGAGGAAGGTGACCCATTCGCCTTGCTCAGTGTCATTGACATCACCTCCAACGGCACCAAGCCAAGCGTCAAAGGCGTCATTGACTACGTTTTGGAAAAGTCTAAACCTAACGTGGAGTTCAACATGATCTTGAAGAAGTTGTTGACCACGAGCAAAACCACCAAGGATCAAAGTAAGCAGTTGAAGGTCGGACTCATTGTCAGCGAGAGAATGATCAATATGCCAGTCGAGGTCGTGCCTCCAATGTACAAGATGCTTCTTGACGAGATGTCGAAGGCTGACGATGCACATGAAAAGTATGAGTTCGATTACTTCTTGGTGATTTCGAAGATCTACAAGTTGGTGGATGCAGTGGTGAAGGACGACAGTGACGAGCAGCAGTCCAAGAAGAAGAAACTGGCTCCAGGCAAGCCTGACCAGGAGCTCGATTTCTTCCACTACGAGGACCTTGTGTTGGAGGAGAACGCCAAGTATAAGGGTTACTACGAGTACACCGAGAAGAAGCAAGAGACGGACTCTCGTAGAGTGTTCACCGAGTACGGAATTGACCCAATGTTGAGTCTTATCTTGTTGAGCAAAGAAGGTTTGGCAAAGTCTGTTCCGGAAATGGAACAGAAGTTCCCACCCTTCTAGATCATCTCGACACCACGCATAACTTTACATAATGACAATAAATTACTGAATCCAGTGTATAATTATTAAAATGGGCTCAAGATATCTGTGAGAGTGTTCTTCAAAGGATATGTCCTCGTATGTTATTTATTGCTTGATGATTAGTAAAACTGAGTATTTACTCAAAGCCTACAAAAGATACCAATTCGCGGTCGAGAGGTGATTCTTGACAAAAGTGAAAATTGATACTTCACTATATTGCATGAAAAGCAGCAGATATTCAGCAGGTGAAAATTTCGAATGTTGAACTGAAGAAAAATTGCACAAACAGGAGATTCTCTAGCTGATGAGGATAGTGCCTTTTCAGTATTACGAGATCGATAGCTGCAAGCGGAAGACGTTCGCCTTATGACGCAGACTCATCACTATAGAATTAAAAAAAACAAAAAAAAAAACAAACACGAATCAAGTTAAGAAACAGATAAAAAGAATATCAATTTTCACTCAAAGGAATACCTATACTAAAGTTCACTTTTATTCTCAGACTGCTAGCTATTCACCGCGTAGGCAGGCTCCGGAGTGCACACGACTGGCGAAAATTTTATCAAAATATTTCTTCAATCAAGCCTGGTACTTCAGACAACATGCCTCCACCACACCACAAAAACCAGGCATTCCGTCCTGAGAACGTTTTGAAGCGTGCCGAAGATCTCATCGGCGTTGGCCAGAGAGAGGCCGCCCTCGAGACCTTGTACGAGTTGATCACCTCCAAGAGAATCCGTCATTTGCCAGTCGAGGACTTGGAGCCCATTGGCTTGTTGCTCATTGAGTTGGCTGTCGACTTGAGAAAGGGAAAGTTGGCCAAGGATGCTTTGCACCAATACAAGAAGAACGTCCAGTCTTCCGAGAACGGTTTGGAGTCTGTCCAAGTCGTGGTGAGAAAGTTCATTGAGTTGGCCGAGAAGAAGTTGAACGAGGCCCAAGCCAAGGCCGACACCAAGATTGATCAAGACGAAGAGGTTGATTTGGAGACTTCCCAGACCCCAGAGACCATCTTGCTTTCCACCGTGTCCAACACCGACTCTGCAGACAGAACCGAGAGAGAGTTGGTTACTCCATGGTTGAGATTCTTGTGGGAGGCCTTGAGAGCCGTGTTGGACATCTTGAGAAACAACTCCAAGTTGGAGGTCACCTACTCCGCCATCGTCAACCAAGCTTTCCAGTTCTGCTTCAAGTTCAACAGAAAGGCCGAGTTCAGAAGATTGTGTGAGCTCTTGAGAGTCCACATGCAATCCGTCACCACCCAGGTTCAAACCAAGCCCGCTGTTGCTAACGTCAACGCCATCGACTTGTCGGATGCCGAGACCGTGCAGCGTTACTTGGAGCAACGTTTCTCCCAATTGAACATCGCTGTCAAGTTGGAGTTGTGGCAAGAGTCGTTCCGTTCCGTTGACGACGTGCACACTTTGATCACTGCATCCAAGAAGGCTCCTAAGCCTGTCATGATGGCCAACTACTACGAAAACTTGGCCAGAATCTTTGCTGTTTCTGACAACACTTTGTTCCACGCTGCTGCCTGGAACAAGTTCTTCAACTTGTTTTCCCAGTCTCCAATTGCCACTGACGAAGAGTTGAGCCGTTACTCCTCTGTTCTCGTTTTGTCGACTTTGTCCATCCCTACCAAGTCTTTGAACGTGAACGAGACTGTTGTCGACGACCAGAAGGCCAAGAACGCCAAGTTGACTTCTTTGTTGAACTTGAACCAAGTGCCAACCAGAGACAGCTTGATTTCTTCCATCGTGAACAAGTCTATCTTGAACTACGTTCAGGCTCCAGTTAGAGAGTTGTTCGAGATTATGAGCGACTCCGAGTTCCACCCATTGACTGCCAAGGTCAAGGTTGCCAAGGTGTTCGCTGAGCTCGACAAGGACCACACTTTCAGAAAGTACATTCCTACCTTGACCGAGGTCGTCTTGATCAGATCGTTCCAGCAAGTGTCCCAGATCTACGAGGCCGTCAAGTTGGACTTCTTGGTGTCTTTGGGTCTCATCGAAGGAACCGAATTCACCTTGACTCCTTTGGAAGTCGAGGACTTGATTGTGAACTCTGTTAAGAAGGGTCACTTGTCCATGAGCATCGATCACGAGACCCAAGTTGTGACTTTCAAGTCCAACCCATTCGAGGACTCTTTCACTGATTCTCTTTCTTCCAAGTTGCAAGCATCCCCAGCCGAATTGGTCAGAACCCAGTTGTCCAAGTTGGCTTCCACTTTGGCTGCTTCTTACAGCATGCTCGACCCTCAATCTGAGGCCCGCGAGAAGCATAGACGTGACGCTGCTTTCCAAAACGCCCTCGCCGGATTCGTCAGCGAGCAAGAAGAGCTCCAAGACCGTGTTAGAATCTTGGAGGAGCGCAAGAAGGCCGCCGAGAAGCTCAGACGTGAAGAGGAGGAGCGTGCTGCCAAGGAAAGACAAGAGAGATTGGTCGCTGAGCAAAAGGCCGAGGCTGAGAGATTGGCCAAGGAGCAAGAGAGAAAGAACTTGGAGAGATTGGAGAAGGAGAGACAAGCCATTCTTGAAAATGACAAGAGAAAGATCGCCGAGGAAATCAATGCTAAGGGTATCATTCAAATCGACATGGATAACTTGGCCGACTTGGACACCGACAAGTTGAAGATCATGCAAATCGAGCAATTGAACAAGGACAGAAAGTTGTTGGACGAGAAGTTGAAGATTGTGTTCAAGAGAGCAGACCACTACGAGAGAGCATTGAGAAAGTACGAGTTGGATCTTTTGGCTAAGGATGCCGAGGCTCAGAAGGAGAGAGACGTGAAGGCATACGAGGAACAGAAGCAGGCCAAGATCGAGAAGGCCAAGAAGGACTTCAAGAACGCCAACGATCTCAAGGAGCGTTTGGGCCGTATCCTTCCCGACTTCAATGGCTTCAAGTCCACCATTGACGAGCAAAATGCCGCCAAGGTTGCCGAGATGAAGGCTAGAGCCAAGGAGGCCTTCGAGAAGGCCAAGGCTGCTCGTATCGAGCAAGTCAAGAACCAACGTATCGAGGAGTTGAGACACGCTCGCGAGGAGGAGAGAGCACTCGCCGAAGAGGCCGCTATCAAGAAGGCCAAGGAGGATGAGATGAACAGATTTAAGGAGGAGTTGAGATTGCAAAAGGAGAAGGACGAGGAGTTGGCTAAGAAGAGAGCTGCTATGCAAGCTGAGATGGACGCCAAGAGAGGATTCTCCAGACCTCAACCTGCTGCTGCACCAGCACCAGCACCTGTTGCCAGAGCACCTGCCGCTGCCCCTCCCGCCGCCGAAAAGTCCAACGCCCCATTGACTTTCGCCGAGAAGATGAGATTGAAGAGATTGGGTCAACTTTAGAACGCACAATAATTAGTGGGAATGAATACGTAAATGTGCATATTGTAGGAGCGCACGGATGCGAAATCTTGTATATGGATGTGGCATTTGGGACGGTTGTGAGCAAACGAGAATACTCCACAACTACTCAACCCACAATGATCACCGTTATTGGATCCCTCAATTACGACCTTGTCACTTTCACGGATAAAGTCCCAGAAGGCGGAGAAACGTTCCAAGCCAACTCGTTCGAAAATCACCTTGGAGGAAAGGGCTTGAATGAAGCCTTGGCTTGCGCTAGATTGTCCAAGAACGGCGGACAGGGTGTCAGAATGATTGGAAATGTGGGTGCCGACTCTTTTGGTAAGGAGTTGAAACAAGCACTCGTTGATGCTCAAGTCGATGTGTCTTTCATGAAGACATTGGAGAACCAGTCCTCGGGAGTTGCTGTGATTTTAGTGGAGAAATCCGGGGAAAACAGAATCTTGATCACGGCCGGAGCTAATGGTGAATTGAAGCCAACAGAAGAAGAGTTCGAGAAATACTTTCCTGAAAAGGGTTCAAACGACTACGTGGTGCTTCAAAACGAGTTCCCGTACACTTTGGAGTCGATCACTTGGTTGAAGAAGAACAGACCGGGCATCAACATTGCATACAACCCATCTCCTTTCAACAAGAGCATGATCACACCGGAGACGCTTTCCAAATTGGATTTTCTCATCTTGAACGAGGGCGAGGCCGTCGATGTTGCACAGTGTGTCTTGGATACGCAAGAAATTGGTCAGTTCAAGGAGGCTCTCAAAAGTACAAAGGTCGAAGGATTCACCCAATTGGCTACCAAAATCCAAGGGTTGATTGACCAGAACAATGTGAGTGGAGTCGTCATTACCATGGGTAGTGAAGGCAGCGTGTTCGTTTCCAAGAAAGAGTCCAGCCAGTTTGTGCCTTCCAGAAAAGTGGAGAAGGTCACTGACACGACCGGTGCTGGGGACACATTCTTCGGCGGTGTCGTTCTGAACTTGAGCAGCGGATCAACGTTGTTGCAAGCCGTCGAGTTTGCAACTGCTGCGAGCAGCTTGGCTATCCAGAAGAAAGGTGCCGCCGAGGGCATCCCGTTCTACAAGGAGGTGAGCGAGATATTATAGAGCTCTTATAAAATAACATAGAATTATCAGCTGACTAGTGTACAGGGTGATAGCCTTACTTTCTCTTGCGGAGAGTTTCGGGGGCAGGCGAGGAAGTGCCGGTGGTGTGGACGTACTCGTTGACTTGAGCAGCGAAACCACTGACGGACTTGACTCTTTGAGATCTTCTGGTAGTCTTTCTTCTGTACACTTGGATGTAGAAAGCAATGAACAAGACAAGGTAAGAGGACAAGATACCGCAGCCGGAGTAGGCAGCAAGCATGGTACCGGCACAGTCACCGCAGGTGGGCAAGACGCCAACAAGGTCGGGGAAATAGGTGTAGATGAGCTTTTGGTACGTGGCGAAGTAGACAAAACCCAAGTCCAACACGAACTGTATGATCTGGCCACGGGTGACCCACTCCTTCCACCAGACTCTGATACCTCTGGCGGCCAAGAAGTAGTACCAGTACATGATCACATGGACGGCCAAGTTCAAGGTGATGGGCACCCACGAGATTGGGGTCAAACCGATCAATTGGGTGTAGCACAACAAGGCGGTGGCACCGTGGTGGTAGGTGTGCAAGAAGGTCAAGGGCTTCTGCTTGACGACCAAGAAGACCGTGTCGACAAACTCACAGAACTTGGTCAAGTAGTTCAAGTAATACAAGGTGACCAACTCCTGGGTCCATGCGTCTGGGTTGCAAATGGCGTAGAAGAGGCCGTGGTGGTGAATCATGGGGATGAGTTGTTCCACCATCAACACAAGCAAAGTGAGGGACAAGGACGTAAGAGCGAAGTTGTGAATTTGGAACAAGCCGTTCAACACGAAGGGCTTGATCTTGAACTTCTTGAAAATGAAGTTACCGCCGAAAATGACCGTGTAGTACACGGCGATAGCCGTGGCCACGGTGGGGAACGATGAGAAGGCAGTTTGGTGAGGCACAAACTCGAACTTGGAGGGCACGAAACGGCCCTGGGTGACGGTTGTGACGGCCTTGTCGAATAATGGCCACAACTCGACCACGAAGGGGGTATCCACGGAGTACTTGGACATTGTTGGAGAAGAGTAGAGGAAAATTCCAAACAAAAAATTTCCATTGACGTTACCCAGGCTACATGCACTATACGCGCGAGTGTGATTTCTAGCTCAGACGTGAATTTCTGGGTGCACGCGGATAAGATGTGGGGAAATGTCCGGAGTTTGTCGAAAATAGAGTTTCCGATGACAAACTTCGGCAATTTTATTCTCCACTCAGTCCCTTGTGTACGTATACTTCCGGTCCCCATTGGACGCGATTTCACTCTAAGTTGGGCCGCGGAACCCAAATAAGCGTGGGCCCGAGATTAAGCGAACGCATAAACGCTCCGTAAAAAGCATCGACGCAGAAACTAAAGTTTCTTTTTCATTTTAGTTGTTTTCATTGTCCTGAATTCTTCTTTGGATTTAAGTCTCTAAACTGCTTTTGTTTGCAATATCGGCTCGACTCACTAATCAAATCTTATGAATCATGCCCACGATCATACACTTGAATCATGCACTTGAGTCATTTGTTGACTCTAAATCACCCACTCGACTGCATAGCTCACGGCCGTTGCACCAATGAGTACACCAGAAAATGAAATCACAAAAAATTCATCGAGGAAACAGAAACTCGCTAGTCACTTCTCTGAACGCTTCAATGTTTACTCTATTAATTTCTGACATCGCGATCGCACTCTCCACATGTCACTAGTCCCACTACCCCAGACGCTTGTCCCGTTTCTCAAGTCGTACTTGCCAACAGAGCAGGAGAATCGGCCATTCGTGACTCTAACATGGGCCCAATCGCTCGATTCCCGCATCGCCAGTGCTCCGGGGCTCCAGACTAAAATCTCCCACCCAGAGACCAAGACCATGACCCACTACCTCCGGGCGTACCACGATGCCATACTCGTGGGCATCGGCACGGTATTGGCTGACGACCCAAAACTCAATTGTCGCTATGGTAACTTTTCCAAAATCCGCCCGATCATTGTGGATCCCCACGGCAAGTGGGCGTACTCCAAGTCGACGCTATGCTCGATTTGCAATGACGGAAGCGCAATGGCTCCGTACATTCTCATCGGCAAGGACGTTCAGCCCTCAGCAGAAGACGTGGCGGCAATAGAGGCCCAGAAAGGCGCTTTCATAAAAATAGCATACGGCGAAGATTCCATGTCTAATTGGCTGCTTATCCTCAACACTATCCATGGCTGCGGTCTCAAATCGGTCATGATCGAGGGTGGGGCAAAAGTCATCAATGAGTTGCTACGAAGCGATCTTGTGGATTCAGTTATCATCACTGTGGCACCTTTATTCTTAGGTAAAGACGGCGTGGAAGTGGCACCAGCTTCCAGTGTTCTGCTCACTGAGACAGAGTGGTGGAAGGGCACCTGCGATACAATTGTGGCGGGCCGACTCAAACCAGACCTTGGCGACAGCTAAAAACTTACACGGTGACAAATTACCTGTACTTTTCTATATTACATAACACTGCTCACAAACAAATTCTGTATGATGCATAGCGACCCGAGGTCTCGGATCTCCGGATGATTTTCACGACGTCTCCCCTTTTCAAGCCCAAGTACCGTGCCACAGGGTCCTCTCTCTGGATTCTGGGCAACTGGGACTCCTTCAATCTGTATCTGTCCAACAACTCTTTCTTCTCGGGCTTGGACAACCGAATATGCTTGGGCACCAACTCGTGATGCGTGATGTTGACGATCAAATCGCTCTCCTGGAACACTTCGATCGTGGCGGGCGACACAGTGGGGATCAACTTGTTGGCACTGGGCGTGATGGAGGTTTGGTAGATGAAAATACCCGTGCTGAAGTTCTTTTCACTGATGTGGATACAGAAGTTTCTCATGGTCTTGATACCGACGGAGGCCTCGTCGCAGAACTCAACCCACAAGGAGCCCATCTCGGGGAACTTCTCAGCAGCCTCGGGCGTGGGTTGTGCCTGGAAGCACATCAACTTTCTTTGTGGTTCGCCCATGGGACAAATCTTGGCCTTGAACTCTTCCAACGTCATGTTGACTTCTTCATCGGTGATGAAGTAGCCCTTGTCTCTGACCATCTCCTTGACGGTTCTGAACGTTCTGTACAAACGGGAAGTGGCTCTTTCGATGTCCTCCATGTTGTCTATTCCACCTGCTGTTTGTTAACTCAAAGTGAGGTGAACAATTCCTCATCTCAAAAATTTCTTGAGCGCGGCACTACCACCATCTGCGCCTTGCAGCCAAAGTACAAGAAATAACACAGCATTTAGATTACTGTACCTATTTTTTTAGCCTTTCATGTTTATTCTCCCGAGCCATGTGAGATACAGCAAGTCTATGGATCGAATTTCCGGCGGAAAAATAATTCAATGTCAGTGTTGGACTTCCAAATGAGTGTCTTGATCGTCTGTAATGTCATGGAGTTTTCAAGCTCCTGGCCCTTGCACTCCAAAGCTAGCCACTCACCAGGCAATTTCTTCGATTTCATTTCACTGGTCCTAGTATCGAATTTGTCGGTGAGGTAGTTCAAGATTTTGCTCACGCGAAGCATACTATGCGAAGTGAGCTTGATCGACCCGTCAAGCATGGGAAGCTTCTTGATCTTACGCTGTGTCTTGCCGCCGATCTTTTTGTCCGCAGGGAGAGAGTCGTAATTAACTTCAAGTAGCTGAAAGGCGATCTTGGGCATGTCTTTCGCAGGGAATCGGTTATAGAGAATGTTGTAGCCAATCCATTTCGGTAAATTGACCCGTATTTGGTTCACCAATTGATTTGGCTGATTGAACAGCGCAGATTTAAGAGCAAACACCTCACCCAAGTGGAAGCTGCAAAGGTCCCGGTAATTGCCGAGTTCTGGTGAGCTTTCAACAACGATGATGAGGAGATCTTTCGGAAGCTCCCTCTCTGGTATAAGTGGGCGATATTCGTCCACCATGTTCGCAGCTGTATAATCCCAGTATGGCTTCAAAATCGAGTCCAAAGTCTTTTTGCTTCCTTCCACTCGATATTTTTCTCTGTACAACTGGTGAATTTGAGTCAACGACTTATACACAGTGTCGTCTGCCACGTTAGCAGCTCCTTCAATAGAGACAGCGTACTGAGACGGATCTCCCAATTCACTGGTATCAGTTGTTGAAACGCTAACACTGGATTTGACTTGTGGTATACTCATTTTGGATGATTTCCTCGAGAAAAGTTTGCCACGCTTAGGCGCCTCGTCTGCTTCAGAAGAACTGTCAGGGTTGGCAGCAGGTTGCTTTTGCTTGGAGTAAGATTTCTTCAAGTGTTCTCTCAATAGTTTATCAGCATCACACTCGTATACCATATACTGATAAAAGATGGAGTTCAAAAAGATACGCGCTAGCCAGAAACGATCATCAGCTCCAACATAGTGATTTTTTGGCTGGTATGTTTGGACTAGTCTAGCATCAAGGAATGGATAATCACGCACAAGCTCGTCGTAGTGGATCTCCACGTTGTTGAAAAATGTCTCTCCAATAGTAATGAGCAAGTGGCCAGCTCTGATATCGACCTCACACCAGTTATTGAGGATCTCGTTTGTCTGATACTTCAGAAAGAGATCGTCTAATTCGTTCATTCTGGCCTTGAGATCATCTTTCGAAAGAGCTTTTTCGTTGTCTCCATAAGGGAAGGTTTTCACCTCCTTGCAAATAAGGAGGTCCCAGATCAGTATTTCGCCATCGGCGTATAAGACCATCACTTGACGTTTGTTGTTCAAGACACGCTTGGTAATGATAGACTTAGGAGCTAGTTTGAAGTCTTGGAAGGGTTTCTTGTTGAACGGTATTGTGACAATTTGATCGGAAGGAACTGGGTAAAGCAACATCTCGATTGGAGTGTTGTCGACGAACTCGTTCGATATTCTGTCTAGTCCATCCAGCGAGTCTTTGAAGGCATTAACAAACTCGAGAGATGCGCCTCCGTTGACATTCAAAAACATTGAAACATATTCTGCCAGTAAGTCAACGCCCGGTTCGGGGGTGCCATGGAGAGAGACGACAGAGATCGAATGGGGCACATCTAGCTTCACAGAGTCCATTGATAAATGACTGACGATGTCGTAGAAGTCCGAGTTCAAATCAGACTGGTTTGCAAGCGATGCTTCCACCCCACCGCTCAAGTTCTCATCCAATTTCGTGTCCATAGTCTTGATATAATCCACACATGTACGCACATACTGATACTTGGCCAACTGTCGCGTTTGTGGGATATAGTATCGGCTGAGCGACAGGTATGTGGAGGCGAACAAAGACGAGTCACCCTCAAGACAAAGAGACACAATGGGGGAGTCAGCTTTGGCAACTAATGTACATAGACCGAGCTTCTCATCGATAAATGATGCATCCGAAGAAGTGAAAGTTTGGGTGCCGAAAGGATCCTCCTCGTCATATTCGGAATGGGTTGACAAATAGTTGATGTCTGTTTTGATAATATCTCCAGCTTTATTTCCAGAATAAAACTCTTTGAAATCGGCAATCGAGGACGACTGCGAGTACGGGTCAGATGATGCAGCAGTGCACAAACTCCAGACGGCATCATCATTGTGTTCGAAGTTTTTGTAGACATTGAAGTTGCGCATGTCCCAGAGCTTTACCGATGTGTCGGCAGAGCCACTGAGGATGTAATTCGAGTTCATCAAGAGACAGCGCACATTGTCTTGGTGGCCCACCAATCGGCGGATAAGGTTAGAGTTGCTGGAGCTGTCAACTCTAGTATCGTACACGTTGATGATGTTGTTAGGTCCACCGGTTGTTACCAAGTTGCCATTGTCGTTGGACAAGGCGTAGATAGAACTTGGAAGGCCAGATGTCGACGAGTCATTGAGGAAGGATTGGGTCGGTTTTAGCGTCTGCAAGTCCCACAACACCACCAATCCGTCCAATCCACCGCTGACCAAGGAGTTTTTGCTGGGAATGGAGGTGAGTTTCTTGATGTAGTCCGTGTGTATGGTCAGAAACTTCAGGTAGGAGAATTGTTGGCTCTCCAAGTCAATGAGTTTCATGGACAAGTCTGCGCTGGCAGACACAATATGGCGGTCGTTGTTGACAAGCTTGAGGTCATTGATCCAGTCGAAGTGGACGTTGTGATTGATACCACCAAAAGTGTCGAACTCGTACGGCGCCGTCAGGTGGCTGAGCGGCGACGAGGAAATGCTGGTTTCCAACTTGAGGAGCATTTCGTCCATATCCTGGGGGTCGTCGTAGACTTCTATCTCCTCGGCGGGTCCCGAGGCTGACGAGCCTTGGAGAGCGTTCCACACCTTGACCGTTCCGTCTCTGCCCGCAGAATACAACTGGTTGCGAGAGCGGGAATATTGCATGGCATTGATGGGCAAGATGTGGTTCTCCTTCTCGCTGATGTCGCCTAGGACATACGAGAGGGCCTTTTTCGTCCTGCTCATTGTGGTGGGGTTGGGTCAGATAGTGTCGCTTTAATGCGAGTGCGCATAGGTGCGATAGAGATGGCAATTGGGCAGAAAGCAGGGCAATGAAGAGGCCAGATTCGAGTACAGATTGATCATTTACAAAGCGGGAAGTGATGAGTGATTTGATAGTATTTCTACTTTTCAATTGCATCTACGAAGCTCCCCCTTTGTTTATCGGGGCCACTGCCTTGCCATTTAGGCAATCATGCAGCTGCGGCCAAGGCGGAAAAGGGCGATGTCGGCCTGTCAAAGTCGAGGGCCAAAAGTCAGAGTTCGAGTTGACTTTGTAGCCAGATTTGGATCTGAAGATATATGCGTACCCAAAATCTTGCTGGGGTGCTCATTGACTGAATATTCAAGTCGACCACTGACCTGAGGGAGCTTGTAGCCGAACACAACTGGTTTCAAACCTAGTGCCAAAGATCACCATCTATGCGTTCGATGAAGACGCCACAGAAACTCCGATGCTTCACTCAATGCTATAGTCTCATGTAGCTTTCGATTTTAGACTCTCCTCGAACTCCTTCAATGCGTTGGTGAGGATTTCGTTTTTCCTAGTCACCATGTAGACGTCGCTGGTGTCGACAACGGACCGGCCGCCGTGTTCGGCGAATAGCTCCAAATCCTCTCCCATTGACACCATTTGGTTGTAAACAAGCTCCACAAGTGAAGCCACGAATGAAGGACTGGCACTGACGTCCAACTCCTTGGCGTAGGCCTCCACCATTTTCGCCACGCCCAAATACACAGAGCCCTTAAGCTGTGTGGGCAAGTCTGACATAGCAACGCGATGACGGTTGTATGGAAGGTATGGGAGGTGGTGAGTTGTAAGGGCCGCGCGGCGATATCTCTCCACTAAATCTCGCCACGAATCATACACTTCATGTGAATGGAAAATCGTCCCCAAATCCGTTCTTTCGCCAACAAATCAAGACTTCCTTTTGTTTTTTTCATCCCTTTTTTTTTTTTTTTTTAAAATTTTCTTCAGAGCTTTTGCTAATATTTCATCCCTTTCATGTCGTCGCGAGGCGAAGGTACGCGACGCGAACACTTACTTATCCGGTCTGGGTAAATGGTACGCGTCAATCGCTACCGATTGCATGGTTGGTACTTTTCTCATCACTCGTTCTTTCTTCCTTTCCTTTCGTTCATCCATCATTGACTGATTACCACAATGCATTCCCCCATGAAGAGAACATTTGACAATGACCTTCCCTTACCAAAACGGAGAGCTCTCCAACCAGCGAACCTGCTCATCACTCCCCCCACCACTCCCGACAAGAAATCAGTCATTGACATCAGCAACCAGTTAAAGGGCCACGCACGGAAACTCAACTTGGGCTCAAATTCCATATACTCCAGCGCCAAGGCTCTTTTCCAACGCGGTGCCAAAAACGTCGATGCCTCTAGCTTGGTGGGACGCGAACAAGAAGCGGCCGTCTTCTCTCATTTCCTCAAAAGCTCGTTACGAGAAAAGAAGTGCAGCAGTATCTACATCTCGGGTCCTCCAGGAACGGGAAAAACAGCCCAGACAAACTTGACGTTGGACTACTTGTCTGCGGGCTCCTCAGCCATTCAAAGCATCCATGGATCCAAGGTCAAGGTGTTGAGAATCAATTGCATGACGGTGTCAAAACCAGAACATATATTTCACGAGCTTTACTCGGCACTCGTCGACACGCCTCCAGCACGCAAGGCTTCTTTCGACGACTTGTACAGGATCTTATTGGGTAAGACAGACATCGACTCCTTAGTGGTGGTCCTCGATGAGATGGACTGCCTTATCACTAAGGACCAGCAAGTCTTGTTTCAGCTTTTCCACTGTGGCTCTCACTTGAAAAGCGACGTGCTCCAAACAAAATTGGTGCTCATTGGCATTTCCAACGCGTTGGACCTCACCGACAAGTTTCTCCCTCGCCTTCGCAGCAACGGCTTCAACCCACAATCGCTTCAATTCCTCCCTTACAGTGCAGACCAAATCAAGCAGGTCATTCTCGCCAAATTGAAGTCCCTAAATGAGCAAGATAAAGAAAACTCCCCAAACATGGTGCCGCTCATGCACCCTGGTGCGGTCCAATTATGCTGCAAGAAGTGTGCCACGGTCACAGGTGACCTCAGGAAAGCATTCGACATCTGTTACAAAAGCATCGAGCTCGTGGAGCAACAGGCGAGAACCAAAGACAACTTCGACACCTTGACTCTTGACACAGCACCCAAAGTGTTGATTTCTCACGTGGCCAAGGTGTGTGCTTCCTCTTTCGGAGAATCCTCGGAGAAAAAAATTGGCAACCTCAATTTGTTGCAGAAGGCCGTGCTCTGTTGTCTTTTCAACTCGGAGAAGAACAGCACCAAAGTCATTTCCCTCACTGTCAACGAATTGTACGAATACTACTGCAAACACACCTACAAGGTCCTTGACAATCTCCTCGGCAAGATCAAAAAAGGAGAGTTCTTGGAGATTGTCAGTGCATTGGAATCCGCCTCGGCTGTTGTTTTGGCTACGACTTCCAGGGCCTATGGTAGCGTGGACATTGGCAACAAACAGATACGCCCCAATGTGCTGTACGCAGACATGCTCAGTTGCAGCGAGGAGGTCGGCATCTTGAAGAGAATTCTTCTTGCCACTCCATAGAATATAGACATCCCATTGAATGGGCTAATTAGCATTAATCAAAACTCGAAATCTTACACACTGCGAACTGAGCGAAGATCTCGCGAGCCTCTGCGAGCTGGGAAGGCATGAGTCGGTGTAAACACCAGCAATCGAAAGACAACGAACTCGGAATTCTTTTCAAAGATCACCCGAACCTAATTGCCGAAGCTATGCCCTTGTCTCTTGGCTGGAATGAAGCAGGAGGGAATTGCTGGGTATGTCACGTGACCTGCTACAAATTTCTCACAAACATCACCATATTTGGAGCTACTACTATTGAAACTCAGCTAATCCCCATACAACCAGCCTCCCGCTGAAGCTAGGTCTTTGTCACCACCCATAATTCGCAAACACATAACTGTATTATATCTTTATACCCAGGACACACCATTCATTCTCACTCCAATCCACATACATATACACAATGTCCTCTGGCCAAAGCTCCCGAAATACTCCGCCGAATAACCGCTATGGGAGCGAGGGAGACTACCTCAAGCGTCGGAAAAATTTCCACGCATCGTCTACTCGGAGGGATTTCAAAAGCTCGCCCAACGGCCCGCTGCTAGCGACGAGCACCTCGGCGTCGTTGTCCTCCCCGATAGCACAGTCAAATGCTCCACTCCGAGGCGAGAAACCAAATGGAGACTACTCAAGCCGACATCGTTTCAGGGACTCGCCACAGGGAGGCTCTTCGGGGCTTTCTCGTTCCTCGAGCTACTCCAAAGACTCGAGATATGCATCGTACAACAACAAGTTCCCATATTCCTCCAACTACTACCAGGATAGAAGCCCCGGTGCATACGGCTCCTTCAGCAGCGCCAAAAGAGCTGAGAGCGACCCCTACTACAACTACCAACCCTCGAGAGACGCCAACTCCAGAGACATGAATGCCCCCTCACTGCGGGAGGACAGCGGGCCGTTTGGCCGAGACTCGTGGCGCTCTGAGCGGCCGAAACTAAGCTCTGGAAACAGTTCCAAAAGCTACTCGGGTTCCCGTTTCAATCCCAACAACATGCCTGTGACCCTGAGATCCGGCCAATCCAGTCTACTGGCCTCTGCACCAACTGACTACAAGAAGGACAGATATGACAGCTACGACGACTACAATGGTAGATGGAAGGGCGGGTACCGTGCAGATAAGCACGAACGCAGTCTATCAAGCTCGGCCGGTCGTCCAAATCCCACCAAAGATAGAATCAGAAGCTCCGGTTTAACCAACAGCGTGCGGTCCTCTAAACGTGCTGACTCTTACTACCCATCGAAGTCTCTTTCGGGATCCTCGGGCAGAACTGTGGATCGTTACACCAGGGAAAGATCCTACGACAATGATCACGAGGAAACTTCTTCAAACGATCACCGTGGTCAATATGGCCAGGCGCCTTACCCTGACCGAGATGATGCCGGCTCTGCCGAGAAAAGCAGCGCCATTGACGAGGAGAGCAAGAGAGACGTCACAATGGAGTCGGAAGATGCCGAAGAGGATGAGGAAGACGACGATGAGGAGGAAGAGGACGAAGAAGAAGAAGACGAACTCGAGGAGACAGAGGACGCCCTTTCCAAGACAAACTCCAATCTCGAAAATATTAAGGCAGAGTCTGCTGTGTTG
The DNA here is from genome assembly GCA_030563105.1 of Metschnikowia lopburiensis (nom. inval.). Lineage (NCBI taxonomy): Eukaryota > Fungi > Ascomycota > Pichiomycetes > Serinales > Metschnikowiaceae > Metschnikowia > Metschnikowia lopburiensis (nom. inval.). The sequence continues at coordinate 171,194 of JAKUBC010000012.1, forward strand.
AAGTCGGAGGCAGACGAGACAAACAAATTACTCAATGGAATTGCAAATGCCGAGAAAGTCGTCGGGCCGATTGTCAAGCTCACAGCCGCAGATATCGAAAACCACATCGACTACCCTGATGGCTGCCTATTTCCGGCAACGAGGCTCGATGCCGAGCTTGAAACCTTGAGAATAGAGTTCACTGAGCATTCTTTGTTGGAGGAAACCAAATTGGTTAAGGCCGAACCCATCCAGGACTTCAAAAACTATCCTTTCTTCATTTACAACCTCCAGGTATTTGCCGAGAATCACGAAAGCTACATCAAGACACTTCAAGAACGGAACGCCAACATTCGGAAGAAGCAGCTCACTTTGTGGGTGAAGTACAAGGCTCTCTGGGACGAAAGTGAGAAGAAGCGGTCTGATATGGAAGAACAGCTCAAGGTGGTCCATCCTGCAGACGATGAGTCCAGAAGAGAACTCGAGGCAATTGACGTGCGTATCAAAACCATCGAGCCAACGGCAGAGCCCGCTGTCGAACAGCCACTTGCTCCTCCTGCCCGGCGTAATCGTCGCCACGGCGATTTGGTCACCACGGAGGCCGAGTTCCAGGAGATTTTGAAGAGTTTGAAAAACGAGCAAAATGATGACCCGTTGCTGAAAGCCAAGCTGGTTTCGGCAGTCATTCCTGACCTCATCATGGATCCAATTGAAGTTAATGCTTATAAATTCATGGACTCGAACAATTTCGTGCGCGACAAGCGCATCTGGTTGGACAGACTTCAAACGGACTTCGAGACGAATTTCACTGAAAAGGAGCACGACTTGTTCTGTGAAGGCTTCTGCAGAGCTCCAAAAAGATTTGGCGAGATTTCAAGGCATATGGGTGGATTGCGTTCCGCGAACGAGTGCGTCATGCATTACTATATCACGAAGAAGGCCGTCAATTACAAGTTCATGGTGTCGCAGTACAAGAAGCGGATATCGAAGAAGAGCTCGAGGAAGAAGAAGAAAGCAGAACGCGCACTCGAGGATCTCCCGCCCACTGAATTGGTCACCACTGAAACCCCCAACAGTGTTAGTGCAGTTTCGGGTGAATCAAATACAGATCTTCCCAAGTCACCACCAAGAGAAAGTGAACTGACCTCGGGAGAGGAGCCACCCAAGAAGAAAGCCAGAACGGACACTGATGAGATGGCTACAGCAAACGTTTCATCATCAAACGAACTATCAGCCGCTTCTGAGCCAATTGAGCAGACCTCCACATTGGAAACGACTATTATCCCAGAGCCAGCGACGGCTGATCTCGCGGCTGCTGAGACTGGTGTTGTTCCAGGCATGGAGGTTCCACCAGAGGCATCTCCGGGTGATGAGAAGAAAAAACAAATCACAAGCTACTGGAGCATCACTGAAGTTAATGAATTCCCGCACTTGCTTAACTCATACGGCTCGAAATGGTCGGTCATTGCAGAAAAGCTCACTACAAAGAGTGCCACCATGGTGCGCAATTATTTCCAACGTAATGCTGAGAAGTACGGGTGGAATGAGATCGTTGCCACCGCAGACGAGCGAATCGCCCGTGGATCGGATGCTTCGGGAGTCCCTCTATCGAGCGTGGACAGCACAATCGTGGTGAAGCCACAAAAAACCATCGATACCCAAACTCCGAAGACTGAGTTCAATGTCTACGATGCCACGGAAAGCAACAACGAGTCATTCGGGACAAGTGCACCAAAGGCAAGTGGACCTATGACCGAAGCGCCTCAGTCCAAAGACTCTGAAGGTTCAAAAGCAGAGGGCATCAAGAACCCAGTGAGTACAGACCGCACCCGGCTGTCGATCATGAGTCTTCTCAACAATGAGTCTTCTCTGGGCGATAAGCAGGACACAGCTGGATCTCCTGTCAAGAAGGAGGAAGTTACACTGCCCAAAAATGGTGGAAACTTAGCGTCCCTTCTCAATGCGGCCTCCTCACCTCCTAGGCCCTAAACCTGAGCTCATTCTTGCTGCTGGCTAGAAGAATGACGAGTATAGAATAATTAAAATAATCAAGCATAACATCAAAAGTTATCACAGTTTGCAAATCAGCCATACCGGAAAGTTCTACATGTCGTTCATTTTCATTCACCTTCGCTCTACTGTCGTAGTTTCGCGGGTACATCCGTGCACCTTCACTAGTTGAAAATTTCTTTGAGAAATCAGCATACTCAATCAAAGACTCAGAATGATTTCCAACAAGATACTAGGGGTCCTCCGGCCCTCGGAAATCATAAAGCAGTCGAGAAGCTTGTCACGAAACTTCTCCGTGTACAGCTCTCTCTGCCAAAACGCACCAGGTTTTGAAGACAGACCTCCTGTTCCCACAAACGTCAAGCAGAGCGCCAAGTTCGCCCCAGAACTCACAAAAACCCACTTTCCTCAATGGGAGCTCGAAAGATTGCGGGTTGTTCCAGCGTTGAACACTTTCTACGGCGGTAACCCCATTCACGACGACATCATGAACCAACTCAAGGCATTGATCACGAAGTACGAAGAGTTGCCCACCAAGGTGGTGGACGCTAAAGAAGCCAACACCTACAAGTTCTTGTCCTTCGAAGAGTACAAGGTGGTGGCCAACTCCGGCACAAGACTCAAAGTGGGCCACCACAAGGCGTTTTTGGCAGCCTTGCACAGATTGAGAAGCATCGACCAGCAGTTGATGCCAAGCGAGGTCATTGACGTTTTGAAGAAATACACTTCTTCCACCGAGGAGACCGGCAAGGCTTCCAAGAGAACTATTTTGACCTTGGACGAGTTCGGAAGAGCCAACACCATCGGCAAGAGAAAGAGATCTGTGGCCAACGTCTCCATGGTGAGAGGTGATGGCCAGGTTATTGTCAACGGTCAATCTTTCCTTAAGGTGTTTTCCAGAGACAGCGACCGCAACAAGATTGCTTACCCATTCAAGGTGGTGAGCCAAGAGGGTCAATTCAACATTTTCATTACCACTGAGGGCGGTGGAGTCAGTGGCCAGGCTGAGGCTGCTATGTACGGTATCGCCAAGGCTTTGGTCATCTTCAACCCTTTGTTCAAGCCACGGTTGAGACAGGCTGGCTTGATGACCAGAGATACGAGAAAGGTCGAGAGAAAGAAGCCAGGTAAGGTCAAGGCTAGAAAGTCCCCTACCTGGGTCAAACGTTAATCATGTACATATACAACACACGCACAAAGTTCGATTCACTGTACTCACTTACTTCCTAATTCCAAGGACTCAAAGTAGCGCAACACTTGCTCAACTTCGCCCTTCTCGTACTTTGTGATCTTACCTTGGAAGCTGGCGCCCTTGCCACCTCCTTTCAAATTGCTGATCAAACCCTTCAATTCTTTCTGCATCTCCTCCGCCTTGGGTCCCATGATCTTAACCATACCCCCACTTCCGGACCTATGGTCACCATTGATCATAGCAACAGTGCAGTCGTCGCTCAAGTTGACGCCGGAGTCCTTGTTGGAATTGATCAAGGTGGTAAGCTCCTTCTGGAACGCAGTCAAGTACTCGGGAGAGTTGTCTTCCCGATAGACATGAGCGATCTTGGTCTTCTTGCTCTGGAACTTGGTGAAAATTTCCGATGCCTTGATGCCGGCCAACTCTTTCATGAGGGCACTTTCACGGTTCTGACTCTTACGGTAGTTTTGGTTGAGCTCGGCAACTTTCTGACTCACTTCCTCGATTTGGCACGACAAGTGCATGCCCGAGACCTCCTTCAAGTTCTTATGGTACTCCTCCAACAAAGCTGAGACTCTCGAACCACAAGCAAAATGCAACTTTGAGTTTCCTCCTCTCACGTTGATTTGATGTAGCAAGGCCACTGCCTGGATTTGACCCGTGGCGGTGAGATGTGTACCACAGCAAGGGTTCTTGTCGAATTCGCCAATCGAAACGACTCTCACGATTCCCTTTGACAAATCGTAGTCGTCAGGAATATGAGAGGTATCAACCTCGCCACCTTGCGAGTCTGGGGTGGAGACCGTGATGGGCACGTTGTCAACGATTATTTGGTTGATTTTGTCACTGACTTCTTTGAGCAAACTGTCGTCCACTTTCTTGGGCAACTCAATGTAGGAGATTTTGTCTCCCATGGACCAACTCAATGTCTCCAAATCGTATGTATCGAACACGGCCGAGATCAAGTGTTGACCGGTGTGCTGTTGCATGATGTCGAGTCTCCGTTTCCAATCGACTTCCATCGTAACAGTTGCACCTGACTCCAAAGGCTCAGGTGTCACATGAACAGCAGTGAGGCCCTGACGAAGAACCTTCTGAACGGGCACCTTGGTATCGGTTGACTCATCGGTAATTATGCCCACGTCATGAGGTTGGCCTCCACCCTCAGGAAACAAGATGGTGTCATCTAGTTCCACGGCGTAGAGCTTTTCTTTCGGGATATTCTCCGCGGCAGCCTTCTTCTTGGACTGCTTATCTTTGGAGGTTTCGATTGGCTGATACTCTTTGCATGAGACGACTTTGGCCTGGAAAGTTTTCAAGAACGAATTTTTTTGACATGCTAAGGCACCGACAATGGTAGAATTTGCAACTGCAGCGGCCATCTTGGTGGTTCAAAGTACGAAAGTAGTTGCGAAATGTCAAAGCTTCGATCGAGTTCCGGATTCTGATATGAGCCTCCACAATTCCGCGCACAGATTCCAGGAACGGCAGACTAGAACGGCAGACTAGAGGTATGCCCGTGTTCCTGATCACACCCAAGCTAAAAACGCTTATAGAGTCATCTGATTTGGAGGAGAATGAAAAAGAGAAGCTTCTAGCGAGCAATGAAATTTCCAATGCAAACTTGGTCACATTCTATCAAAGGTGCAAGCCGACAGCATCAATGCTCGAGCTATTGAAGTTGACATCGATGGACATTCCCAACAAGAACATTGATAGCAACCCGCGTCCCAAAACGAAGGAATTTCTCAAATCAATGGAGCAGCTCAGGCTCAGAGAGAAGGAGGAGGAGTATCAACGACTCGTCAATCCACGCCCAATGACTGGCACTTTGTATGAGGACAAGTTTGACGACGAAAAGCTCACACCCTCACAATTCCACAAGGAGACCAAAAATCACGTCACCACCATGTTCAACATATTAATCAGTGTGTTGAGTGTCATGTACGCTATCTGGTATTGGACGGACACTTCGTGGAAGATCAGAGACAGCTACCGCGTGCTCCTCTGCCTTCTATTCGGCATCCTCATACTAGTAGCGGAGGTTGTTGTGTACATGAGCTATCTCAATAAGATCGAGGATGCAAAGCAGAAAGAGCGGAGCAAGAAGGAAGTGAAGAAGGTGATCCGGACCTTCACCGTGAGGTGAGAAGAATACAAATTCACGCATTCATTTGTCTATCGACGTGAACGGCGGACTTGGAGGAAGCAGACTCAAGGGAGTGGCAGCCGCTTTTCCTTTGCCGAATATGTATGCGAGATCCAACAGCTTTATGGTCTCGTTTCTGTCAAAGCACCATGTGATGACGACCAAGTATAAGTGGATGAAGTTGAAATCGGGCCACAATGCGTTGATGAATGCAACGGTACAGTTGTCGCTGCATTGCCAGATCATGAAATCGCTTAAACGTTGATGGCCGCTGGTGCGGACAAGAATATCGAGCGGCCTGGAATCTTTACCAAAGTAGAAATTCTGACCCAACGAGAGTTCAGTGATGTCGTCTTTTCTGATTATTCCCTTGGCCCGTTGCAAGCTCATGGCTCTCATAGCGTGAGTGATGTCGTCACGAGATGTGTACGGCAAACAAATGTTGACCAGGCGCAAGTACGTGCCGTTTGCGTACTTTGCCTCTGTCTCTTCAAATTTGCGTCTCGTTTCTGGAGCGAGGAGTGTTCGATTGCCAACGATGCGGATTTTGAAATTGAACTTCTTCATTCCCTCGTCGTTGACGAGCTTGTCGATTCCTGAATCGAGAATCTCGAGAATGCCGTCAACCTCCTCTTTTGGGCGACTGAAGTTCTCGATCGAGAGGGCGTAGACCGACACTTCCTCCACACCTAAGCTGAAGCACAAGTTCAAAGTCTGACGTTAGTAGGGCAAGCGACTTTTGTGATAATAGACATACTTTTAGTAAGGCAGTGGCGCCGCTCTTGTGGCCGGTGGATGTACCCATACCGCGTGCACGGGCCCAACGGCGGTTTCCGTCCATAATGAAGCCGACATGGCGGGGAACTTCGGTAGTTTTCAAGAGTGAAATAATCACGTCACTTGCGATATCGAAGTAGCGAACGAGAAGATCTCTTTGTATGGTTTTGAATTGTTGAAATAAGCTGGACATGGAACAGTTGGTGGTTGCAAAAGCGCGTGTACCCCACACTGAGTTTCAGACAAAATGATGGAAATTGAAGCTTGTTTAGACTGCGTACTGAAAAATTCCGAAAAGTCACATTGCATTTGTTTGGCGAAATTTCTGTACTGAAAAAGTCATTACCAGAGACGGTGAAAGGAAGAGTTGGGTCTGATGTCAGTTTCGCATTGATCTATATTTTGCATCAAACGGATCAATGCCAAAATCTGAGTTTACAGAGAGTTATTGCGAAATTCAAGCAAACGCACTAGAATCGAGGCTCTCGGCAGTCGAAAACAAAGAAGGCGATCATAAGTGAATTTATTAATTTACTCCACTATCTCATTTGGCCGATCGCTATCGGTTTGTTGACAAACACGCCTGTATAGGATATTTCTACCTACATCTCATTTCTCCAGCTAAACACCACATGTCTGCCTTCCGAAAAACACAGGAGGCACCCTCCAAAGACTCGCGGAGCCGTCAGTCAAAGAAGGACGATGCTATAAGGAGAAAGATCGAACACGAGCTTTCCAAGAAACGGAGCTCAGGCTCTCGTGTATCTCGCAGGGGCAAAACCGTGCCCGGAACCGTGCTGCACTTGAAGCCCTCGGAGCCCATCATCTGCAAAATGTCGTCCACTGTGTTCGAGGCGGCGCAATTGATGTCCGCTCGGAGGGAAAACTGCATTTTGGTGGTTGACGATAAGGGCGAGTTAATGGGGATCTTCACCGCTAAGGACTTGGCGTTCCGGATCGTGGGGCTGGGCTTGAACGCTGCCCTGGTGTCCATTGAACGCATCATGACGCCTTCTCCCGTGTGTGCTAATGCCAACAGTCCCGCCTCTGAAGCCTTGACCATGATGGTGGAGAGGGGTTTCCGCCATTTGCCCGTGTTGGACGACAACCACCACATTGTTGGTGTGCTCGACATCACCAAATCGTATGCGCAGCAGATGGAGAAGTTGGAGAGATTGAACACGTCGTCGAAGAAACTTTATGAGGCGCTCGACTCTGTCCACTTGGAAATCGGCATGGCCGACCAGCCCCGCCACGTCATTGAGTACTTTGCCAACTTGAAGTCCAAGATGGACGGCCCCACGTTGCAATCCGTGTTGGATCTGGCCACGGACCCGGTGTATGCTACCATCAAAACGACTGTGTACGAGGCCACCATTCTCATGAAGGAGCACCGCACAACGGCCGTCTTGGTTAAGGACAACAACGGCGCAGTGACGGGTATCTTCACCTCCAAAGATGTGGTTTTGCGGGTCATTGCCGTGGGACTCGACCCGAAAACGTGCTCGCTTGTGCGGGTGATGACACCCCAACCGGACGTGGCCCGGCTCCAGACATCCATCCAGTCGGCCTTGAGACAGATGTTCGACGGCCACTACTTGAACTTGCCCGTCGTGGACGACGACAGCAACATAGTGGGTATTGTTGATGTGTTGAAGCTCACCTACGCCACTTTGAACCAGATCAAGAGAATCGAGCAGAGTCCATCGGAGAACAAGGACTTGGAGGAGGGCCCAGCATGGAACAAGTTCTGGACCTCTTTAGACAACGAAGACTCGGTTTCCGTGCACTCTGACTCGCAGGCAAGCGCACCGGATGTCACTCCATCGGAGTTTCAGCTGTTCGACATCGGCCCAGCTGACTCCATTTCTGCTGTAGGAGAAGACTCCTCCTCGAAACTTCAGTCTCTGTCCCACATTCCCTTGGACGGCGAAACGTTCGTGTTCAAATTCAAATCGCCTGCAATTCATGGACGTGTCCATAGAGTGTCGTTGAAGACCAGCGACTCCTACGAAGCCTTGCGGGCATTAATCGACTCCAAGCTCACGGCGAAGGACTTCGAAGTGCTAGGTGCCAGTGACGACAAGACGTCGTATGTCATCAGTTACGTGGACGACGAACAAGACTTGGTGTCCATCACCTCGGAACACGACTTGCGGGATTGTATTCGCGTGAGCCAGACCGCCAACAGCAACAAGGCGGATATTTATCTTCACAGCGCTCACGAGGACGCACCCACCGACCATCTCAGGAAGAGCCAGAAGCAAGCACACGGCAACGACATGATCGCCGGTGTGCCCAACGTGGCTCTCGTATCTGGAGCCGTTGGACTTGTGTCAGTGGCAGTAGCTGCCATGGTGGCCTTGAGAAGAAAATAAACAATGCATGCGGTGGTTCCAGTTCATTTTCGTACTATTGTCGTTTCTATGTACAAGCTAGACCCTATTGGTCTGCAACGGCTTTCTTCTTCAACTCTCTGAAGTACTTCTTCTGCTCGCCAGCGTTACGTTCATTGTTCAAGTAGACGTTTCCTTGTCCGCTGAAATCCTCCGGTCTCAAAACGATGGCGTTGGGGTTTCTTTCGCTCGACCATCTGTGGGCAATCTCCTTCTTCAATGCAGAGTACAAGTACTCGACGTTGTGGGATCTGGAAATGACGTAGTCTTTGATGTCGAAACCCAAGTTTTTCTGCAAATCTTTCGTGAACTGGAATCTCAACTCCAAGTTGTCTAAGCTCGCGCTGGAGTAGGATTCGGGCGTGATTTCACTGCCGAAGACGTTTTGATATGCTTGGTTGATGGCTCTGGAAACCATTTCGTTGGTCACAGTCGACTCGATGTCCTTGGCTCGCACCTGGGTGTCCTTCCACTGGGCGATTTTGAAGCCGGGCATGTGTCTTTCTCTGCTGAATGGTTTGTACGACGGAGAGTTCTTCTTGTCCAAGATGACGATTTTGGAGTTGGGGTCGACCTCGTACTCATCCTGCTTCTCGATGATCTCCTTGTTCTTAGCCTCGCGAGAGCCGAAGAGGTTCCCGAGGAATTTCGTCCTCGAGCTCGTGGAAAAAAGCCTTATGTTTTTTCCTAGCGGTTGGGCCCTGATCATGCTAGCTAGGTGCTGTTGAAACTCCATCTTTCTCACCTTTGAGCTACGAAAAATTGTCTGTGCTGTGTGCAGGCCACACAGCTAACTTCAGTTTACACTGTAGAACCCTCATTATAATCGCAGCCATTAGGTGGCAGCATTGCATTCTGGTCATGTTCATAATCTTTATTCGTAATTTATGCTAATGTTTTATCGTTGATGCTGTGTGAGTCACTCCGAGTGCGTTCTCCGAATCATCCTGTAACACAAGAATCCCATCACCACCACGATCGAGATACTCTGGGAAAATTCCGTAGCACTATAGGCAGAAACCTCGCTGCGTTTTCCCAATTCGGGTACATTCTCGGTGCCCTGAGGAACTTCCTCGAACACTATCGCGTCTCTTTGACCGTTGTCTGAGTTGACAATTTCGGTGGGCAAAAACGAAGTAATTTCCACCGAATTCGTCGTGGGAGTAGCCGTAGCAGTAGGAGCTGACGTAGTTGTGGGTCCAGTGGTCTCCACACTAACAACTCCCATCTCACACCATCCGTTCACGGGAATGCAGTTGATGTACTTGCACCACGAGCAGGTGTCTTTGTTTTCTTCCATTTGCTTCGACTTGAGGTTCTTCACAAGAAGGGCAAAGTAAACTATGGCAAGGGCCAACGAGATCACCCGTACGACACCCCACATGATCACCTTCCACAAAATTTTGTCTTCCAAGTTGTTAAGTGGGTTCCAGTTTTTTAGAAAGAGCTCCCATGTACTGGTGTCAGCTTGGTAGGTGTAAATCCCGTCAATGTAGACAAATGAGGGATCGGGCAAGAGAAGGAACGACGTCAATATACCCATGCAAAAGCCACCGATGTGGGAAAAGTTGTCAAGCCCCGGCAATAGTCCGAGCACCAAAGAAATGATGATTTCCGCAACCATGATCAAGATGAAGGTCTTGTAATGCTTAGTGGCGTAGATGTTTGTGTTGGAACGCCCGCAAAAAATGAACAAGATCAAGTTTGCGGCAATAATGCCGAACAATGCACCCGATGCACCAGTGGAGGCGATACCGTTGGGTGAGAAGTTGGCACCAAGTAAGAAACCGGAAATCCCGCTTGCCATGTAAATGATGCCGTACTTGAGCCAGCCGATATTGCGCTCGACGGAAAGACCCATGGTTAACTGGAGGAGCAAGTTGAAGATGATGTGCAAGAAGCCGGCATGCAAAAAGATCGGAAGCACGATACGGAAGTACTGGGCCGGCGAGTACTGGTTGTCAACGATGGGAATGCCACCCAAGCCACACAACTCGCTCAAGTTGCAGACGTTTGTATCCGTAGTGGTCGAGTTCGGGCAAGGGAATTGAATCGAGGTGTCTGTGGTGATGGTGTCGATCTTGTGCATGCAAGGAACGTAGCGGGCACCCATATTGACCAAGAGGTACGTAGAGGGCCCAAGCATCGGATTGAAATACGGTTTCGTTTGGAAGGGCGAGCCTGTGAGCTGACCCATGCGGGCCAACTCGATAATGAACATGATGACCTGAACCGTGGTGGCCAAGATGTTGAACCAGGGCAACTTCGTGTAGTGAAATCGGGGAAGACGGGCCTCGAGTTTGCGCCGGTTACGCTCGTTATGCCTGAGCCGCCTTTCCCTGGACTCTGCCATCTCATCGCTGGTAGAGGCATCCGCGTCTTCCTTGGGGAACCCCGCATAAGAGTAATGTCCTTGGGGTCCGTAGGTATTTCCGTTGAAAAAGTTGTCGGGGTTTCCAGCACTGTACGAGTTTCCATGCTGCCATGAACTGCCCTGATTGTAGCCGGCGCTGCTGGAGCCAAACGGGTCATATTGCTCATTCTGGCGCTCATCAAACGGGTTGTTCGGATATGTCGATAGCTCGTGCTGCTCTGGCACGCGAGTGTATTCACTTTGGCTGCTTTGTTCCGCTCGGTAGCCGTAAGGGCGGTTGGATTCTCCAAACAGTCGTTGCAGTAGCATGTTGGAGGTGGAGCTTCCTTCACGTTCACTGGGGTAAGGCAGGAAGGGAGAGTGTTGCGGGTGCTCGAGCAGGAGATACTCGGACGAGGGGAAAAGTGTGGACGAAGTGCCCGCGTCTTTGACGAACCTGTCTCTATTTGACATGCCTCAGCTGGTACTTGGCAGAGTTATATTTAGCAGAACAAGGAAGGTCTTGATCTGGCACAGCCTGCATTGACGTGTAGGTGAGGCCCGCGCAACCGTTTCGGCAAGGTATTTTGGGACCTAATGGGAAAAAAGCTACCGGCTACTCAAAAGAAACGGAAAGACGTCTAAAAAGCTTATGCTTAATTTTCACTGTTATCTCATTGCTAAATCTCTTTATTATACAACCTACTTGAACAAGCTCTCGTTCGACAACGGGTCTTGCTTGACAACCTGCTCGCGCAACTTCACCTTTCTGTCCAAAGCAGCTTCGGCACGCGATCTGGCCTGGTCGGCAGCCTTCTGCTTGAGCTGTGCTCTCACAACGTTAGGAGAAACGTACTCCTTGTTCTCGTAGATCTTGGGGCCGCCGAAGGAGCCTTCCAAGATGGTAATCAAGGTCATGACGAAACGAGGTCCGATCTCCACCAAGGACAAGGACTCGTCGTCCACGTTGGCAGTGGTGGAGTCCTTGAGCTGCTCGGTCTCCGAGATCTGGTAGTTTCTGACCCACACCTTGTTGTCCACGATGGAAAAGGTCATGACGTGGTCGATGAAGGGCTTGGACTTTCTGGCGTTGGGAGGAACACCAAACGTGTGGGTGAACAACTCCTTGATGAGCTCGTGGTGTGCTGTGTCGGTGAAGGTCTTGTCAAAACTGAGAATGGGCCGCGAGCCCTTCAAGCAGTTTCCCGTGAAGTTCAACTCGTCGAGCGTATGCATGTTCTGGATGTGGAATTTCATCGTAGGGCCGTTTGGTGGTTTGGACATCCAGAGATAAAGGTCCTGGTGCTTTCTGGCCTCGAAGAAGAAGATGTTGTTGCAGTTGTACAACTCGGCCACCTCATTGAGCTGCCACAAGTTTTTCTTCGAGTCGAACTTGGGCTCTTTTCTGGCGTGGGGCATCAACTGGGTCAAGTCGTTGATCAAGTGGCGGTGTCTGTAGGTGACACCACGGGACGAAATCACCAACACTCTTTGGCGATTTATGTGCTTCGCCTTCTCCGAGGTGTCTTTGGAGCTTTTGGACTGCAAGGCCTTGTAGATGGCGGACATGGCGGTGTGGTCTGGAGTATCTTTTTTTTTTTGCGATGTGCTCTGATGAGATGGTGTACAGTGCGATGCCTCTTAACTATGGGGCAACCAGACATCCCACTGGCGAAACTTCTACCAGGAACAAAAAAGAGCTTCAGGACTACAATGCTTGTCTCGTTAGTGCAAGGATATCAGCATAAACCAAAATTTTATCATTGCTGAAATTTTAACGAATTGAATGCAAGTTTGAGGTACCACGACTCGCCGGATCTCCGCTAGCTACATTCAGTCAACATAAACATTCATTTCTCTATGTATGTGGCCCGCCGTTTAGTGCTTCTCGGCATGCTTGGCCAAGAAGTCCTTCACAAACTTCTCCTCCTCGGCAGAAGCTGCGTTCACAGGAGGGTGGACGGGGGCAGCTGGGCCCCAAGGCTTGGGGGCAGCAACGAAGACAACGGCACCCAAGGTGGCCATGGCCAAAACGTGAGGTTGCACGGATTTACCAAAAATCTGATAAGCAGCACCCATTGTGAATAGAATGTAGGTAGTGGTGAGTTTTTCGTTGGCTCGACGCGGATTTCATTGGATAGTTGGTGTGTGCAGGCAGCCTTGGTAGGAATCGGCCTGACAACAGTCCCGTTAGGAGTTTAATGAAGCCGATGGGGGAAATCCAGGGTTTGATATCAGAAATGTGAATCAAGCAAAAGCAGCCCATTTTTTTATGTTCAATGGTGAAAATGTGGCGTTTCGGTCCTCGCACGGTTTGCAGTCAAGCACTTGAGTCAAGTCTGAGTCAAACTCACTGAGTCAATCGGCAATTGAGTCATGCGCCCATCACACATTAAACATTAACAGTACGGTAAAAGTTCGTTCTCTTTCTTTTTCCGCTCAACAATGTTTTAAAGTTCACAGAATAATCTTTACATGTGCCGAAGTGAAGATCGTCCTAGCAGCGCCAATCGCAAGTATTGAGGGCTCACAACTCACAACCCCGCCACCAGAGGATAAATTTCAAGAATATAACATCACAAGATGGACCTCTTTTAGACATCCGCTATGGCTAGACTTACACTTCATCGTACTTCCTCTTCACAAACCTATTCTAACTTGTCAACTCCAGCCCCACTATTTTGCGCGCATTTATCCACCTAGCCTTACTTCCTCTTTTCCCTAGGCACAACCAGAACTGCTGGACCACTACCTACATACCAGCACCCGCCGTTACCCAGTTTGTCATAAGCAGCTTGACCAGCAGATTCCACAAATTCACGTTACGGACCAAACAAATCGCTTATTCGTGATCTGTCTCATTTCCGCTTCACCTAGGTCTTCGTCACACTTGGCCGTTGTCACTCATACATCGTTGTCAAACTGCCTATCTTGATCGGAATCCAGCTGTGACCAACCAAAATCCAAACAGTGATCACAATTTGACTATCATATACTTGCCCCAGTCACTGGTCTTTTATACATCACCCCAAAGCCTCGCCATCGCAGATACATCACAATGAATCTGTCGACGGGCTTTATTCGGGCCTTGATAGCGAAGCTAGAAAGCACCCTACCCCATAGAACGGGAAACTCCATCACCGAAGTTGAATTAAATGCCCAGTTTATCATCTGCACGAACCTTATCATCAAGAACTGCCGGCCCAGTGAGATAAATGGTGACAAAAGCTTCATGCCAGACATCATGAACGGATTCGCCGACCTTTTGGAAAAGCTCAATATCGATCCAGAATCCGGTCAAATGTTGGAGAGAGATGCCAACAGCTTACATTCGACCTTCATACTCATCAGATTGCTCAAGGCCATAGTGATCAATAATTGGGATACAGATAGAGCCAAGGATAAGGAAGACGACCCGTTGTTCAACGTTAGCATCGAGCTCAACAGTGCATTCGGTATGTCCCGCAATTGCTACTACTTGTACGATCGGCCAAAGCCTGTGAACCTAGACATCGACACCGAACGCATCCTCACGATCCTTTTCAGCTTGTCATCGGTCGAGGTTAATCGTCATGCATTTGCTCTCCTCAGAAGAACTAAAGATGCCCCAAAGCATTTGGACTACCATGTATCTCCAAAATCTTCTATCGAGCATAAGCAGCTAAAGTCTATAATGGTTCAGACGGACTCCAACGTTGAAATCATTTTACGCTACTTAGCAGCTGCTAACCCTGCTGATTACTTGTCGTTTGTCAAGACACACCTATTTTCCAGCTCAGAACAGGGATCAGCGACCCCCCTCTTGGCATTACAAAGATACGCGAAGCTGTTAAACTACTTCGATCTTTCAACTGACAATATCGAGATGTACCTTAAATTGGTGTACACCGCAATTCCTTATATTCGAAGCAACACTTGGATCCAGCTCGTGCTATATTTTCAGTCCCTGTGCCTACAGATTCAGTGTAATCACAAGCCTGGATTTTACTATGATGTCATTTACGCCAACCCTCAAGTTGAACGCACTTGCAAGCAATTATTCGACATAATTGAATCTGCATTCGAAACCAGCAACATAACTTCAACATCGCTATACTCCTGGTATATCTTGGCGTGCTCCTCAGATTTCGATGACTTGCTTAGGTCAAAGAAATTGAAGCAAGCTTTCAACAGGCGACTCAGGTATCTTCACGGAATTCTTAAAGATACTCAATCCGGAGTGAATATTGAATCATTTGAGTCTCTCATGAATATCCTCTTGTTGGGCTCCTTAACACCAGATCAGGTTGGTGGAGTCAGGGAGTTCAGCTTGAAGTATCTCGATGACACATATTACAACTTGAAAAAGTTCCGTCAAAAACTCTCCGATGAGCTGCTGGTAATGCGCCACAGACATCTTATGGTCAAGTACTACACTGCAGCATTGATTTTGGACCCCAAGGGTTATGTGCCACATTTTGTCAAAAGCTTGAAAAAGAAGCACAAAGAGTTCAAAAGCCATCCAAATACCGAAGAAAGTGTGAAGGAATTCCATGAAAGTGTTGAGACATTACGGGCATTATCTTCACAAAAGAACAACAGCCGTGTGTTGCATGATATCATGGATCAGGTTAACCCCATTTTGATCGATATCTTGGAAGTTTGCGCCAAGAAGCTTTCAAAGTACGAAACGACATGGTCAAATTCCTCCACATTGGGTGATGCAGACTTTGACATAAGTGTTGTGCACAGCTTAACGACACTTCGCATCGGCGACGTTAACGAGACTTTGAACAGCTCTGAATCTCAAGAGTCCACCGAAGGTATGTCACCAGTCAGTCGCGAGAACCGCGATCAAACAGAGACGAGTCTTTCCTCGGTCGAAAATGTTGTGAACTCGCTTTTAAACATTTACACTGCATTACCTGAATACTTTGTCAACTTCCCTGAAGCTGATGATGGTGACAACCCGGAGATTGTTGTCGACAGCATGTCGAAATATGTGGACAAGTTGTTCCCAGCCTTGGATATCGCTATAAGGTTAAGATCAGCTGACGGTACATCTCGTTTGTTCCATTCTGCTTGCATGTTATCCGTGATACTATTAAAGGGAATCACAGGACAGCAAATGTCGCCTCAGCGCCAATGTTTGGGCATTTTGATCTCGGACGAAATTATACACGCCACATGCGACGTGCTAGGATCATTATCAGACAGCCTTTTCAAAGATTACTACATTTTCCTTGACAGTTTTATGCAAGAAAAATACAGAGCCATCTCAAAGATGGGCAAAAACGAATATTGTGCTACCAAGAGAGCTCATATCGGATGCAAGAAGGTCAACACTGCTTTGGATAAACTCTTCATGCTTTCGCTTTGCACTCACAATATTCAATTTTTCAGTTTGCTCAAACTTTCGACAAAGTTGCATATCATCGGCTTGAGCGATGCATACCATGGTGCAGACTGCTTCAGCCAATCTCTGATCCATATCGTGAAGACCATTTCCGAAGATGACTCTGTCTTCACCGGGTTTGTATCACTTCACAAAAAGTTCAAGACATTGCTTTCTCAGGCTGTTCCCACAGAGGGCCTTTACCTAGCTTGGATGTCTATTTATGAACGCTGGTTGGATATATACCAAGACGCAACAAAGCTCAGTGAGGAAAGCACGACTTTCAAGCACTACACGGAGTTTTTGGTGAGTACGTCTGGTTGCTTCTTGAATGATGAGACGGGGCCCGAATTTGGCTCTCCAGACTTCACATCCTCAATCATACCCACATTTTACGACAAGGCAGTGAGTCTTCTCAAGTCGGGCGAACTCTACATCAGAGTCGTTGTCAAAGACGCTTTATCGTCTGAACCTCACCCAGCAGTGCAATTAATTCTTTGCCAAAAACTAACTGCAGTGGTGAACTCGTATCTTGAATCCGGTCAGGTCTCTCAAGAGACCATATTATTTGTCGAGCAAACGATTGGTATCTTTACTGTACTTGTCGGCTTCAAGAACGTTGACGCCTTCTTGCTAGCAGAATTCTTCCCTGATGTCTGTCTCACCTTGTTCAACTTCATTGGCTTGGTCACGAATACAGCTGATCAAATCAAGCTCAAACTTCGGATGTGCAAACTTACTTCGGTCATCTCTGCTGATCGCGAAAGACTTGGTTTGTCTGGAGCTCATAAATTGAGAAATCTATTCGCTAAAACGGCAGCAGACTGGCTCGATCTTGCGCTGTCGGACAAATTGGCCACTAACTCAGGTGTTCGTACCTCAGACATTGAGTATCTCCAGGTTGAGCTCGCCACTGATGCTTCTAAATGCTTGGAATTGCAATTGCAGTCCTTGGTCTTGCTTGTGCCTGACGGAACGAAGGAGAAAAATTGCAAGCAAGCTCGTGACTTGGTTTTCAACGGCTATTTCTCGTTGTTTTACAAGATCTTTCAGAAGTATAACTCCAACAATCCGTCTGCATTGGTTGTGAGATCAAAGTACAAGATTCAAAGCATTGTCGATAATGTGTTGCAATCTATCTCCAATATCCTCGTCTACAACGATGAAGTTAGTATCGAGATAGCCTTCCCTCTTGGTTACCATGAGAATGATAAAATCAGAATGATTTTCATGGAGATCTTCGCGAAGACATATTCGGCAAGAAAAGTGAGATCAGAAGAAGAAGAGTTTCCTGACTCATTGGTGTATCAACTTGCTGAGGTTTATGAGCTTTATGGTGCAGCTGCCGAAACGGCTTCTCCCGTAGAGCACAATCTTCTCGCATCATCTCTACATGGCTTGTTCGGGTATACCCTGCGTCTCGACAAACTCTTCATTACTTTGCTCAAAGAAGAAACTGCCAATGTGACCAGAACCTCGGATATTTTCCGGAGCAACTCTACTTTGACCCGGTTGATGTCCATTTTTGCCAAGGAATATGGCTTGCCATACTTAACTGTCGTCTTAAAGCCTTTCATACAAGAAATGTCAGATAAAGATATCGCATTCGAAGTTGAGAGGGGAGCCGAGGCTGCTGATGTTGACTTATTCGTCGAATACTTGCAAAAGTTGGTGACAATCATCGTCGACTCCATCAAGTGGGTGCCCGATTCGTTCAAGTTCATCTGTACCGAGATCTACAAGTGCATCGGTCGCAAATTCGAAGAGGCATCATTGATTGCCGTTGGCTCGTTCTTGTTTCTTCGGTTCTTCTGTCCTGCAATTGTCAGCCCGGAGTCTTTCTTTGATTTAACTTTGTCTAATTTCAAAGTGAAACGGTCTTTGATGCAATTGGTGAAAGTCATTCAGTATATGGCTAATGGCTCTCTAGCCAACCTCAAATGGTCTTCATTGTCTGAGAAGATGGACACCGTGAACGATTTGAACTCGAAGATCTTCGATTTCATCAAGGTCATTGCTACTCAAGATTTTGGGGAAGGTTATCCTTTCCACAGATTGACTTTGAAACCGATCTCGAGTTTGCGTTACGTTCACAAGTTCTTGCATGTGCACTTCTTGGAAATAAGACGCAAGTTCATTTTGAAGTGTCACCTATCACACGGTGAGTGCCTCGATAGAAGGATTAGAATATGGCGCCAGTTTGACAAAGTGTTAGCCGATTTGGGAAGCCCAAAGCCATACCTTTCTTTGCAAGGTACTAAATCTTTCAAGACTATCGACCCACAAGCCATTGGCAATTCCCAGTTTGCTGAATTCATGGCTAAAATGTCGGCAAAGAATATTGAAGCGTCATTCGAAAGCCCCATCACACACAACGCTGTTCATCATGACGGTACTCCCGTCTTGGTTGTCAACTTCAAACACATTAGAGAAGTCGGTTACGATATCAATACCTTCGTGTACCTTGTGTTCGAAGCTGCAAGTCAAATGTGGGACAATCCATTCTATTGCGTCTACGACTTCACACAATATCACTTCGTGGGCATTTTGGGAAAGAACTACATGAGTTTGATGAAATACTACGCTCCAAAGATCTACTTCCAGAACTGCAAAAAGGCATTTTACTTCAACCTTTCAAGAGCGAACCATCTTCAATTATTCAATGTTCTGATAGCATTACGCTCACAAATGGCTCAGAACACAGAAGTGTATTTTTACTCTGAGCAGGATGGACCCGAAGTCAAAAACACGCTTTGCCTCAGCGAATCCTCCGCTGCATTGAACCAGGATGTTAAGATCGTGTGCAAACAATGCCAACTTTACGATCCTATTTCTCAAGAATTTGAAGATGTTACGATTCATTTAGGGCGCCAGTGGTTACAGATCTGGTTCCCTAGAGTCGATTATCGGGGACCCCATCTCGGCACAGACTCGGTGGCTCCTGTCGAGACTCTCTTGGTGTCCGAAATAATCAAATGTGAGGTAACTTACAAGAGTGGAAGAGAAAACGAGTTCACGGTTTTCATGAACAAGTTCAACTACCAGGTCACCTTCATTACCCCTAGAAGACAAGAGATATTAAGGTTCATGTACTTCGCTATGTTGCGGCCATCCAAGCAAACCAAGAAAATCAATTCAGACCTGATCGACTTCGAATACGAAAAAGCTCAACGTTTTTGCATAACTGCAAACTTGATTTTCCATGGCTTGCTTAGAAAGAATGATGAGGTGAGGGCTGCATCTTCAAAATTGATGAGGTCATTCTCCTCTTACTTTGAAGTTCCTTTCGAGGAATCGATTGAAATCATGAGTAAGGTCGCCTTTCCGGTGGACACCACGGACTACGTCGCGGCATATTCCACAGCCCTTGCCAAGAAGTTCCCTCATCACACTTACACTTTCATGAAAGCCTTCTTCAATGGGTTTGACAAACTTCCCACCGACTCGAGAATCTCTGGTATCAAGTACGTTTCTCCTTGGATAGAAAATCTCAGCGAGCTCGCTTACGAAAATGAGGGTTTAGCCAAGGTTGCCTACATCGTGCGTCAGTTTTGCAAGATTACCATAACCGACAAAGTGTTTATTCCCATCATGAGCCACTTGATTTGGGAGAAATTATTCCAAGACGTGAGGCTCAGTGGCGTCATCGTTGAAGAGTTGGTGGCCATGGCGATGGAAAACAACTCAGAGTCTGATGACTGGGATTCAATCATCTCCATTTTCTATCCTAGTGTCGAACTTTGTGGAGAAATCGTGTTACGCTTGAATGACTGCATCTCAAAAACCAGTAAGGAAGATTCTGAGATTGCAATCCAAAGCAAGCAGTTGGAAATCACAATTTTGGTCAAGATCTGCGCAAGTCTTTTCTTCGACTCCTACATCTTTGCTTCGATGTACTTGCTGGAGGTCTTACTTTTCTGCACGCTTTTCATCGACAGCCCTGAGCTCGAGTTCGGTTTAGATTTGCAGAGGCTTGTTATCAACACGATCCAATCCTTTGCTCAAAAGCCCAACATCACTCCCGACCAAGTGAAGGTCATAAATGACACAGTGACTTACTTCAGTGGTCAGAGAGCGAAGATGTTGTTCGGTTTGACTGTCAAAGAGCGCGGAAAGCACAGTGATCATAATCAAAACTTTGACCGTGCTTTTTCGTTTGAGCTTTTGTGTGATCACTTGTATGAATTTATCACAGAACTCGGTTCGGCTGATGACCGCAAGTGCTGGCTATCCCGATGGTCATGCCTCGCCAAGGACATTGCCTTCAGTGAGTCTTTGTTCAAGAAGAGAGCTTTGACAGTTGTGAGTACTTTGGCACGGTCCGGAATTAGTGACTCCACAGCGGGAAGAGTAATGGAATTACTTGCCGGCCCAATTTTCGAAGATCCGGAGACATCATTTGAGTACTCCGTCAACTTCTACCGTCTAGAACGAGGATTGGCATCTACTTCCTCTTATTTGCCACTCCTTCTCTGGCTGGCGCTTGGTTTTGCTTTCCTGGAGAAAACAATGAACTATCAAGCCATCGTCATGTCAATGGGAAGCAATCTCTCTCGCATATTGAAGGACGAAGATTTATTAGCAGCATTTTTCAATGCTAGGGGATCTTTGGAGCCTTTATGGAGCACCATTGAAGGAGTTGTCGGTGTAAATGTGACCCAGGAAAACTTTGAGTTTGTCTATTTGTACCACTTTTCCAAGGGGTTGTTATTGTCCCAGTGCCGTCACATATCGATCATCAACATCGAGAAGATCTTGCAAACAAAATTTGTTAAGATGAGACAAGAATTGGAAGCAGGTGATGTGAAATTAGTGATGAAGGACGGTTTTACTATCGCCTATCTTATGATTTACTACCTTTCAGTGTCGGATAGTGCATATCAAACGTTCTTGAAGGAACAAGATTTGGAATTCTGTGCCGCTTTGCAGATAGGACCGGAGAAAATCCCACCGATTATGATTGATGCCATGAGTGTCAAATGTGACAAGATTCAATTGTGTCTCATCTTGGCCTCGCATCTCTTTGCCGGCGACTGTGAGCAGAGCTTCAAGTGGAAGTTCATCAGATTGTACGAGAAATCTTTGAACAATCTGCGGATCTCAGCATTGATGGTATACCATATTGTTCGGCCGACTTTGGAAGATATGCTCATTAACTCTCTGTCCATCTCGTTGGTCAACGACATTTCGAACCTACTCATGTCAGTTGTGAAACTAGCAGACTACAGAGAAGATGCTTGCCAGGCAGAAATTGAATTTCTCTTGAAGATCTTCCATTTCTCTACCTTGGACAGAGTCGCTGTGTTCGATCACGGTGCTGTGCTGGTAGCTTCTGAGTTCATGAAGCTTCTCCGTGCTATATTCTACCGAACATTGTGCCTCGTTGTGGATGGTCAGAAATTAGAGAAGTATTAGGCGAATATATTACTTTTGGCAATAATGAATGAATGCAATGACTTTATATTGATGCTTTATCTGCTAGCTTGGTCCATTTCCTTCTGGTGTAGACGGTAGAGGGCCATCGCAGCTCGGGCATCTTCCACTGACGAATGCAGCGCCCCCTGAATTTGTAGATCTAAAAGATTGTGACATAATTTCTTCAAGGCTGGAGCTCTGCCATTGGCCATCTGTCGAAATTTCGCAAATTTCGATGTATCCCTGGTTGAGCGTCTATCAACCGTTAGGGCGAGACTCTTCATATCGTTTTGTAAAGCATGGCCTACCACAATCCTGTTGCGTATAAGCTCATCCACTTTTTTTTGTGCTTCCTTGAAAGTGATGGCATGATGCATATCTTTAGAGGTCACGCCCGATACCCACGTTCTCCAGTCCGTGACTTTTTCTCTTGGTTTCACAAACGTATCCAATTGTACGACGCCATAGTAATTAACGATAGACACTCTAGCAAGAGCGGACCTATTCTCACCGATCCCAACGAATTCACAGTCTATAGCGACGTACTTGCCAGGATCTTGCTTTCGAGGGTTCTTGAAAGCAACTGCTTTCAACTCGCTGAACTTTTCTATTTTGAACTCGCCACCATGTTTGGAAGAAGTCCACAATGCATATTCGAGGGGGCCCATGAGGTTTTTTTGTGTTGTTAGCTCAGAGCCATCAACATTTCCCGATGGAATTGACTTGGTTTTGTATGGTGGCTTGTCATTCTTCGAGCCAACTTTCGACGGTTTGGCGTTCGCCGCTTTGGTCTTCAGCGACAAAGATTTCAGCTTTTTGTCATCTTTGGGAGCTATTCTCGAACTGAGAGCTTTCCAGTTCAGCGAGAGTGACATCAGAGGTCACTTGTGGGGCATCGCTTCGTAGCGCGCATGTTCAACCCGCGTTTTGAAGACTGTACGTGTGGATAGCCAATTTGATCTTATCGATGATATCCTCACACTGGGCCACATTCTCTGCCTCGAGATCGTATTTCTTTTTTACCACGGTCTCCTTTCCGCCATGCGTGCCTTCCTTGTGTATGACAATTTTGAAATGAGTGGGGTGTTTGCTTTCCTTGTACTGCTTGATCTTGATGATTTGAGAGATGTGGAACAGACTCGTTTTCATCATCGACTCACTGTAGTACTTCGAGTAGTTGTAATGATGAAGATAGTGATGGTGGTGATTGTTGCTGCTCTGCCCTGCTCCACCAAAAGAATTGTGAACTGAGTTTTTCCAGCTGGTGTCGTCGGTAGGTGCCAAATGAACATAATCACCATCCAAGATCAAGGACTTCTCTATTCTTGTAAGGAGTGGGGGTTTTTTCCTGAAAACTCCCCATTTGAAGTAAATTGTGTTCAAATTAGTCGGGAAATTGTTGATCTTTGAGCCCATGAAGTCGTTCATGCTTCCTGTCGTTGGCATGCTCGTGTTACGTCTGGGCTCAGGCTTTTTGGGTGCGTCAGAGGACTTAGGTTCAATGGAGCCGTTTCTTTGTGGCGGACCTAACAGAACCTCTTGTAACTTTTGTTCCAAATGAGCAACGGGAGGTGTTATGCCGCTTTGGAATGATGACGCGTTTGGAGTAATGCCAGTTTCGATGACGGAAGTTCTCTTGGGTTTTGTTTCGAGCATTGACCTAATCGGCTGTTTGATTGGAGTGACTCTGAACTCGTCACAGGTCACATCACTTAAGAAACTGGAGTAGTCTAGAGCGACTAACTTTTGCCTCTCAGAATCTTGATTGTTGAAAGTCAACATATCAGTTCCTGGACCTTGCTGCACATTTTGACACCCGCACAACTTGTAAACCAAAGGATCGACCTGGTACTGGTTGCAAATGAGGTCAAACAATTCGCCCACTCGCATAGAGCAGCCGACAAAAAAGCTCACGAACTTCATCGACATCTTGGGAATGTTACTGACTTTGACCTCAACGTTATTGTTTGATAAATCTCCGAAGTTTTGCGCTCCGAAGGTTTCCGTTTGCTGAACAACCGGGGAATCAAGTCGTTTCGCGTACTCTTCCAAATTTTGTTTGAACTCCAAAGGGAGGGGAGACATTTTCTCATTCCTCGCTACTTCCGCAGGACTCTGTACTCTGCAAAGAGCCAAATACTGAGGACAGTTGTAGGATCCGAGAAGTCTTGTTCTATCCAAAACACCGAAGGTCGAGTCATATAGTTCACCATCCTCGTCTATCAATTCCATTCTCCAAGTGTTTGGATTCATCCACTCTGTCTGGTCGTTCTTAGGCATGTATCCTGAGAGCTCCGAAAGGCGTTTGAGTGCATACCCGATACAGTCGAAAATGGAGATGTTGCTGGCAATTGAAAGGCCCGTGAGCGTTGGCTTCATTTCAGGAGGCACAAATATGTCAAATTTTGCCATCTGCACCTTTTCTGCCGTCTCGGTGTCAACGAAAGAGAAGTAAGTCAAAGGGTTGACGTTGGATGATTTGTGTCTAGATTGAATCATCATGCTTAGTTTAGACTTCGACTCACCGACACCTTGCATAAGCGGGTCATAAACCTTGGAGAAGGTAAACGACGAGCGCTTCTTCAAGTTTGCATGCCGTTCGAGTTTTGTGGGAGAAATTGGCTTGGCCAGCAGCCCGACCTTTGGTAAGGCAGAAGTTCTTGGCGTGTTAGTCTCAAGCATGCTATCGGGTAAGTCTTGTCCACTGTCGCTTTTGCCTTTCTTGGCGTTGATCTCTGCCTCGTTGGTAAGCACGCAGGTATCGGGAACTGTGTAGTTGTAAAGCATCTCAGGACTGACGTCTATCATGGATTCGCCTTCGATGTCCGTGAATGTCGATTTGGAAGATACATCGTCATAATCCTCGCCGCTAGCATCGCCATTGTCCAAGGTACCGGTGTTGCTCGAATCAAGGTTCAGGGCACTATTCAGTTCGGTGCTGTCCATCTCAGAGAAGTAGCTCTCAGAAGTGGACTCTTTTAGACTCTCGGTGGTCAAACTCTCGACCGAGTCGAGGGAGCCTGATTTCAGCGAAAGACTGTTTGAGTCTGGCTCTGACGCTGATGACCGGCCCGTCTTGAAAAAGAGCTTGGCCAATGGGTTCTTCTTATCTTTGGGTTTGCTTTCTCGACTTTGCGTAGTCTCAAACGACGGCTCGTCTATCGTGGACACGTCAATTTCTGATGCAGTCTGTTCTAGCATCTCTGCGGGCTTGTACTTCTTCTTGGAGGTCACGGAGTGCCTGGACTTCTTCCGAAAATGCTTGCCGATGGTGCTAGACGATAGACGCTTCAGTTGGGATTGGCTGTGTGAGCTCTTGTGCTTTGGAGGATCTTGTATGTCATAGGGTATAGGTGGTGATTCCGGTTGAAAGCCACGGGTATAGGCAGGCTTGGATTTGTCGAGGAGACTGGATGGACCGGGTCGGATATTCCGGGTGGCTGGACCAAGAAAGTCGTCTGCAAGGGCCAAACTATGCGTTCGCTGCTGAACCCGAAGATGTGAGGGCTCGAATGGAAACGCCATACTGTCAGTACTTTTCAAATGTCTCAGCAGGGCCCATATGGGTGCAAATGCGGGGTGTAGCTATCGATAGTGGTTGATTTTGAGTCGCGCGATACGGTGTGGTTCGGGTCGGCCATATCATACCGACAGATAGGCCATGAGAGGAACAGAGAAGAGCTTGAGTTTAATATACTTCTAATTTTTGATCAATTGGTGAGCTAATTCTTTGTCTTTCTCTTCTTTTTGTCGTGTCAGTAAATTTTTATGACGATTACAATTCACTGTTCACGTTTCCTGTGGCAATTTGCAATTTCATACGTAAAACGCCATCCGAAAGTCAACCCCCAAACCAGGTAAAAATAATGTTCATATGTCGAAAATTACAAAGAGTTACCTGAGATTGATCCCAATTGAATAGATGTGATACTACCCCAAGAGTGGAAAAAAGGTCTTTAATATTCTCGGCAATTTGGGGCCGTGACCGTCCTGCGAAACATTGTACTATGCTTCTCCCACCCACACTCAACCTGATAAAATTTGAAGCTTTAAAAATTTGCAAGAGCCCCATCCCGAGACAATTCTTGTCATCCGAAAAATCCTTCGTTCTCGAATTTCGTACAATCTTTTCGGGCCGATTCCTTAAGTAAGGAGGTGTCCAGAGCAATTGGCCGGCATAGAACATAAGGTAAGACCTGGTGCAACCGAACCTCCGATAGTTTCGAGAACACCATATCCGGCAGAGATACAGTTCACCACTTAACCTCTCAATTCACCCTTCATTCGAGGCAATTCATTCAAGCATTACCACGGAAATTCCGGGAGCATTCAGCCATCATCACGAGACTCCCCTTTTCTCCATCCAATTCGGTGTACTTCATACAGTCTCTGTACAAGCAACACCGAGCCTGAATAGAAAGTCGGCCCTTAACAAATCAATTGCCCTATCTTGACCCGATCGAACCCGGGAATTGAAACCGATTAGCGTCCGGCTGCTGCAATCAATCCTCATTGATAACCCTTCGAAAGCTAGTCAAGTGCATTACCCAGGCCTTTGCATTGCCCCTACACAACGGTGGCCTTACGCCAAGTATCATCAATCAGAGTCTAGTGATTTGAACCCCCGGCAAGTAAACACTGGAAGCCACTGATTGAGAATCATGGTGTCTCCTCAACCGACAGGCAGCTCGAGTCTAGGCAGCTTATCGGATGATATCGACCACATATACAGAAATTACACCAACGGCACGTCGAGAAACACCCTAGATTCGGGTTTGAACGAGCCAGCAGTGCAATTCCAACGTCCTCTGGTCTTTCGCTACGCAGATCAGGATCTGCCCAACCCAAGATCAGACCCTGCCACCCCAATCTCGTCGTCGTCGTTCGACTTCACCCAGCACGACGACCTTGTTGGGGCCACAAACTCATCATTGAACGTGCTTCTCACCCCCAATGAGCCCAAGTCGCGATTGGGTTCAACTGACTCTTCTATTACCAATTCGGCCTTGTTGAAATCCAAGGATTTGGAAGCTAGCAAAAGCGTTGATAGCATCCCCGGGTACGAACACTCAGAACTTTCGTCCAGCAAAAGTAAGGATGAAGATTGGTCGGAAAAAGGTGCTGCTGTTGCTAACAGATCTAGCTCTTCAGGAGACCAGATCATTCGCAGGACTGTCAAAGACTTCGAGTTCGGGAAAGATTTGGGTGAGGGTTCTTATTCGACAGTGGTGTTAGCAACAGACAAGATCACGTCCGTGAAGTATGCCGTTAAGATCTTAGACAAGCGCCACATCATCAAGGAAAAGAAAGTGAAGTACGTCAACATCGAGAAGCATGCACTCAACAGACTCAGCAATGTGAATGGTATCATTTCGCTATTCTTCACCTTCCAGGACAAAGAATCACTTTACTTTGTCCTTGACTTCGCATCGAATGGAGAACTTTTGGGTCTTATCAAGCAATACGGTACCTTGAACGAGAATTGTACCAGATACTTCTGTGCCCAGATCCTCGATGCAATCCACCATATGCATATAAACGGTGTGATTCACAGAGACATCAAGCCAGAGAATATTTTGTTGGATGACAAATACAGAATTCGTATCACCGACTTCGGAACAGCGAAATTGCTAGAGAGGAGAAAAAATGGTGACACCGGAGCCGAAGAAGACTATCCACTCGACGTGAGAGCAAAGTCCTTCGTGGGAACAGCAGAATATGTATCTCCAGAGTTGTTGGACAACAAGTACTGTGGAAAACCGGGCGATGTATGGGCATTCGGCTGCATCATGTATCAAATGATTGCCGGCAAACCACCATTCAAAGCCACGAACGACTATCTTACATTCCAGAAGATTACCAAGCTTCAATATGCATTCAGCGCAGGCTTTCCTGCTATCCTTCGTGATTTGATCAAGCAAATTTTGGTTTTGCAACCTTCAAGAAGAGCGACCATCGAACAGATCCAGAAACATTTGTTCTTTCAGAGCTGCAACTTCGACGACCCTGCTCTGATTTGGGAGAGCAAGGTCCCCGAAATCACGCCTTACAAAATGACTGCTCAGTCTATGATGAAGATGCCTGCCAATTCTCAGCAACCAAAATCGGGTAGTCACCAGCAGCCGAAACCTACTGGATCTCAACAGCCCAAGCCAACGAAAAAGGTCGTCAAAAAAGCTGCACCAAAGCCCGCAAGCCAAAGCAAGCTGGCACACCCCGACAGTCATGGGTCGAGAAACTTCACCCCAGCTAGCGTGGCTGCTTATGTACTCTCCAAGGATGATGAAGAGCATCACGAGAGCTCTGAGCCAGCTAGTGTCTCCCAAAAACCCTCAACGCCTAGCAGCAGAAATGGCTCGACTCTGCACCCTTCGCCAGATTACATCCCAGGAACAAAGATCTTGCGTCCACAAATCAATTCGATTGCCACGTTTACCAGGACAAGCACGAGCTCGAATTCGCTGAAAAGTGACAAGGAATCCTTGAAAAGGGCTCCTTCAAGAGTCTTGGAAGTCACACCTCAAACAGCTGTCGAGGAGGCCTGGATACAATACTTGAGTCCAAACGAGAGAGTCATACATTTGGGCCTGGCGTTAGTTCGCAAGCAACTGACTGAAGCTTTCGAGAAGAAACACAAGGGAATGATACACGATAGTCCGTTGGGCTTCAACAACAAGCTTCTGACAGCCAGAAGCTCTTCTCGCTCGATGCTTTCGCAAGTTGTGCAAGGAACGAGGTTGAAAGATGCTTCTGATGCGCCTGCAACACAATATAGTGAGACCGACGCAATCACGATGTATGTCTACGACTTTAGCAGTTCACGCAGCAACACAGACGATGATAAAGGGTCTGCATCGAACACTGCTAAATTGGGCAAATCCCTCTTCAAAAAGTTTCTTCCTGGCTCGGACAAAAAGCAGGAGAACGGTGGCAGCACCGAATCTGCAGGCAGTTCTGGATCATCAGAGGAGCGCATGGCCTCTTTCAGCCTCGAAAAGGCTCGCGCATGCACCGTGTTGGTGACAACCTTTGGACGAGCTTTGATTTTCTTACGAGACGATCAGAATAACGATTACAAACTTGTCAGTCAGATCAAGCTCAATTTCCCATTCATTCAGTTCAAAGAGGTGCTCACCAACTCAGGAAACAAGTTCAACAAGTTGATCCCACTCACGGGAATTTTTGCAATCGTCTCGCAAATGACGACCTTTTTGTTCGAGGTGGAGAAGTACGAAGTGAATCAATGGACAGATGCATTGGCAAAGTCAAAGCTCAACCAGTTCGAAAGAGAAAAGGAATCGGAAGCTCAGCTGCTGCTTAAGACAGTGTCCAACTCCCCGAAGCTCATGGAGTCTCCGCATTTCAGCCCCGCAGTTCAGCGGGCACCCGTCAGAGAAGAATCGCCTCCGGTTTCCGCCAGCAAAAGCACGCACAAGCCTCCCAAACCAAAAGTTGACACCGGCAATGACAGTAAAGAGCATCTGCTTTTGCTGAAGAAGTTGAAGAATCGGGACACCATGAGAAGGAAACCTCCTCCATCGGTCCCCACGAGTCCTACATTGGAGCCGAATGGACTCATCAGAAACCATGGTCAAGGAGACACAATTCATGCGGCACAGTTGGCAGTTTCAAATAGCCCGAATGTCACTATGGACAACCGGAGGTCAAGCTTCTCAAAGACTGGCACGCCCACGAGCGCCTACAAACCAACAAGCAGTCCTGGAACAGGGGTAAAGATCACATCCATGAACTCCAAATTCTTGGCAAGAAGCAGAGGGAAGCGGTGAGCATAGAAAAGACAGTATTTACGAAATGAAAAGTCCGAAAAGTGCACCTAGCCAGCTCGCACATAGTTGTAACATTGTAATCATCAAAAGTTGCACCCAAGTGAGCAACAGTCACGGGCATCACGTGCGCACACTTAAGGCTTCCACTATGTTAAGCGCGCACAAGACCCAACCCTCCCCATCGCCTGTCGTTCGGCACACAAGTTGCCTGCAGAGAGCGGAGAGAATCCTCAAATCCTCAAAATTTTTTCTACGTTAAAGGTTTTCAACTGTTCACTACACAAGGTTAAAATGGCTAAGTTCATCAAATCCGGTAAAGTTGGTATGTAGCCTGAACTTTCAAATTCCTCAGACATGATCGATCCACATCTATACAAAAATCATTCCTTTCCACTATCCATAATCCATGACTTTTGCTTGTTCTCCAGAAGCGAAAAATTTGTCATTCAGTGTTGAACCATCCATCAACCATCGTGAATTGCTACACAAGCACATCATCTTCCCACGAATCCACCGCACGATATTCCAAGGACGACGTCCGTACTCCCGTCCTTTGTTCCCGTCGTTGTCATGTCAAAATCGATCCCATACTAACATTCACAGCTATCATTACCCGTGGTCGTTTCGCTGGTAAGAAGGTTGTCGTCGTCAGACCTCACGACGAGGGCACCAAGTCCCACGCATTCTCTCACGCCATTGTCGTTGGTGTTGAGAAGGGCCCATTGAAGGTTACCAAGAACCACAGCGAGAAGGCTATTGCCAAGAGAACCAGAGTCAAGCCTTTCGTCAAGTTGGTCAACTACAACCACATGATGCCAACCAGATACTCTTTGGACGTTGAGGCCTTCAAGAACGCTGTCACCCCAGACACCTTGAAGGAGCCATCCCAAAGAGAAGAAGCCAAGAAGGTCGTTAAGAAGGCTTTGGAAGAAAAGCATCAAGCCGGTAAGAACAAGTGGTTCTTCACCAAACTCAGATTCTAATCTCATGGTATAGCCTCATATAACGTGTAATAAAACTTCTGCAACGACCCGCTTTGTAGTTATGTGAAGAATTTTCATTAATGCTGTCGTCACTATGTGATCTCAAGACGAGCACAACTTGCTACTGATTCATACATAACGACGGAGACCAATATATCACAGCCTAATGTTAAGAAGGAAAAGGATTCAAAATTTCAAAGCTTTTTCTTGGGTTGGGCGTTTCCGTATGGTCATTGACACATCGGTTCCGCGGTGCGCACCAAAATTTATCTCTGAGTCAGTACAATAGATAAAGATGTCCGAACAACCAGACATTGCCAGTCTTAAACTCAAAGACATCCAGGAGCAAAAGGTCACGCCATGGGAGGTTGAGGCCGCTGTCGACGAAAACGGTCTCTCCCAGGGCATCGACTACAACAAACTCATTGAATCATTCGGTACCAGAAAGATCACCGACGAAACGTTGGCCAGATTCACCGAAGTCACGGGTGAAGAACCTCATCCTTTCTTGAAGAGAGGCGTGTTCTTCTCGGAGAGAGATTTGGGAAAGATCTTGGACATGTACGAGCACGGCGAACCCTTCTTCTTGTACACTGGAAGAGGCCCCTCATCCGACTCGTTGCACTTGGGCCACATGGTGCCCTTCATTTTCACCAAGTGGTTGCAAGACGTTTTCGATGCGCCCTTGGTGATCGAATTGACCGACGATGAGAAGTTCTTGTTCAAGCAGAAGTTGACCATCGAGGACGTCAAGAGGTTCGCCAAGGAGAACTGCAAAGACATCATCGCTGTTGGCTTCAACCCAGAGAACACTTTCATTTTCTCCGACTTGATGTACATGAACCCAGCCTTTTACGAGAACATCGTCAGAACCTCGAGACAAATCACCACCTCCACGGCGAAGGCTGTGTTTGGCTTCCAAGACTCCGACTGTATCGGTAAGTTGCATTTCGCCAGTGTGCAAATTGCCACGGCTTTCCCCTCCTCGTTCCCTGAAGTTTTGGACTTGCCCCCAAAGACGCCATGTTTGATTCCATGTGCCATCGACCAAGACCCATACTTCAGAGTGTGCAGAGATGTTGCCGACAAGTTGAAGTTCTCCAAGCCATCTTTGATTCACGCAAAGTTTTTCCCCGCCTTACAGGGAGCTTCGACCAAGATGTCTGCTTCCGACACCACCACCTCCATTTTCATGGATGACACGGCCAAGCAGATCCAGAAGAAGATCAACAAGTACGCTTTCTCTGGTGGAAGAGCCACCTTGGAGGAGCACAGAGAGTTGGGAGGTAATGTCGAGGTGGATGTTGCATATCAGTACCTCTCGTTTTTCAGCTACGATGACAAGAAGTTGGAAGAGTTGGCTTCCGCCTACAAAGCCGGAACGCTCATGTCGTCTGAAATGAAGAAGGAGTGTATTGCTGTGTTGCAGGAGTATGTTGCCGCCTACCAGGAACGGAGAAAGCAGGTGGACGAGAGCGTGCTTGACGCCTTCATGAAGCCACACAAGTTGGTTCATGGCCAGAAGGAGAGAAAGGTCCCCGCTAAGGAGAGAGCCAAGAAGTCCAAGAAATAGACCGACATAGAATCTTCGTAATGACATTTGAACAGGACCTCACTGTAGGAGTTGCTTGATGTGTTGGAGAACGAACATGAGCTTGTCGAAGTCATCTTCTCCAGTTTCTGTGCCAGAGCCGAACCACCGAGAACAGACACTTAGTATGACGTTTCTGGGGTCTCTCAGCTGCACCACAAGCTTACCGATTTGACTGGCGATCACCTGTAGCTTCAAATTTTTAGGATCGCCCACGAGCACAATGGGCTCCACCCCCAAGGACTCCTCATCCAGAAGAGATTTGTTGATGGTGGCTCGGGTGGAGACCGGCAAGTCGAAGGTGGTATCCATCACGCCGTTGACGAGAACATTTAGTATGATTTTATCTGCGAATGGAATTTGCTGGAAATTTAGATGGTCCGGTCCATAACTGGCAGTTATTTCCCTTGTAGTTGACGAAGGTTGGTCTTCCATGGTGGATCAGTGTAGATGAATGGGCCGCGGCCGGTGAATTTTCCAGATAATCCGACAAATTGCTACATGGCCCAATTCAGTGATATGTCTCTGACGGAAAGCTAACATCAAAGACGATACTTTGCTTTGCTACACTGTGAAAGATTTGTTCAATTTTGTATTACTAAGTGGATCTCATGATTCAGGCACGAAATTAGTCATTGGGACCTCGATCTCACAAATCTCACGGCACGTTCGCAGCTTAAAGCACAGGCCACCGCCGACGTCAACTACTACCGAAAAATGGCTTCATTTTCCACGATCGCAGACGCCATCGAGGCCTACAAAAACGGAGAGTTTTTGGTGGTCATGGACGACGAGTCCCGTGAAAACGAGGGTGACTTGATCATTGCAGCAGAGAAAATGACCCAGGAAAAGATGGCTTTCCTCGTGAAGCACTCTTCCGGTTATGTGTGCTGCCCCCTCTCCACAGCCAGAGCCGATGAGCTTGATTTGCAACCTATGTTGAAGGACAGATTCGATAGACACGGAACCGCTTACACAGTGACATGTGACTATGCCCACGGCACCACCACGGGTATTTCCGCCCACGACAGAGCCTTGACCGCTAGACTGTTGGCAAATGCTTCTAGCAAACCTGACGATTTCATCAGACCGGGCCACATTTTGCCTCTAAGAGCAGTTCCAGGACTTCTCAAACAGAGAAGGGGCCACACCGAGGCTAGCGTTCATTTGTGTGAGTTGGCCGGCTTGGAGCCAGCGGCAGTGATTTGCGAGTTGGTGAGGGACGAAGACGGATTGATGATGAGATTGGATGACTGCAAAGCGTTTGCTCAAAAGTTCGGCATCAAGCTTATCACGATCGAGCAGCTTGTGGAGCACATAGGTTAGAGTGGATGTATATAAGAAACATGAACAATCATAAGTAATCTATATTTTGTGACTTTAAGTCTATGCAAGTATTAATTGGGCCTTTCTCTTGCCACTGGCCTCGTCCTTGACGGACTTGACTTCAACAACGACCTTATCGAACACTCCAATAACTCTCTTCTTTCCGCTGTGGTCTGTGAACTTCAACTCGAACTTCTCCTCGTTGAAGTCTGCGCTTTCTGGATCGCCTAGCATCTCCAACTTGATGAGGCCCTCGACACCAAACTTGGGGACAAGCACCACAATACCGTTGTTGAAGCACTTGATGACGTAGCCCTCCTGAGTGCTCTCGTTATTTCTCATCACTTGACCAACGTAGTACTCGATACTGGCTCTTCCAGCGAACTGGGCATTTCTGTGTCTTCTGTTGATGTTCTTCACGATGAGCTCCATCTTGGTCTTGTCTCTGTGGCTCAAGTCCAAATTCTCATACCCGATGGCGCCAGCAAGTTGTCTGTGAGCGACGACGTCACAATATCTTCTGATAGGGGACGTGAAATGCGTGTAGATGTCCACTGCCAAACCATAATGTCTGAAGTCAGGGTATCCGTATGAACCAGAGGAGAAGTATTCGGCGGCCATCATGCATCTGGTGGACATGATCCGGACAAGTGTGTTGAAGTATGGATCGTTGGGGTCTTCACATCTATCAAGAGAGTCAGCAAGAGCTCTTGACGACTCAATAGAGATGGACAAACCTGGCTTTCTGACCCTCAACATTTCATTGAGAATCTCGAAGTTGGTGGCTGGTGGTGCTGCGTGTCTTCTCAACATGGCAGTTTGTGGGTATGAATCGTAGATCTTTCTTGCGACAGAGATATTGGCAAGCAACATGAACTCTTCAACCAAGGAGTTGGTTTCAAGCAACTTCTTGATCTCGACTTCACCAGGATCGGACGTTTCGCTGTCCATGTGCACCTTGACTTCTGGTGAAGACAAGTTCAAGGCACCGGCATCGAGTCTCTTTTGCTTCAACTTTTTGGACAACTTGAGCAAGATCCGAATGGAGTTTGTGAGCTCGTCGTTCATGTTGACATCGTCGACTCTGAGCTGGGCTTGCTCATACGAGAAGGCCTCTCTCGACTTGATGATGGACTTCATGTAGTCGACTTTGACAATGTCTGCGTTTTCGTCGACTTCCCAAATGACCGAGAATGCGAATCTGTCCACATAAGGCTTCAAAGAACACAAGTTTGTACCCAACAACATTGGCAACATGTCGATTCTCTTGTCGACCAAGTAAACAGATGTACCTCTTGCAGCACCCTCGTTATCCAACGCCGTGTTGGCCTTGACGAAATGCGTCACGTCGGCGATGTGAACACCGACTTCGTAGTTGCCGTTTGGAAGTTGCTTTGCATGCAAAGCATCATCGATATCCTGACAGTTGGGAGGATCAATGGAGCACACAAGCTTGTCACGCAAGTCAACACGCTTCTTCAACTGAGGATCGCCATTGTCCAAGTTTTCGGGAACAACCCAGTTGTCACCCTCCTTAGGCAAACATTCCAAAACAGCTTTTGAAAATGGTCTGTACTCGACGTCATGTTCAAGCAACAAAGCTTCTCTCTCAGCATCCACACTTTCAATCTCTCCCAAGCTCCGGACGAAATGACCCTGTGGGTACTTGGAGTTGATTGGCCAAGAGTCGACAGTCACGACAATACGCTGACCGAGTAGCTCTTTGGCCTGCCTCGTTTTGATTCTGATCTTGGGCAAGTTTTTGTCCATCAAGATCACGAAGCACGTTTTGGAAGCGTTTCCCGAGTCTTCTTCGAGGGAAACCGACGAAGGAGCAATTTGGC
Source organism: Metschnikowia lopburiensis (nom. inval.) (assembly GCA_030563105.1). NCBI lineage: Eukaryota > Fungi > Ascomycota > Pichiomycetes > Serinales > Metschnikowiaceae > Metschnikowia > Metschnikowia lopburiensis (nom. inval.). Next base: position 206,370 of record JAKUBC010000012.1, read on the forward strand.
CAACGTAGTATCTCCACGATCTTCTTGCAATGCTCACCACACGTGCGGTGGGTTGAACTCTCTTCTCTTCCGATGCACTGGTAGCTTTGACAGCTTCCAGCGCCAACATACGACGTTCTTTGTCGGAGATGATGTTTTCTGTATCTTCTTCCTCGGCGTTGTCGTTTGCTCCAATGGCATTTTCGTCAACGATTGTGGCGGAAGGCTCTCTCCACTTGTCTCTTGGAAGCAACTCCACCACAACAGCGTCGCTGTTGAAAGCTCTGTTCAAACTCTTCGTACCGACTATGAGCAAGGGCTTCTTGAATGCGGGTGTAGATACAGTGCCTTCCAAAATGTTGTACGACGAAATGTTCAACATACCTTGGTACAAGGTACCGTTTTTCAAGCCGGCCATAGTTCTGGAGCTTGTGTAGTATTCTGGGAACGAGATTTCTGCAACGTTCTTGTCGAAGGATTCATTTTCCGTTGGGATCAAGTCCCTCAAGCTGTCGCCATTGCTCAAACTGTCAATGTACTCAACAAGAGAGCGGGCATCGATGCCCTCCTTCAACGCTTTTTCCCTGTTATCTCTGTCATTGCAAACAAAAACGATGTTGATGGGTTGCTTCGAGTTATTGCCGTTGAGATGCTTGTGGTACCAGGATGCCAATTTGCGGATGGCTCTATCATTTCTGTCGTTGATTGTTTCATTCTTGATTCTGTCAACGTAAGTTTCCTCATGGAACTCGTTATGGAAGACAACAAACCGTTTGTCAGCAGCTTTCACAAGGGATCTCAATCTTTGGTAAATAGGGAAGGATCTGTTCTTGACTTCCTCAAGCACAGTCTGAGGAACGATGACATCGTAGAAACAGTCCACATGTTCCAACATATCAATGGACTGGAGCACAACGTTAGTGTCGAGCAAAACGTAGTGTGGACCGCCCGATTTGAGCTTGAGAGGCAGATCCAGCAAGACAAATTCAGGCAAATTGCCCTGGGAATCTGGCTTGACCACGTTCATGCAAACATTACAAAGCTGTGAGTAGCAGGGAATGTCCTTCCGGAGATAATGCTCTCTGACGATCTTTGTACATCCACCATTCCTGGACCTGACGAACACTTTCTGGGTGGCGGTCAAGCCCGTGGAGAGTCTCTTTCTTTCCAACATGGCGGGTCTTGGGAGTAAGTAGTGAACTTTTTGCTCGCTCTCATCGGGTGCACAACCGTACATCCTGCCCCAGAATACAAGATTAAGTACTTTTGAAGAACTGCCGAAAAAAATTGAAGAGTAAAAGACTTTGAATTGGATATTGAAAATCAGCAGGCTATTGCTGAAAATTTTTTTCTACGTGCAAATGAAGGGAGTCTGGGATTGCATGCGGTTGCAAATGGTGGCGAAAGCTAGAATTTCTCATGAGAACTAATATTATACATTACAGTAGGCCCCAACAGCTCACAAAAAGCTGCGTTCATAATGGGAGATGATGAGAAACTCTACACCGAAAAATTCAGGTGCAGTCTTATGTTGTCTTGCGTTGTGTTGTGTTGTGTTGTGATGTGATGTGATGTGACAAGTCTTGTGGTTGTGCCACTCTATGCTGCACGGTACACTGGCTCTGGAACCACCATGCTGTCTGGGTTTCTGCTTGCCAGACTCGTCTCAGTCATGATAGAAGGAGACAAGTGGTTGTCGACAAACTTGGTCTCGAACTCGTCCTGGTGTCTCAAACGCCAGTGCTTGACTGCCGATGGGAACAAGTCCATTGCCCAAAGCAAAAGGAGCACTCCGTACCAGAACGAGATTGTCCACTCGAACGAAGCAGACTTAGAGTCGTCGCCGGTCTTCATGTAGTAGCCGAAACACACGGCAAAGGACAAAGCGGCGAAAAGCCAGAAGAGCTTGATGAAGAAAGACACCATGTAGAGGTTCAGCCAGCGGTGCGAGCCGAAGATGACTTTTTCGTGGTTGGGGTGTAGTCTTTGAGGGAAATTGCCAAAGATGAATGAGTTGAGGAAGTTGAAGAAGCACGCCCAGAACACGAAGAAGATGAACACGGCCACCATGGTGATGTGCACGGTGTGGTAGTCTGTGGTCTTGAAGATGGAGACGAAAAGAATTCCGAGCTGACCGATGAGGGCCATGACGATGCTGACAATGGCGAACTTGGGCTGTTTCTTCGACACGTAAGGCTGGAGCTTGTGCTTCTTACGCAAGATGTACTCCATGAGCAACGTGCCGACAAAGAAGATCATTTGGAAGCCCGTGCACGCAATGAAAAGCGGATTGAGGTTGGTCGCTCCGATGTCACTGATATAAACCGGGGTCTGGTACTCTCCCTCCATGAACGAGTAGATGGGCCGGCCTTGAAGCGACCAGCAGGACAAGAGAGCAATGAGCATGCCCCACCACACCACGAGGGCAATGATGGGGATGAGGTAGTAGTGGATTTTCTTGAAGCGAAGTAATTTGGGGGTCATGGTGGGCGGCCCGGCAATGACGCACTGGGGGAGTTTTAAGCACAGTCAGAAGCGTATGGTAGCAACAGTGCCCGATGGCTTGCGCATACCTGATGCAGCTCAGCCGGCAAAGAACAAACGGGTGCAGGCCCTGGCTGCGAAGGCTGTGGCCGCGCAGCGTCCGATGACCGTAGATGGGGCTAAATTAGGAATTGTCTCAAAAGCGCTGAAAGCCTCTATAATTAGATAAACTAGATGGCCGGATCGCTGCAAGACCACTCATCCACTCCCTGATCTATATTTATGGGCTCAAGCCGAGTGGCTGCCTTGCACTTGCCCAAACCCCCGTTATGGCTGAATAATTTGGGTGCAACCTCAAGAAGTAACCTCCTCGGTCGAACTCCTGATGACATAAGTGTCATCCGGTTGCGACCGATTCAATACCTCCCACCGGTTTCTGCTTGGCTAGTACCGCAGTGGACTGGTCCTCACGATGTGAAATTGTGCGATTTGACTCACCCCGCCAAATGCACAACCCATAAACCGAATACCAACTACAACCAACAAGTCCACTTCCCGGCCCACTAATCGCACATCACCGATGAGCACCTTTTCCATCGACGATTACACCAACCGCTTCATCCCTCCCAACCAAGTGCCAAAGCTCCCCCGCTTCCTAGCGCATGTTTTGGGTGAAAGCCAGCCCCGCAAAGTGCCCTTCTACTATGTGTGGCTCGAGATCTTGATCGGCTCCTTCTGCGGCATTGCCATCATCGAAGGTGTCTTCCGCAGCCACACAGCCTTCACGGCCCACAACGCACCCATGATCATCGCCAGTTTCGGGGCCTCTGCCATTCTCTGCTTCAATGCTAGTGCCCTGCCTTTGGCCCAGCCCCGAAACGTGCTTGTAGGTCACACAATATCGACCACAATCGGTGTTTGCGTGCAGAAACTCTTCCTGTTGTCTGCTGCCGGCAGAAACCATTACTGGGCCGGAGGCGCATTGAGTGTGGGTCTTCTGTCAGTCGCCATGTCGCTTCTCAATTGCGTGCATCCTCCTGGTGGAGCCTCTTCGCTTCTCCCTTGCGTGGACGACAACATCCGGCAAATGAGCTGGTGGTACATCCCTGCACAGCTCGTCTCGGCAGTGTTGATGTTGGCAGTGGCGTGCATCACCGGGAACGTCATCCGCACGTACCCCCAATACTGGTGGTCGCCTGCGCCATGCGGGCAATTTTGGTCGAGAAAGCTGCAGTCCGAGTCAGTCCCTTCGCCCGTGGAGTCGCTGTCAAAAGAGCCTAGTCCGCTTTTTGAGAGTGTTCCGGGTCTTACCAAAATCGTGATTGACTCGAACTCGATTCAGATCCCGGAGGGCATCGAGTTGGACCAAATGGAGGAGGAATGGTTGGAAACCCTCCGATCTCGTCTCGCCAAGACGTAATGACGAGACAATTGATGACTATGAGGTGATGGTATGTTCCAGTTATCACATTATGTCGCCAGAATTGATAGATACATTAAGCTTTATTAGTGCGCATGAGCCAAATAACTTCAAAACTTTGTATAAACACGAGCAAATGTCTCAAATTCAATGGAATGCAAACTGAACAATTTAATACTGTTATCATTTTGCAAAACATTTTTTCCAAGCTTCGTTCCTCATGGCCCAATGGTCAAGGCGTCTGGCTACGAAAGTAACCACTTCTGTTGGAACCAGAAGATTCCAGGTTCGACTCCTGGTGGGGAAGCTTATTTTTTCGATTTATTTCTCGCTAATTTTTACTACAAAAAATGTGAACATCCAAACTTTATTCCATTAAATAACCTCTTCCAAAAACTCACTCACAATCTTGTATCCAAACTTGCCATCGAAGTTTCCCTTGACGGCCTCTGCGCCACCTGCGTTGGTGAGGAAGTCAAGACTCTCCACGTACAACATTCCGACGTGAATACCGCCTTCTTCGACGTGCACCTCCAATTTACCTTGTCCCTTGTTGGTGATGTTGTCCACGAATGTCTCAATGCCCTTTCTCAAGATCTCTCTGTCGCCGTAAATGTAAAGACAGCGACCGGTTCCGTTGACAGCATCGATGTTAGCCCATTGCGTGGCGTAATCGTTGTCGGTGAACTTGACAAAGTTGTGAACGTCCTCTTTTTTGTGGCCTTCAATGTACCAGTCGCCCATGCTTGTGTTTCTGGCACCCAAGTCTCCCGTATAGTCTTTAGTAGGGTCGAGCACGGCTAGGTCGTAGGGCTCGAACCACGGAGAAATCAAGATCATGTTGCTTGGCTGCGGCAAGGGAGAGAAGTCCCACTTGAACTCGGAGAATTTGGTAAAGTGTCCCTCGGCCTCGTCTGGGTATGCGATGTACCGAGCCAAGGCTGCAGCGAGGTTAGCACCACAAGAATCACCCATCAAGATGATGTCGTTGTAGCCGAGATTCACCAAGTCCCGGTAAGCTGCAACAGCCTCGTGGATTTGCGTTGGGTACTTTTTCTGCTTGCAGGTCAAGGAGTAGTCAAGAATGGCGATAGAGAGCTTGTCTCTGGTCAGCTGAGACACGCTGTAAGGAAGCGCCATCATCCCGACAAACTGAGCGTCGAAGACTGGGAGACAGTAGCCGCCGCCGTGCAAGAAAAGAATCACGGACTTCTTGTCGCCCTGGCTCGTGGCCTTGGTCACCCAGAAGGTGCGGTCGTTGATGGTCTCACCGAAAGCATTGAGCCCCGAGGCCAACGGCGACGATTTGTACTTTTCCACAAGTCTAGCCACCGAGTTGAACAAGACAACCGCCACGTCCTCCTTGGTGTAGGTATTGGCCAAGTGGGCCTCGACCGACAAATGGATGTTTTTGTAGAGCGAGTTTCTGAACTCCTTATTGGTGCGCTGGTAAACGGTGCCCACCGTGTAGTATTTGACGACGGCGGAGATGATCGCCACGGGCGTTGTCACCAACCTGAGGAAGAACTTGAGCGAAAGCATGGGGAGGGTGCTCTGCTGTACAGGTGGATTTGCCGGGGTTTAAGAGGGTCGCGGTATGGGCGTCCGCTGCATGCACATGGCACGATCTTCGGAACAATTCCTAATGCAACCAGAACGGGTGCGGCTCCGAAAGCGGGGCGGGGAGTAAAAATCGCTCAACGAAGCAGAGTTTCAACCTACGGCGAATCATTTAGTCAGTTAAAACTCCGTCGGAAATAGCGGCCCAGGCGAAATAGCACTAGGGACTCCGGGTTAGGAGAATTTCGCGCGATCAAGTATAGCCGAGTGGAGCTCCACTAGAATACCGGGTTTGGCCGCAGGCGTGGGCCGGACGAAAATTGGCAGGAACAGTGTTTGACACTAGCAAATTCTGCCCATGGCCGGGCCATTGACATAGCCGCCACATGGTCAATTGACGGGCATGCACATTTATCTCGGGCTAAAGCGACCCTAGATAAGCTTTGCGCAGTGACCGAATTGGTAATCTCGTGGAACCCGTCAAAGATGGAATAGATATGCCCGTGGAATGCGCCCCTGAACGACCCCGTGGCTTGACGAATGGAGTTAAATTTACCAGTCGAGTTGCTTTCCTACTTGGGTTAACTCTTCCCCATTTTTCCGGAATGATATCGATTATCTATGCTACAACCTGTACCCACTGGAGCTGGGTGCGCTCGAGGCCTTCTTCAACTTGCCCAGTGCATCACGAAGCTCACCCTTGCTGTCGATGACAGTAAGGTTCTTCGACTTGCTCAACGTGTCCACCACATCGCCAACCCGCTGTCTCTTGCGGTCACCGCCGTCCTTGTGCTTGAGCCTCTCTCTCTGCTCCTTGACCTCCTTCAACTCGTTGAAATGCTTGGACTTGGCCCGCTTTTTGGCTCTTCTCAATCTCTGCTTGTCCTCTCGGCTCAACTCGTCCTTCGAGTACGACAAACCGGACTTGAGCTGCACCTCCGACGTGCCCCGGGCGCCGTCCGCCTTGGGCTTGTCGTCACCGATCTTGTAGACTTCCTGTGGGGCTAGCTTGGTGTCGTCGGAAACATGCAATGGTTGGGCGTCCTCCATGGAGATCGAGGCTGGTGCGTCCGACACCTTGATCTCGATGCTCTTGAACTCGCTGGGCTTGGGGATGTAGTGAGCCAGGCAGAGCGAGTCAAGTTTGTAGTTGAGCGATGTGAAGAGCTCGGTGATCTCAGTGTGTGCAGCCTCCGTGGCCTCGGAAATCTTTTCCTCGGGGCCCACGCCATGATATTCGTCCTCGTAGATCTCGGCCAACGACTTGGCGCTCTTTTGGTCGGACACCTCGGTCTTTTGCTTTTGCACAAACCGGCCCACGTCCGTGATGAGCCTCTTGGGCAAGTCGTCGAACTCGTCGTTTTTGATTCTTCTTTTGATCAAGTCTTCGATCGTCTCTGTGACTTCATCGGTGATCACAGGCACAGGCTTGGACGTGCGGTCGAACTCCAAGCTGGGGGCCTCGTCATCGTTGAGAAGCGAGTCCACCGGCCGGTCTGACGACTTCACTTCACCCTTCATGGTCCACTTTTTCTCTGCAATGAGCTCGGCCTCCAAGCCGGCGATCTCAGCCTGAAGCTTCTGCTGCTGCTTTTCAAACGACGATAGGTTCTTCGATTGCAGTTTCTGTTCTTCTTCCTCGAAATCGTCGGCGAAGAGATCGAGCATGGCCGAGTCCACCGCCTGTTCGTGCTCGTTGTCTGCCAACTCTCTGTCAAGAAGCTCTTCGTCGGACTCCTCTTGTGTGTCAGTTTTCTTTTCCTTCTTACCCTTTTTCTGTCCTGGCTTGTCGAAGAAGTCGTCGTAGTGATCCATCTCCGCCTCGCTGTCTTCCTCATCGCTCAAGTCGGCGTACAAGTCGATCTCCTCGTCGTTGTCATCGTCGTCTTCAAGGGCAACGATCTGCTTGTTGAACTCATCAATGTCGAAGAAACCATCGTTGAGGCCAAATGCATCCTTCACGGGCTCCTCGGTGTCCGAAGGCACCTTGGTGTCTTCGGATTCGGCATCCAGAACCAGACCTTCCTCATCGGAGGTGTCTTGGACACCAGTTCCAGCCTCCACGTCAGGTTCTTCTGCCAGGTAAAAGGCCTCGTCGTCACTTGCGGGACCCTTCTCATTGTCGTCCTGCTCTTCGTCGTCCGATTCCTCATCGCTTGGTTCATTTGCCTCATCTTCGCTTTCTTCGGCCTCGCTGTGATCTTCGCTATTTGCGGTGCCGAAGGTCTCTTTGAGCTTTGGGAGTTCGTTGAAAAGCAAGGATTCGCCAACGCCCAGGAGAATCATTTGTGCCTGGCCGAAAACCTGGGTGGAGTCCAAGCCCTCGGTGTAGATTTCATCGAGCACAGAATGGTCTTTGGCGATGGGATCCAAGAGGGACTTGGTCAACGCATTAATTTTGTCGAGTGTGCTTTCATCTCTGGATAGCGTGAAGATATCCACGGGGCTCTTGGCCAAGGTTTCTAGCAAATCCATGGCTCACGATCTATGTTACTAGGAAAAAAAAAGCGTAATGAGCATCGAGGGTGGTGCAGGACACAGTAGTTAGCCTGCCCTGGAGACTAAACGGCTCTGTCAGAAAAAATTAGGTCAATGGAACGTTTTTTTCTTTTCTACAGTCAATCTTCACGCTTTTGATTTTTTGATTGATATGTCGACTACTTTTGGCACCATCTGTGAGAACACACACTTGGAACATTGAGACTGCAACTACTGCGTCCAACACACTCCAAGATCGTGATCTCTTTACAGCCCTAGTTCCACAATCCCGCTACTTGCATACTTATAGCCTCAAATTATGATTCTGAGGCCTGCCATATTCCAATATGCATCGAAGCTTCGAGCTCCACTCGTGAGATCCGTACCGAGCTCTATCGATACAAGACTTGGCTACAGCTTCACCCAGCATCGCTACAAATCCGGAACCTCTTCAAGACGCTGGGTCGCAAGACAAATGGATGACCGCCACACCAAGGAGTCGAAGGTGCAAGGATTCAGATCTCGAGCAGCATACAAGCTAATAGAGATTGACCAGAAGTTCAAGATACTCAACAAGAACACCAAGAACATCGTTGATTTGGGATTTGCTCCAGGTGCCTGGACGCAGGTGTGTTTGGCGAAGCATGCTTCACTTGGTGTAAAGGACGGCCGTATCCTCGGTGTGGATTTGATAGATTGTTCTCCGCCAGAAGGCTCCAGCTTCATTCAAGGAGATATCTTTTCAAAAAAGACACATGGCGACATCATCGATTTCTTCGAGGATCAGCAGATAGATTTGGTTCTTAGTGACATGATGGTCAATACCAGTGGCATCAAGGACAATGACCACTTTGCCAGCATGGACTTGTGCGACGGAGTTTTAATATTGGCAAGTTCTTTGCTCAAGAAGAACGGTGCTTTGGTGGTCAAATTCTACACCGGCAAAGAGGACAAACTTCTACAAGACAAATTGGAAAAGGTGTTCCACAAGGTGTTCCGTATGAAGCCCGAGGCTTGCCGAGCTGAGCTGAGGGAAATGTACTTTGTGGCATTGAAGAAAAAAGATGAAAGGGTTGACGTCAACGAAATATTTGATAATGCATAATGAAACTGGTAAGGAATACTTGTTAATCTTTAAGTCGATTTGTTACTGATCACACGTGACTGGGTGGTTTATGCTGCGAGATGAGACTCTCAAGTCTGGGGCATGTCCAGGTCGTTCCTAAATCACCCACTACTAAAAAACCCAGTCAAATGGATCCGTGGAGTTGACAAAAAACATAGCACAGACCTATATTCTCGAAGCTTTTACGATGTTGACGCCTTGAAACACAATCCATTTAGCAATGCACTCAGTTCAACCAGAAGCGATGTTTCCAAGCTTCGCTTCCCCATTGGCAATATGGTACAAATAATTGTGGGGAAACAGAACGGGAAGTATCGACTTCTTCCAGTGCTAGAAAAACCAGTGGAGGGTCAACATCCTGCAAGCTACGTGATAGCTAGCAAGAGCTACATCGACTTTACCTCCAAGAAGCTGTTTCGCCCAATTCCTTTCAAGTATCGACAACGAAGTCCTCTTGTTATGCTGACAGCACGCGTATCTGAAGAATTCTCAAAAGAAACAGAAGATTTGTATCGAAATCGTGTTGTGGCTTTGCTTAATGAAGTCCAAGGCTCAGACGAGCATCATTATGGAATATTGTTGAGGCCAGGAGAAAACGCTCACTTTGCATGGAAAGACAACAAAGTCCTCGAAGTTCACACTGACTTGGTGAGTAAAGACATTTTCATCCCATTTGAGGGCAACGACGAACTTTGTAGCCTAGTCTTGGCCCTAGAAACCTACATTCACATTTAAAGTTCAATACAATCAGAAGTACATGAAGAACAGGAATAGCACGGACATGATAGCGACGGTCCAGCTCTTTTGGGGACCAATGCATCCGTCAGACTTCTTGGAGGCACTAGAGCTTGCTGCAAGAGTTTCCAAGTTGTCGACTTCCACGTCGTTGGAAATCCACGAAGCAACATCAGAAGCTGGGATGGAGGAAGAAGTCTCCAAGTCGTCCAGCATGAAGATGGTGATGGTGCCGTTAGTGCCGAACACTACACCACCCTTCATGGTGTTTTCCGTGTCTCTGTTGAAGTAGGCGTAAGCCTGGAGACCCTCGTTGATGTTGTCGGTGTTTCTGTAGTCGTGGATGGTGGAGAAGAGCTTAGTGGAGTCGGTAGGGTTCATCACCTCGAAGGCATCGATCTCACCACATCCGGAGTTCCAGCACGAACAAGAGGCGTTTGCGGAGTACTCGGAAGTTCTGGGAATCTTGGCGTTCAAGAACCAGATTGCTGGCATGTTGGAGTTGTACTCGGTCTCCTCTTTGGACTCAGGCATCTCGAATTCGAACAAAAACATCTTGGTGGCACCGTAGAAACCGTGGTAAGCAGGAATGCCCTCTCTGTAGACTCCACAAGCGTTATCGGATCCAGAGGAAGGACACGTCACGTTGGAGAAGATGATGTATTCCTCATCTGACTCGATGAGGTTGTCCGACTTCAACACGGTAGACGAGTCAGCTTCACCAGTACCGTTGCTGCTGGCATAGGTCAAGGCTTTGCCCAAACATGGCGATTTTGTACCGGCGTTGGTCAAAAATGTGACGTTGTCGGCAGTTTGCAGCTCGGAATCGTAGTAGGAGATACGGTCCCAGGTTCCGGAGTCCAGGTCGCTGGAAACGTAGGCTGCAAACAGGAGCAACGACAATGGACCACGGAAGTGGACCGACAACTCCTCGTTGAGCGGAGCGTTAGTGCCTTCGAACTTAGTGCCGGAGGTGGAGAGTTTGCACGAACACAGGTCCGACGTGATGTCGCTGAACGACTCAACATCGTAGTATTGTCCGGAAAAACCGACGTTCTCGAAAGCAATGGCCTCAGCACTGCTGGAGTCCCTCTTGTCGAAGAAGCCGGAAGAAGCGGCTAACGACTGGGAGATCACCGTGGCGATCGTGGCTAGGGAAGAAGTTCTCATATTAGTAAATTATTCTGGCTGCTGCAAAATCCGGCTTCGCTTTGGGTCCCTGTATCTGTCTATGTTTTGTCCTCTGTGGTAAGCAGGGGTTTTGATGGTAGCAGTAGTGTTGATGAGATGGACGAATCGGGAGGTATAAATAGATGCGGGCTATGCAAGATTTCGGAGACGTGCAGCGTGGGCGCCAGGAACAATGCCTCAGCCACGGCCGCTGATTGGCAGTGGAACGAGCCGATGCATTAAGTAATGAAACGGCGGAACTTTCGTGACCTTGCAAACTTCGCTTGGCTCAAGGCTTAGAGGTATGTCATTCAAATAAATCGTTTTTCACCGATCCGGGCGCAGGACAATTTGACATGGCTCGCGGGTTGCGAAGAAGATTTCCGAGACTTGGCACGAAGAAACGAGGTGCAGATGTCAAATCTCTAAATGTCTTCAACTGTAGTTTAATGTTAAGAACAGAAGAAGTGGTTTCATCTTCTCATTTATACATGAGAAACTTTATTGGGGTTCATCACGGTCTCGTCGAGCTGATAACATTTGTTTGGTTAAAGCGTTAAACTTCAGGGCTGTGGTGGTCTTTCACGAGGCAGTGTCAACGTCAGTGTTTTCTTGTTCACCACGATGCCAAACATCACAAATGTCGAGCCCAATCAGACGGCTGCTTCATATACGCGTTTAATGTGCTCTACGAAGCTCGAATTCTTGTCGTATTTCTGAATGTTCTTGAAGCTTCGAGCCTTAATTAGTAGGTGATTTCAAAACGGGTTTGGCCATTGTTCACATAATCGCTCGAAGTTGGCTCCAAACCAACAAACTTTTTGCGAGAACGAGCCTTTCATGGTATTCTGCAAATCTAGCAAAGTGACTAAAAAAAGAAAGCGGGGAAGAATTAGAATTTCGACGGACGAGAACCGTAGTTCCAGCTCAACACAAAAGTAATTCTAAAATATTGGCGCCATTTTTTTTCGATGATTCATCCTCAACACGGCTGCAACCGCCGCATACCGGCTCGACGCATTTACGGCGACCGGCACTTCCGGAGCATGCAAAGATGTTCCAACAAAATGCCCGAAAAATTGAAGAATTAAAACAGCTGTTTAAGTTCTCTCTGTAAAGCCTCTTGAAATTCTCAAAAATAAGTATTTTTCTCGGTCGGACAGTTGTGCCAATTCGCCGTGCGTTCGCAAGCATGTCTCAAAAAAAATTCCAGCGTAGTCACCCAAATCAACTACTCCAGGGCCAGTGCACACCATAGCAAAGCCCACCCAATTTACCCATCACATTTAAGCCTTCGTTCTTGGTTCTGTTCGTTGGTCCTCTACTGCCATCCACTTCGCCTATCATCACAGTCCGAATCAGTCATCAATGCCTGGCGGCCATCAACCTCCAAGAGTGATGGATCTCCCCAGCCAGCCTCTCCCGCCACCTCCAGCGTCTCTTATGAAACCCAAGGTATCTGAAGTGTCACAACCACCTTCAAGTGGCCACCTGGATGATACTAATGGCCAGTTGGTGGCTGGATCGAACTCAAAAGCTCCGACGGTTCTCAGATCCAAATCCACTCGCGACGTGGTGGCGTTGATCTTTGTCTTGTTGATGCTTCCACAGGGCATAAGCTGCATCGTGCTCACTGCATACATCTTGCTGGGCTCTTTCAAGTCTTTTGCAGGTAAAGTCATTGCTAAACACGTCTTGAGCCTTGAGAACGGTGTGGAGTTTAACTTGGAAGGAATCACCACCACTCGCGTGTCGTACTATCGCTCCAAATTGGTTGGTGAATTCTTGCAATTGTTCTCCATCAATTCGCTTATCCTTTTGATTTGTCATTACACCTTGCCTCAATCCTCATTGCAATACTTGATCGTGATGGCAAAGTCCATCATTGCCAGCAAGCTCGTGGGCTCGTATGCTTCTGGATCAGCTACATATACATCTGTTGTCTCGGCAAATTCAAACAACCCCGGGATTCTTGCCACCACATCAACAAGCCAAGGACAATCCGGATCGCAGAAACTTGAGAGTAAATTTCTCAATAACTCGCTCCTCAACGTCTTCACGGGATTCTCCGTGGTTGTGGCAATAAATCACTTTCTCCGGAAATGGATTTTCAACTTGAATTTCACTTTGCTTGTGAACGATATCATCTCATTTTACCAGGGCCTTTTATTCCCCAACGAGTCTTCCGACTCAGACTACAATAACGAACAGCTTTTCAAAGTTATGTTTACAAAATCGCCATTGCTAGCATCTTTCAACTACTTGTCTTCCAATAAGGCACTATACTATTCCACGTCCAGAAGTGGTACATCGCGGCAAGATTTCATCCTGAAAGCCTTGATCATGATGTTGGTGAAACGCTTCGACTTGAGCGAACGAACATGCAAGTTTCTCGAGTTCCTCTTGAGACAAAGTAGCAACGCCTTGAGTTTTGCCTACTTGGTTTTGTGCATTCACGTCATTACCCTCACAATCTCGCCTTACTCGAACAAATTCTTCTTTTTGAAGGGCCACTCCCAAACACTTGATCATCTTTCTTCCTTGGCTCCAGACATATCCTTTGGCGCTTTTAAGCGGCCAATGGCATCTGGTCTCAAAGATCCAGTCAATGACATGGTCCTTCATGTGAACTCGCTGCACACTCCAGTTTCGAAGATGAAATCCAACGAAGTTGCCGAATTGAAACTTTCTCCCCAAATTTCAGCTAGCGATGCTCCATTGAATCGTCATATTACTCTGCAGACTCTCTCGGCTGAGAATTTCAAGACTTTTTGCACGATGCCCTCGATCAATAAAACAAGCCTGACAGCATCGAAGACAGGCCTGGCGAAAGCCTCAACGGAAAGGAAACGGTCGAATACATCGCCCTTTACTACAGTCGTGGATCGTTATTTCACCATCGCGAGTCAGCCGATCTGGTCGTGGTTGGCAGCTATAAAGGTTTTGCTCACAGACCCCAAGTATTTTGCCATGAGCACCAACGAAATACCGCAGAAGGAAGTTGCGACACTTCTGCCACTACAGGAATCGAGATTGCAGCTAGCACTCTACTCTTTAGATGAGTCTAAAGCCATTTTCGAGGTGATGGATATTCATAGCTTCAAAGTGGCATTCCCTAACCTCTCTGTGCGGGTTAATGGGATCGACTGGATGCTTTTCGAACTCCTCACATTTGAAAACGCCGGTAAAGATACAAAGAAGATGTTTTTATCTATCTTTGCTTTGTTCCCGTCGTACCAATTTGACATCGAGTTTCTCGAAAACGACATTGTTCTTTGTCGCCACTCTGTGAGAACAAAATCCAATGGTACTGGTCCTTCCTGCAACGTAAAAGAGGACCATACAGTGGGAACGCTCAAGAACAGCTTGATGTACACTATGTCTTTACTTTGTGACACGAAAGCTACATTCAAAAAGAACAGAAAAGATGAGAACAAAAGAGTTACTGACTTGAGAAAACAGATTGAGACATTGAAGTCAAAGCTACACAAGCTTGAGACCAAGGAGCTGAACGAGGGCAGAGGCTACAGCAAAATCAAAGGACTCCAAAACGCCATCAGTCAACTAGAGAATGAAATCAAAGAAGCTGAGGAGCAAGTCGAGAAAGCGGACTACGAAAGTCACGAGTATGAGGAGTCATACATCAAAGAAGAGACTTCACTCAAGCGGCAAGCGGCAAAATTGGAATCTGAAATCGAAGAATTGGAGAAGGTCTCGGCGGAACTAAAGTCAGATCTCAAGGTTTTGCAGGGCGAAAAGCACACTCTCGAAGCGAAGTATAAAAAATTGGAAGTCAGGGCACAAACCAAGGAAAATGAGCTTGTGAAATTGAACACGGAAATCAAAGGCTTCAAAAAAGCCGTCATTGGCAAGATTCAGTACCGGCAGAGAAAGGCGCAAGATCGTCTTAACACGATGATACCGCAGATTTTGCATGAAGTTGAGAAATTGGACGTGGCCCTCGCTGAATTCGGCGTCAAAGGGTAAAGAAGCAAAAATGAATGCATTTGATTATAAAAGTAGCAACTAAGATAGCTCTTGAATTATTTACAAGGTCAACATGCCATGTTACTCAGATAGAGTGTCTCCAACCTTGTGAAAGCCTCTTTGAAAGTATAGTAGACCCCCACTTGGCTTTTCACCAAAGTATTTGTTGGGATGTAGAATGTCTTGAACTTTGACGGTCCACAATTCGTGGTTCTCCACCGAAAAAACCTTATGTTTTTTGCAAATGAAAGCGACCTCCAGCTCTTTGAAAATAGGAATCCGTATGCCCTCTGGGGTTTGATGCATTGTGTACGACTCGGGAATTCCAGCGAATGGCGTCGTCATTTCGTGAAAAGTCTCGCCGTCAGCAGAAGCCGAGTCAAAATGAGCAGGGTCTCGCTTAATGCCGCCAGCAAACTTTCTTCCCAAAGCAACTGAGATATGGGTAGGAGGCATGAGATGAATGGCCATGAGGCCCTCATTCTCGTGCAAAGCCTGGGAGGTGTAGCTCGGGAGATGCAAATTGAACAGAAGAAGAGGGTTGGGATAAACGGAAAGCGAACAAACCGACGAAAGCGTCATGCCGTGAAGGCTTTCCGTAGGAGATGTGGTTCCGGCAGTGAGGATCATGGCCTGGGAGCTTAGTCTGGACATGGCGGTCTTGAACGCACCGCTAAAGTTCGCGTTGGAAGCAGCCGCCTGTAACCATCGAGAAGAGGGTAGCATTGTGCGGAACAGCCCTCAAGGTTGGAGATGGAGGTACAGCAGTTGCTTGATATAGTGCACTGATGCCGAGCTACTATAAGGTGAGGACGTGAGTGCAGGAACCCATGGACTATAGCAATTTGACCGCCACTGGAATCGAGAAAATAGGCTCATGAGAGCCAACGGCCCAAAAATAAAAGGGCCGGTATTACTCGTCCAACTCAGAAGGTTGTTCTATCATCATCTTCTTCATATGTAACCTGTGGGTTGTATCTGGAACATTTTGCACCCACAGAAGCAATATCAAGCATTGGCAAGTTAGCCCGCCAAAAGCTAGCGCCAATAATGCTTTTATTGACAAGAGAACAAAGTTAAATTGATCATTGTCAAACTGGCTTCTGAGCCATCGGCATCGGCAGCGTGTCTGCCCTACAAAGATGTCCCGAAGTCACGCATGCCACGTCGATGAACTGTAGATGAATATTATTTGAGCCTTGCTAAAAATTTGCTTTAAATAGAATTATTGAGTATGTAGGGCGTGTCTCTTGTGTTGAAGGTTTGCCGTATGCTGTTCACGGTGGCTACACATTTGGTGCTGCGCTCCATGCAGTTTGTTTGTATACTCAAAGTTACTCAGATCGGCTCCACTGTTCCACACCATGACGGACACTTCCCATGAAACGCTAGCGAATGCCTTTCGAACCTACATCCAAAGAACCGCTTCTCCGCTATTGCTGATCGATCCCAATGCCGCCTCCAAACCACACATCAAAGGCTCAAGCCCAGTCACAAATGCCCATCAGGTAGTGAGCACGTACTCATGCACAACAGATCCAAGCAAAATTCTGTTGGTGTCAATGGCTTACCAATGTTTGTACTTGTCTAGCGATAATCGTGGCTGTGCTGAGACGGCGAGGAGTCATTTCCGCTTTGTGGTACACTTGAATGCCTCCAAACTATACACCTCCGCTTTGAACGAGTTATCCACGCTTTACACAGTGCTAAAACCTGACCAGGGACGCTACATCTTCAAGTCTGTTCAATGGCAGGACCTCCTTACTGGAGTGCCAACTAGCGACATTGTTCCAGGGCCAATGCTCATATCCTTCCATTTCTTTGTCATGCAGTCGATCTTGCTGGTGGTTTCCACAAACCTCACTTCCGTTGTCAAAGGAGAATTCTCGATAAACATGTCTGTCTTCTGGCGAGCAGCGCAATTTTTCCTTTCGAGCTCCAACTATTCTGCAGCTCTTTCCCAGAGCGAGCCCGACCAACTCACGAAATACCGCTCCAACGCCATCAAGTTGCTCAAAGGCTTTCTAAAAATTGCCCAATTCGTATCTCAGAAAACAGCATCAGTTGATCTTGCAAACACAGTGACTGCGTTTGAGTTCAAGATCCTCGAATATCAAGCATTGAACGGAGAAGACATCTGCACGCCTCCTTTCTCAAATTTACCCACTGAACTTCTTCCATTTGCCAAGGACTTAACGCTGGCGATTTCCGCCAAGGGTGTGAACTCTAAGTTTACCGCCATTCTTAAGACAGAAATTCCTCCACATTCGGGAACCCTTCTCGACACGCTACAGATATTGTCGCGTGGGTTCAATGAGGCAGCTACAGAACGTTTATCATTAGTGCTTTCCGAACAGCAGGTCAACGACGAAGTAATCGATCAACTCGTGTCATTTGTTGAAAAGTTGCAAGACAAAGCCTCCATTTGCCACTGCATTCCTGTAATTTTGCAGTACTTCGATAAACAAGCCGCTCGCGATGCCTGCGGACCGATTGTCGAGAAATGCATCAAGATGACAGAAGCAATGCTACGGAGCGAAACCTCAAGCGAAGCATGTCTCAACGTTCTCACACCCAAGCTCGCACAATTTTTGGTGAACGCCAATGACTATAGTCATTTGAAAAATCTTGTTCGCCTTTGCTTTTTGCACGGCAAGAGCACCAAGAATGCCTCTGCTCTCATCAAATCTGGCGAACTAGATGTTCTTCTTTTTCAATCCGTGTCTGACTCAGCCCAAGCTGGGAAAGCAAGGAACCGAGTCGAGTTCTGCATTTCTGCATTATTAGATAATGATGCTCCAGAAGGGGCAGCCAATCTCATGGAGACATTCATCAGATCCACAAAATTTACGAGAATCACCCAAAACTTCACCCGCATCTCGGCTGCGCTATTGAAGCATGACATCAGCCTCAAGAACTTATTCTTCGGGAACAATTCGAGCTTGAGCCTGAATATGCAGCAGGAGCTATTGACGTCCGTGTTGCCTTTGCTTCAAAACGAAGGTATTTCAAGATCAGCGCTTGTCGAAGAAATGGAAATTGACTCGCCACTCTGTGTTTCGGCCAAGCTGGAGAACAAACTCCTGTTAGCCGCTTCACTTGACCAAAATAGTATTCAAAGTCCCGCTGATTGCATTTATGCTACCGAGATTTTGTGCAATGACCTTGCATGTGGAAATGGCGATAAGTCGGCCTTGAAGCGGGCTTTGGATTATGGTCATAAATGGGTCTCTTGGCTAGGCCCTCGAACAACGGAAAATGAACATCAAACATTCTCAAATGTTGTGAACACTTTTTACAGAATGGGATATGTCGACCTATGCTTGTCACTTATTGAGACTTACCAGTCGTCCACATTCAAATGCTTGAAAACTTCCTACAAATGTCTGTTACTTTTGTGCCAATGTTATCTTGACAAAGGGGACTTAGGACGGCTCCCTTCCGCCTTGACCAATGTTGGCTCAGAATTAAAGGAGTGCCACGAGAAGAAGGCTGCCAACATGACATACAATGACATCGTCGAATGGAAATTGCTTCAGCTCGCGTTCTTCGTTGAGCTGACTGATCAATCAAAGTCCTTTGGCAAGGCTAAAGAGATCGAAGCAATCTTTTCCGATAGACTGGAATATGATTTGCGGAACGCCACTGGTGCCATCCCACTCGAACACCGCCTTGAAGGTCTTTATCTCATCGCTGAGTATCTGCGTTTGGCTGCGAAAATCAACAAGTGCTCAGCTAACTTTCTCGCCTCCATGCAAAACTTGAAATTAGCCGTCAAAATCTTGTCAACAATTTTGAAGAAGTTGGAACTGCGGACTGGGCTCAATAATTTGAAGCAAAAGTCCATCGCAAGTTTGATGCATGTTCACCGCAGCGCATTCATGGTCGCAAGACACCTTGGCCTACTGAGAGATGCGTTATACCATTTGAAGCAAGTGACCAAAACCAGGGATTCCATTAAGAGTCCAATTCATCGCGCATTCAACTCCTTCTTTGCATCGATCAATTTCTCGTCTGCGAACGAGAACACACAAGCCTTGTCGGGGTACGAGAATGGAGTATCAGTGAAACAATCGATGACTTCCCCTTGTCTCGAGTTGATGGAGCGCCTAGCATCTTTTGGATTGCATGATGCAACAGAAGACGAGGAGCTTGCACTTACCGTTCGAAACTTGTCGCTCTCTTGCCTTGAGAGCTACAAAGCTTCAAATAATTACTTCATTGCCACCGTCCCTATCGAGTCAATGCAAAGCATTTTGTTGGAATACGAGTACTCTTCTGAGGTTTCTGGCAGCAAGTTTGAAACCCCCGGATCGCTGCAGGAGCGCCTGTTAATCACTGCCTTGAACATCGCCCGGAATTGTTTACGCGACTTTTGCAACCTCGAAGCAGACTCAGTAAGGTGTTTTGATCAAACCATCAATGTCCTCCCCAGCCTAACTTTGCCGATGCCCAGTCCATTGGTTGAGAAGTTGTTTGAGTGCAAAAGTATTCTCTTGCGCTTGGAAGCACATGATCAGTCCCAGTTCGTTGATGTTTCGAAGTTAGCTGATATTAATCAGCTATTGAATCGTTGTATTCAACTCTTGTCTTCTTTTGCAGTATTGAAACACGATGGTGCCGACGAACTATTGAGACAGTTATTCTACTACAGGGATAAGGCAGCATTTATTCCTTATCAAAATCAGAAAGATTCAGTGCTTTTAGACGCCACGGCCTCGTCTCAGAGACTTCTTCCTCAAATTTCCCTCGCAAAGCAACCCGAAGCCATGTACTTCAGTCTCGATGACTTTTACACAGACTTGAAGACGAGTCTCCCCCGAAATTGGACGGTCGTGACATTGGACATTTGCAGCCTATCTGGAGATCTTATTCTATCGAAATTTGAGGCAAACTCTTCCCACCCCACTATTTTAAAAGTTCCTTTTGATAGAGGGAGTGTTTCAAGGAGAAGCTTCCAAGAGGTGTCTCAGACTCTTAAGTGTATTATCGCTGAAAGCAATGCCTCGACAAAGGTGCAAGTTACTCTGAAAGTTAAGACGAGGGAGGACAGAAAAAATTGGTGGAAGTTGAGATTCGAGTTAGACTCTCGACTCGGTGGCGTCTTGCAGCAGCTAGAATCTTCGACGATTGGGGGTTTGAAAGGATTTTTCGATAGCGTTGACAGTTCACACCCAGAGTTTGCAAGCTTTTCGGCTTCTTTGAATGATATCTGGAAAGCAGCTCACAAAAACTTACCCAATTCTTTCAATTTAACCGAAACTATTTCAAGTCTTTTCTTCTCATTGAGAAACCACATCGGAGAGAAAAGCTATCAATCTGACTTGGCAGACCTCATAGTTGTGACATCTGATATAATCAGGTTGTCGAACACGACCACCATATACCAATTGAAGTCCAGCAATTGGATTATGTCACAGATTACGGAGCTTTACGCCAAGCACCAGATTCCAAACCCCTCGAAGCATTTGGTCTTGGTACCTTCGTTCACATGTACTGAAATTCCCTGGGAATCGATGCCTTTTCTCAAAAAGAAGTCTGTTTCAAGAATGCCCAGTGTTTCTCTCCTTTGCAAGAGCTTGAAAGCCAACGAAGAGCACATGAGAGTTTACGAGGGTGACCAAAAGAAATTGTACTACATGTTGAATCCCGGCAACGATTTGAAAAACACACAAGATAGATTCGAAACAATGTTTCATAGCATGGCAAATGCTTCTGGGCTTGTTGGAAGAGCCCCCTCCGAAGAGGCTATGATTTCCAATATCGTCAAAGCCAATCTCTTCATCTACTTGGGTCACGGCGGAGGTGAACAATATTTAAGAGCATCCTCAATGATGAAATCGTTCAGTGAGGACGAGAACGGACGTTTGCCCACTGCATTGTTGATGGGATGTTCTTCCTCGGCATACCAAAATCATGGAAAGCTCGAGCCAACTAGTAATGTGTTCAATTGGCTAGTTTGCGGCTCTCCAGCGGTAGTGTCGAACTTGTGGGATGTTACAGATAAAGACATCGACATTCTTAGCTTGTCACTCTTCTCTAAATGGGGCGTCGCTGGCGATGCGGGCGAAGGATTAGATTTGAGCCAAGCATTGGCAGAAAGCAGAAGCTCTTGTACTTTAAAGTACTTGAACGGCGCTGCACCCATTTTGCATGGCCTCCCATTGACTTTAAGGTGAGTCAGGAACGCTACAATCGCATTTTAAATTTTTACCTATCCCATTAAGCATTACTTTCGTGAGTTTTGAGATCATTCACATCTGTAGTAAATCGTTAAATCTCAGGGTTTTGCGTGTCCTGGTCCGATGACACATGTCGAGAAAGATCTCCAGAGTTAGAAGCTATGGCTTCGGAGTCCGATGTGGCTGCACTAGCATTAATTGGACGTTCGTGCTGAACGTCTGTGTTAGTGTTGGCTGAGTGGCCAGTGTGAGTCGAGGAGGATGACGTGCTTGGAACACACCAGTTCTTGTGGCAATGCCAAGCACGCATTTGACACTCCCGAGAGCAATATTTGGTACGCTTGCATCTCTTGCACTTGCTGAACTCTCTGGGGTACTTCTCCCATCTTCCACACTCGAGATTTCCACACTGGCGAACTCCTCCTTTAAGATCGTTGCGTCTGCAAGAATTGCGCATGATGACGCCAGACCAGTAGCTCATATCGGTTCCGACCAAAAATGTGAACTTCTCGACAATTGGGAACAAGTTGACTTCTTTGATTTCTATCAAAGACTCGTCGAAGTCTCCGTCACCCTTAATGTCGCCTTCATCGATATCAAAATTATCGTAGGTGTCGTAGTTCCATGTCTTGGTCAAGAACTCTTTCTGTTCGAGCCGCTTCTCAACAACGGCGTTGCTCAATCTTTCGCATTCGGCCCTAATGTAGTCGTTGACCTTGTCGCTCAAGCGGAATAATGCGAGCTCGCGATCCAAATCATCAACGATCGATTCAGCGTTGATAATGGAGTCGTACAACTTGCTCAAATAACTTGCGCCTTGCGTTGAGACCGTGACACTCTCATCGAAGTTGGACAAGTAGTCGTCAACCTCCTCCTTATCCTTACTTCTATGGTCACTTTCGTCATCGAAATCGTCTAAGTCATCATCAAAGTCATTAGCTTCAGCATCTTCCGTCAAACCATGGTCATCTGGCTTATTAAACGAGTCCAAATTATCCTCAGTCAAGTCGAAATTTGCATTGCGCATGCTCAAGTCAATCATGTTGAGGGAGCTAGAAAGCGACGTGTTCAAGTCGCTGATGTAATTCTGGCTCTCACTGCCAGTGTTGACAGATGAATATGGATTTTGCGTGGATGCATAGTCACGGGATCTTGAATCGGGCTGAATGTTGTCGCAGGCAGATGCGATTTGGTCTCTTGATTTCGATTTTAACTGACGCTTGTTGACAACACGCGATTGCCCATCTCTGATGCTCAAATCAAGGATTAGGTGAGTGTTTTGTAGCACCTCTTTCAAATAAGGGTACTTGGATATGTATGCCAAAAGTTGCAAACACCAAACCACATCGTCATCTTTAGGAATGACAGCGCCACTCTCGGTGAACTCTCGAGGGGCAATTTTGGAATGCATGGCATCGTATAGGTGAACCGTTTTCTCATCCTGCGAGTAAAGATTCGATAAGAAGTGGAGATTGTTATCCATATCGTATTCACAATCCCCGAATCCGTAATGGCAAACCACTTCGTTCTCCTTCTGCTCTCTGAGTTTCTTGATAATGCTGATGATGAGGTACTTCCGGCGAATGTCGTTGTTCACGGAACTTCGAGACGATGACGGAGAGTTCGCGTTGCCCTGAGCGAGATTGAAGTTGCCTCTAACAAGCTTCATGAGCTGGTCGACAGACAACGCATCGTAATCTTCGCTGGTCAAACTATTCACCCAGTTGGTTTTCATAAATGTAAATGGGTCTCTCCGATCATAGCTTTCGAAGGAGGTGAGACTGATGTCGTTGTGCATCATCTGAGCTCTCGAGGTGGGAGTTGTTTGTGTCTCATGCAAATGGGTAGGGTCAAAGTCGGTTGCAACAGATGGGGTGGTTCTGAACTGAGGGATTTGAGCAATGGGGGCTGCCGGAGCCTGATTGACCGGAAACCTGATGTTCATGAACGTGACAGCCTGGGCATTGCGGTTATTCTCGTTGGCCGCAGGCTGTTCGGATGCTGAAGGGGGAGCGGGATGCGGTTGGGGTTGGTAGGTATGGGGATGCTGGTGAGGTTGAGGTTGAGATCCCGTTTGAGTGCCGTATGGGGTCAGGAAGTTGCCCTCGTGCAAGCTCATGTAGTTGTCGAGCACCGTGGCGATAACGGGAAGAATGCCCGCACGGACAACTTTCTGTCTGATCTTCTCTGTGCCTCGCGTTCCAATCAACACGAGACACTGGAAGGCCAAGGTCCACTTCCAGGCAGTCAACAACTTGCGTTCGCCAACAAAAGAACCCTTACCCGAATGGGGGGCACCATGACACTCGTGAAGAATCTCCACCAAACGCTCTATACCGCCGTCATTGGACAAGGTCTCTCTGACCTTGGCGCTGGAGGACACGAGGTACGTAAGGTGGTTCAAGGAGTTGACCAATGGTTTATCTGCGGTGACATCGAGTGCTCTTCGATCGTATAGACTGGTAGTGATGGTGACGGCGGCTCTGTTGTTTGCGACAGATCTGTAGTTGGAATCTCTCATTTCAGAGCGGAATTAGGGCAAAGGCAGGGCGGTGTTCAGGGAATATATTCGGGAGACAAGATTAAGACAGGATCAAATGAAACACTGGATTAAATGCAAAACATCAAAGGGCAAGGCGGGGAATAAAGGATTGAATATGTGTGTGTCGAACGGAGGTGCGTGTCGAGATCTGGGGTTCGGTGCCTGAAGTATTTAAGATGATTACCTCAGGTGGCGATGGAGGCAAAATTGGGGCGGGGGCAAAATTGGAGAGGGGTGGATTTGGGCGGTTGCTGGGGCCTGAGATTTCCAAAACGGTCCGGGAGGTGAACGTGAGGGTGGATCTGGAGACGGCGACCGAGAGAGGCGAACAGATACCGGACTGGTGGGAAGGGAGGGTGTTGTGGTTGATTTTTCTCGGGAAACGGCATGGATTCATGAGTCACGTGATGAGCGGCGGCGGCCGGCATAGTGAAGCCGTTTACGGCCATGGCGTAGAACTGCCGATCTTGGCTTGGGAAGCTGGCAAGAGAAACGTGGCAGAGCGGCCGAATCAATCTTCAGTAAATACTTTTTTCTATTTTTTTTTTTTCCTTTTTTTTTTTTTTTTCTTTCGTTGTGGTTGGTGTGGCTAGCAACCCAGTGAAGTGCGGAGTCATGCAGATCGGCCTGATAAGTGTGAGCCATCATGAACTCCACACCTTTGAAATCCCTCGAGGGCATCACATCTGGCCTGCTCTTTGAGCAAGGCAAAAATATCGCCGATCTGATCACCAGCTGGCGCGATGGTGGCACTTTCACCTATAATGTGCCCCAGACCCCAAAGGTCAATGTGTGGGTATCCACTAATGACAAGCTCAATGATGACTACTGGGTAGCACGCACCAATGACTTTGAGGAGCTCTCTGCTGAGGCAAGAGAAACACTTTGGAAACAGCTCATCAAGTATAGCATCGCGTCTGCGCTGGACTTGGACGATTGCCACACGGTGCATGAAGAGGGCTACATATCGGAACTTTACGACTACAAATTGTTTCCCTACGAACTTGCCGACCCGCCCCAGGGCTACCGTGCATTTTCCTACTTGACAGAGTTGTTCTACCAGTTGCAGCGGCCCTTGAAAAAGCGCCGGTTCTGCAACTTGGTGCACATCCTTCGCAGTGAGGACGACCGCCATGCCTATGTCATCAGTTTGGCCATAGATCCCACGTTGATTCCGAACTCGTCGCCCAAGCCAGATATGGTGGACGCGCAGTACTCGTCGGTGGAGCGTGTGGACTATGACGGAGACAAACTCCGGTGGGTGATGACTACATGCTCTGATGCCAAGGGCAATGTGCCCCAATGGCTTGCTAGGATGTCCATCAACTCGGTGGTGGCAAAGGATGTGCCCCATTTCATGAAGTGGGTCCATGGAAAATAAGTAATTGTTGTTTTATATTCGGTTGGTTGATCTCAGGTTGATATTAATGAATGCTAATGACTAGTCCTCCTGCGCTTTGGTCAATCCCCCCAACCATACCCGCACGTCGCCGCCCAAGTTGTCCAAAAAGCCCAAATTTGCCGCTCCGTAGACGCTGTCTGCTATCTGGGCTAAGTAGGTATTTTCTGGTACCACGGGTGTTTTACTCTTGGAGTTGTGGTTGTAGTTGCGAATGATGAGAATCACTTTGTCGTTGTGTCTCATCGAATAAAAAAGCCAGTCATTGGACTTGTTGCTGGAGAACTTGTGGAGGTACTCGCTCACGTTGTCATCCCTGGTGAAGATTTTCCCGTTGTTGTGTAATGCAAAGTGGTCGATCAAATGGTCGTGGAGATGAAAGATCACCTTGTGGAAAGACGTTTTTTCCCTCGAAGCAATCTCTTGCGGCTCGTAGAACGCAGGAAGCTCTGGAAGCGAGCTCTGGTAGCTACCGTCTTTCATATCGTAGATCATGAAGAAAAAGTCGCTATCGATATCGTCGAGAGTCACCTTATTGATCTGCGTATCACCACGAATGGCCTTGTTGATAGGCTCTGGCAAGGAGCTGATACTGTTTCCCAAATTCAGGGCTCCGCTAGTAACATCTTCCGTTATTGCTTCAATCACCGGGACGAGCAATTCGGACTCTAGCTTGGTGTAGAACTCCTTCTTTTCCAAATCCTCAATACCTGAGTCCATCACTAGGAAAACCATCACTTCGTCCATGAGATAGGACACGATCAGGTACTCCCGGGACTCCTGAGTCCCAGACGACGTTTTTGTGGATATGTTTGCGAGAAATCTTGTGATTTGCTCACTCTCGAGCCCAATAACGTACCTCCCACTTGGTGAGCCGTCATCGCTGTTTACTTCCGAATTTGCCTCGAGTAAAGCACCGCTAGCCTGTTCCTCAGAACCCCGCCACCTATTGAGCCACGAAGGAGCTTCTACAAGCTGCTCACTGACGGCCAGACCCAAGTACTTGATCCCGTTGACGGTTCCGGTGAGAGGCAGCACCACTAGCTTGTTCGTTAACGTGACGGGATGCAACATGGCCAATGTGGCAGCCGGGTTGACATTAAAGCTTGTACTTGGGGCTTCTTCACTATCAAGAATCTCAGACGGGAGCTCCTCGCCTTCGTTTTCGAGTTTTTGTAGGCTTTCTTTCCACCGTCTGCGTATTCTCGGATAAAGATCCTGCTGCTCCTTCTCGCTGCACAAAACCTCAGCTCTGAGTTCTTTGTTGTAGTCCATTTCGTCGAACCAATTGAACAAGTCTGTCATGGTGTCCTTGCACAAGACGTTGGAGCCAAAGCTGTCCAGAAGAATAATTCCGTGTCTCTTGGGCACATCTTTCTTCAAGTTGGCCACCAAAAGTCCGCCAATATCAACACCAAAGTCGGTCACAAGCTCTCTTATGTCGTGAGCCACCGACTCCAGGCATTTAAGCGTAGATTTTCGAAAGCTATTCGGAGGAAGGAACGAGAAGAACCCATTGCGACTGGTGCGATTGGGCCATTGAAGCGATTGTGGCCCGAAGGGTATGTCCGACCCCGCATTGAAGCTATTCATGAATGCTTGCCAATGCCTTTGCAAGATGTCACAGAATTGGCTATCGCCGTAAAGACTCCGTAGGCGATCGAAGTGAGAGTGTGTGATTGTGAACTTGCGGTGTGAGAGCTTCGCCATGTTCCGGAGCTGCTCACTGCAGGTGGCCCGACGATGATCATCTTTAGTGTTGACAGATAGCGAAATCGCTAGGAAGTACCCGGGGACTATCTCGATCACCAAGAGTGCAGTTCCAGACACCCAGATGGTAATGGGTTGATCTGCCGGCCCAAAATCAGAAACCAAGGAGCACGAACCTCGCAAAAGTCCCACCACATTCAACTGCTCTTTTATTAGCCGTTCTTTGTCAATCGATTCTTCCGTAGATCTGCCGTTGAGTGGCTCTGCATTCACGAAAAAGAGGATTTGTTTGGACAAATCTTGCACGCTTTCGCTGTTCTCATTCGCCCAGCTCGGGTTGTAAAGCGTTATGTAGTTGATTCGAGGAACATTGAGAGCCTCTTCTTCTCCGGTGCCGTATTTTATCCCAAGTGCTTCCCCACCAAACCGGCTAATGAAGTCGGAGAAGTAGTTGTTCATACTTAAGCGTGATCTCGGTGCAGGCTTATCAGATGGTGCGGTGCATGTCTCCACGCTATCTTTTACTGGAAAAGTCATCTAGTTATGTTTATTATTTAAGCTTGTTGATCCCAAAGCTCAACCCAGCCAATGTTTTTCCGAACTGCATTGGAAAACCCCTCGTGGTATTTCACCCACACTCGGGTCGTTTCTTTGTCCATGGCTTTTGGAACCAATTCGCCTTTACTTGACATCTCATCGTACTGATTTTTGAAGTAGTCAAGCGACGACGTCATTCGTGCTTTTTTCTGCTTCGCTTCTTTGCTATCTCCTTCGGGAGTTTCTGATCTTTGCCGTTTGAGCAATTTGGACGCGATCATGGCATCGAACTCAGCTTGTAGAAGAGGAAACAACCAACGTCTCTTGTTATGAAGTAGCTTCTTCTTCTGCTCGAGTTTCTGGTCGTTTGCGAAGAGAGTAATGCCCTCCCAATCGGGGCCGTAAAGTAAATAGGTCTGATTGGTGACCATGTCACGTTGTGTTTCCAACAGAATCTTGAAGCTGGTGACCAAACCGGCCAACTTCTTTATTTGCAGAGCTTCTTGGGGTGAAAGAGATGTTTTCGACCTGGAGCTTCCAACTTCGGGCGAAAGAATCCGGTCAAGGAATGGAATGAGCTCACACAGATAGAAGTCTCCCCCGGCAGACTGTCCACCAAACAGCACTCGACTTTCCAAAGGTACCAGGTCAGCAATGGTCTTGATAGTGGCTTGATTTCTCTTCATCAGCTCGAAAGACTCGAACTCTAGGTTTTTCACATTCGGTATCAACCCTTCGTTGTTGTTGAACTTCTGGAAGTTGATGTCACTAAAGAGCGACCAAAACTTTAAAGCCGTCAATGTTGGATAGAATGAGCTGCTCAGTCCGTGCACAGTGAGAGTGTCGTAGTAATAGAGCCAGTCGCTGATCATTCCCGGCCGAGCTAGGGAGTCATCTTGAAGGCTTACCACATCGAGGTACTTGTTGAAACAACCTCTGATGACCTTGTCCAAAGAACCGGAGGCCGCTGACTTCCCTTCGCCTCCTGACACCACCTCAAGCATAATCTCGAAGTTTTCCTCTTTCGATAGCCGTTGATCTCTCTTAAAGATCTTGTCGACCAATGCAAACCACGTCAACAGGGAGTCCTTGTTCATAGACATTCCTTCGGCTGCACCGTAAATATCCGAGTCCAACTTCCTGCTCGAAAACTGCAAGTAGTTAATGCAAGCACGGATATCACCATCACACACCTCATATACCTCTGAGATTTCTTTGCGATCGAGATTCAAATTTTCCTTGCTGCTTATTTCGAAAAGATACTCCTTCACAGACTTCTGAGCCGTGGCATTAATCCGAACACCTTGCTCAAAGCCCGTGGCTGGTTTTTTGAAAGGCACAATTTCACTCAATGCTCTGAGCTTCTCCATGGGACTAGCACCTGGTCCACGGGACGTACGAGCGTAGATGTCGTTAGCAATGCAAATGATGGGTCTGTTCAAGACAAAGGGCTTCTTCTTCGACTCCTTCTTGACTCCTTGTGTGGCATTTCTCTGTGTTTGTTGGTCTGCATGGACAAGCTCAGAAAGCACCTTGACGATGTCTCCATTGTTGATGGCAGAATCGACCTCGTCAATGACCAAACAGGTGGGCTTGCCTTTGGAAGTGATGGTATTGGTGGTGAGGGCGTTCTGCACTTTGAGTTTCAATGCAGCAGTGGCATTGGCAAACCTGGTGGCTCCTTCAGCTGGATCTGTGCCGTGCATGGTGTCCATACTGTTTGCAGCGTTCAACTCCTCCACGTTGTATCCCATTTGCTGGGCGAGAAGATGAACCACCGCCGTTTTGCCAACACCCGGTGGTCCGTGCACAAGCAAAATCTTTCGAAGCGGTCTGCCAAGATGATCCACGGTCTCCTCATCTGTTTTGGGATTACCAAACACGGTGGTGCCCCACTTTCGGAGCCAGTGCATGATCAACCGGTACTGGCGCTCGTTTCCGGCAGGGCAGATCTGCAAAAACGAACGTGGCTTGTACTTTTCAGCCCATAATTGATTGGATCGGGGAGAGTCGGGTTTGGGTTCTTTGGCAAGACGCTCAATCAGCCGCTGGCTCTTGCGGAGCTCTTGTCTCTCATTGACTCGTTGGTAGAGCTTGTCCATGTTGAGAATGGCATCTGGATCGTCGCCGAAATCGACCACAACCTCTTTTTTCTTGCGAGGCTGTAGTTGAAGCATCGAGCCGTCAAGAAGCCTCACCGATTTGCCAGCTTTTTCGGGTTGTTGATGCACCAGTTCCAGCACTGGGGACGCGTTTGTCGGAGGTAGCGGGTCAGCACCGGTGAACAATATCGACAGTGAGAAATCGGGAAGTTCGGCCAGCTCATTGGGTTGGTTTGACGGTAGAGCCATTTCTGCACCGAATAGAACGGACTGGCTGAAGAGCTCGGAGTCCACCATGAGGAATAGTAAATAGTACGCGAAGCGAGCATGTACACCGTGGATCCGATGATCGACTACCAATCCAAAAAAGAGTAACGACGAGAAAAATGCAAGAGAAAAAGATATAGAAAATCGTACAACGGGAAGAGAACGGATTCTTTATTCCATGTTTCAGTAGCTATTCTATCATTCGTACGAACACCAGTGCCTACTGGGCAAACGAGCGTGGAGCCTCGCCTTCTGGGCCAATATATTGAGGGTCTCTCCAAGGACCGACGTCGTTCAAGTACAACTCTTCGTCGGTGACCTCGCTCTTGCCTCCATACTTCGTTGGCAAGTTTTCTGGAGGGATCTGCTTGAGCAATGCCGCTTTCGAGGACGAGGAGCCCAAAATGTGGATCTTGGACACGGTCACAGGGTCCAAAAAGCTCTTGATCATCTTGAAAGCAGTGGAGAAGCCGAAAGGTGCGTTGATACAGTAGAACTGGCCCATTCTCTCTGGGTAGTAGTCCTGGCCGATCTTCGAGGCCTTTTGCACGTAGCCCACCACAGAGTAAGCAGAGGAGATGGAAATGCCCTTCAAGTCCATGATGGTGCACGAAGTCTCGACCAAGTGGCCCTGCTTTCTGGAGCAGGCAGGCAATCTGTTTTGCGTGAACAGCTCGTACTCCCACACCAAGTTCTTCAACATGCGGTCCTCAGTGGTGATCTTCTGCAATTCAGGCAAGTACACCTTGCCCAACTCTTCGTAGTACACGGGACGGCCGTCCTTATCGGTCTTGTGGTAGTACTGGGGGTACATCTTGGCCACGAGGGGCTTTTCCGTGTAGTGGAAATCTTGCAAGATGGTGTCCGTGCCGTACTCCTTTCTCCAGGTCTCGCAGTTGACGAACATGGTCTTGGCGGCCTCCAAGTTAAACTTTCTGGCTCTCAAGAACCGGAGCAACGAAGCATTGTCAAGTCTGAAGATGTAGCCAAGCTCAAGCAACTGTGCTCTGAGCTGTTCCAACGTCTCCTCCTGCTCGGAAGTCAAGTTGCCGGTGTAGCCGGTCTGCTGCGAAGGAGCACTGATTTGAGGGTACGAGAGAAGGATCTCCTGTTCGGTGGGCATGGTGGTAGTGGGAAGAACTGCGGTTGTCTTGACCCAATGTTTTTTCTCGCGCACTAATTACTGCGGCACACAGCGAGCCTAAAGCCACCTATGCTTTAAAGTGGCGAGAATGATAACTGCAAAAATAAAGAATGAAAAATATAGACTATCAATTAGATGAAACCTTTTGGGTTATTGCCGGGCTTTCCGTCAATTCCGGGATGTGGTCTGTGCGCATTTCCGTAGCTGCAAATCTACAATTGCTGATCCTTCTTGTTCATTGCTGCATCTCTCAGATGACCGCTAAACTCGCTTGAGCCATCTTTTAAACGGATTTTTCGGCTTCGTGCTGCCGAGCGACGACACACTGAAACTCTCTGCATCTTGGCTCTCCGTGGGGAATTTCAATTTCAACGACGAAAGCCCATCCACCAATCTCTTGTGATCGTGCTGCGCGCTGTTCTGGAAATTGGGGTCCAAGTACACGATCGCGTTCCTGTGCATGTCAAGATAAGCATGGTCAACGACGCTGTTGACGAACGCCCTCCAGAGATTGGGGTCAAACAGGAGATTCGAGCACTTTTCTGGTCGTTCAAGCTCCTGCGCCAGATCGTAGATCCGCTTCACTATGAGCGTACTTTGCTTTTGCATATCTTTCATAGTGATGTTCGAGTTGATGAACGAGAAGATTTCTTCGTTGCTGCGGCATAACGACTTGATGAAGCCCTCTGTCTCGTCATCTCCAGCTAGATCCAAAAACTCAGATTTCTCAAATTCAAGCGAGCCAATTTGGTATGTGTCCTTGTCCGTTTGAGGTTGTGGGGGTACAGTGATGTTGTCCACACTGGTTCCTCGCTCGTGCGTTCGTAAGGTGCTGACAGGCCCAAGATTGGCCGACTGCGTCAGACCGGCGGTCATAGTGTCAACACTAGTACTCGAATTTGAGGGGGCCAATTTGTTTGGATTAGCATGGAGAAGGTGAATGAACTCGGTGAGACGAAGGTACTTGTCGATGAGGTATGGCGTAGTGGGCAACTCACTGGAAGCAGATTCGCCGCTGAGTCCCAAATCAAACCGCTTCATTTCGTGGCTGAGGCTCAAAACCTTTTCGTTGAAGTCGTTTTTTCTGCATGTGAGCTTGTCAAAGTAGTCATAGACCTCGGGCTCGTGCTTGCTCAAGAATTCATTCATCTTCACCAAATGTGGCTCCTTATGCGGGCTGAACTCTTGTCTGTTTGCAAGGTTTAAAAGAATTTTGGCAATAACCGTCAAGGTCCTTTGCACATTACCCGTTTGATGATCCTTCGTCAAGAAGAAAAGCTTGGGGTTCAAAATTGCCGGGCAAAAGAAACGCAAAAACACAAACGCACTCAAGCAGTTCAATGACGTGGTCTTGTCTTCGGGATCACAGGCGAGATCAACTTTGGTTCTGAAATTCTTCAACTGGTTTTTGATCTGCTGCGGCAAATCGTTGGATGTGGTGTAAATTCTTTTCCAGATGTCCTCAGCATAGCCGTAGAGGTTTTTGAAATTGGCATCAACAATTTCAGCGACGCGTGCATCCATTTCCTTCTCCTTCTCGGAGCCAGCGTCGGA
The DNA here is from genome assembly GCA_030563105.1 of Metschnikowia lopburiensis (nom. inval.). Taxonomy (NCBI): domain Eukaryota; kingdom Fungi; phylum Ascomycota; class Pichiomycetes; order Serinales; family Metschnikowiaceae; genus Metschnikowia; species Metschnikowia lopburiensis (nom. inval.). The sequence continues at coordinate 238,746 of JAKUBC010000012.1, forward strand.
ATCGTCAGTGTCGTAGCTGTCTTCGGAATCGGACCCTGGTTCTCCGGCGAAGACACTTTTGCCTTTTCTCTTAGCGTTTTCTTGCATCCGGACGTACCTGGGGTCAATCTCGCAGTTCTTTTGTTCAGAGCAGATCTTGTCGAAGAAATTTCCGAAAACTTTTTCGAGATATTCCTGGCCGATCCGGAAAATATATTTTTCCAAAGACTTGGTGAAGATGGAAGACCCACGGAACAAGGTGTTGAAGATGTTCTTGGTTTGAGAAGCATTGCCACCTTTCGAGACATAGTTCTTTCTGGTAATTTCATCCACCACTACCAACTCAACTTCCATTAAAGCTTTGAACCACTTGTCTTCGATCCCAAGACTCTGGAAAATGTCGAGAAGAGTGAAACTGACATTTTCGAATTCAGACGTACCAACAGTGTTGTTGCAGTGCTCGATCAAATCCTTCATGGGACAGTTAAACAACATGTTCTCAAGAGTTCTGAAATCTGAAGGTGGAGGAATGAGAAACTCCTTCAAATCGACAGTCAACAAAAGCTTACCAATGGGGAGGTTTTTGGTATCGTAGATCGGCATCCGAACAATGTTATTGTTGTTGCTTGGGGCCGACAAACCCTGATTATCAAACCCATGGGTAATCGGTTGCAGTCCAGGTACTGTCAATTCGTCACCGCTTGCAATCATCATCGTTGAAAGCGATCGGAGTTTCTGGGTCAAGATGTCTGGCGTGATGTAGACAGTTCCCACAATGGGGTCAGAGGGCGAATATCCCGAGTTTCTGGAACATTTTTTGATGACGATCCGCAACATTTGCGTCAGAATTGGTAAGTCAGTGGAAAATTGTTCCTTCCAGAAAGGATTGCTGGTGAAATTGACAGCAGACGTTTTGGACCATGCAAAGCCCCACATTATGACCTCAGCGTAAATCTTACCGGAAGACTTGTCGTTGTTTGAGCCGTGCTTTTCGAATTTGGCCTCGATAATATCCAATGTCACTCTTTTAGAGACTCTGAAATGGTCTTTGGTGAAATGGGAGAGATCGAGGTCATTATCGGCGGTGCTATCGCGTTCCGATAGCGTTGACATCAGGATATCTGGGGTGTTTGGAGCGGAGTCGTGAAAATCCAAATCTAGAGTGGCCTCAAGGCCCACCACCCGAGTCAATTTGCGGTCTTCACGCACAGATTGCTTGTTGTAGATACCAAGGTATTCACGCTTGCAGAAGTAATTCAAGCCCACGTACCAATCTTCCAAGTCAATGTGCAAAGGAAACTCAATCAAGATTCGCAGATTGCTGGCGACCGGCACCCCGTCCTTTGTGAGGAGACTTTGATGAGCGATGGTTTCTGCTGAAGCCATTGACGTCGATTTGATGATGTTGTTCAGTCTCAATTCCTTGATGTGGCCGACAAACAAAGTGTTTGGAGAGTCTGCAATGGAGTGGTGAACCTCTCTGATCTCGGAGGAGAATACCTGGCGAACGTCCATGGAGTAGAGCAAGGTTCCGTCGAGCTCGGTGATAAAGTTGAGGATACCGTTGGACTTCAACACTCCCATTGTATAGAACCAGCCTTCAGGGACATGTGATTCGGCCGAATTGAGGTGAGAAATTGCTTCGAACTCGTCCTGGTACACGGGTGCTCTTGGGCCATCCACCAAATTGATATTTTTCGACTTTGTCGGAATGGGACCGTAAATTTTGAACCGGCAAACCAAAAGTTCGTGTGAGTCCGTGTTCGATAAAGACCCGTACAAGGCTCTATTCTCGGCAAACCACTTTTTAGCTAGACCCAGAGGCTTCATATTCTGCCACGCCATTAAGCACAGGAGAAGCGTGCCGAATTGGGAGCGCAGGTATACCTTGATATAGAGCTTGGAGTTGCTGTAGGAACGTACGAATATCACGGGTGGTTCATCGTGGGATGTGGGAGAGTCCGGCTCGTTTTTCTTCGTGAAGCGTTTTTTCTGGATTTGAGCCACGGCCGCCGAGGGTTTGACTTCCACGTAACACGACGCGAGTTCTTCAATGAGCACGGAGTCTTGGCCCTCGGGGTTTTCGCCGTAGATGGCGCCGTCCAGGGAGATGTAGACGGACCGGAAGTCTATCCAATTGACTAGGTCACGCGACACTACCATAGATAAGCTCTTGAAAGTTCCCCGGTCCCTCAATAGGGATTTGTGGAATGGAGTCACCCTTGACGCAGGCATCTTGGTGTTTAAATAAATATCTCGGGTGATTGTACAATGTGGGTCGGGCTGGAGAGGCGACGTGGACGTGATCGACGGTCTGGGGTGGGTGCGGGCGAGGATTGAGGCGCAATGCGCAAAAAGCTTCAGGACAACGGGCGGTTGTGAATTGGGAACGGAAGCGAGAGAAAGGCCGTTGGTCTGGATGCGTCGAACCAGGTGTAACTGTGTTAGTTGTTAGATGCTTTCCATGACATTGGGTTCTGCAGGACGCGCACTTTGTGGGACGGTCTGCAGCTGACGGGAATTATGCGGTTGAGATACGACGTTTTGGGCGAGAATCAAGCTCGCTGAAGCTGGGGAATGGCCGAGACTCATTGTCAAACAGAGGCAGTTTTTGCCTGTGCTCAATATGAGTTTTGGCTGATTTTGGCCGCGTGAGCGTCTGTTTTATGTCGAATGCACCTGACATAGCCGTGTCATTAGTCCCAATTAGGAAAAGTGAAACCTAGATACATGACACAAATGTGAGAAAACGGCTTTTGAATGTACACGTATTGTCAGTTGCCAATGAACACGTCGAATTTTGTAAAATCAAACACAGTCAAAAGCCACTTCAATTGACGACGATTCTCTTTTCGGAACGTTGTCGTAGGTACTTGATGCAAGCCCTGTTGGACTGACAACGGCAAGCCACGATTGAAAAAAATACAAAAAAAAAAAAAAAAATGAAAATGAAAATTTCAGCAAGACGTCAAATCCGATATCGAAATCAATACGTTAATCCATCCAAAGTTCTGTTTGATCTCTCGTGGTGATGCCATTACTGCACGCAGATACTACACAAAATTTCATCCTCGCACGGTACTTTTCAACCAAACCTTTCAGATGGCCACGGAGTCTACTGCATTCAATTTCCAGCCAGACCTCCGTCCAGAAAATGAGCCATTGGGAAGAGTAATCGACAGCCTTCCGGCCGACGCTCTCCACGAGCCAGAGCCAAAATCGGAATTTGCTTGTACATACTGTGGGCTCGAATCTCCCGCCAGCGTGGCCCAGTGTGGCACCTGTGACAAATGGTTCTGCAACGGCAGCGGCACGCTAGTGGCCTCCCACATGGTCACCCATTTGGCGTTGTCTAAGCATAAGACGGTGTGCTTGCACGAGCTGTCGCCGTTGGGAGCCGAGACCTTGGAATGCTACAACTGTGGGAACAAGAATATCTTCAACCTTGGCTTTGTGGCGGCTAAGAAAGACCTGGTGGTGGTTATTTTATGCCGGATGCCCTGCGCCCACAAGCGGGACATCAACTGGGAGACTAACGACTGGCTGCCCTTGATCGAGAACCGCTTCTTGTTACCGTGGATCTCGCCAGTGCCGAGCGCTGAGCAAATGGCCACCACCATCCCGGTCACCGACGAGATGGTCCGTAAGCTCGAAGCCCAGTGGCGCATGAACAAAGTGGCGTCCATTTCGGATTTCGACGCCATCAACGATAACGTGGAAGAGCTCTTGCCAGTGCTTTTGCGGTTCAACGACGGCGCGGCCTACCACAACTCGTGGGTCCCCTTGGTGGATGCCGAGGCCCAGTGCAATAAGCTTCAGAAAGAATCCCAGGCTTTGGAGCACATTTCGTTGACGTGGGGCGTTTCTCACTGGGGCACTCCGGTGGCTGACTTTCTGCTTTCCACCTACGAGAGCTCTAGTCTCACAGTGGCCATTGGCGATAGTCTTGATCTTCACTATCGGGAACTGGGCACCACCACAGAAGAAAAGTGGTCCGGCAGATGCAGAGTCATTCTGTTGCCCAGTGCTAGAAAGGAGTCTTTCACCGTGGAATTGATAGAGCCTCGCCACAATGCTCCTACTCACGCAACCACCGGCTTCACCGTCGAGTTTTTGTGGGCAGGTACGCCGTACTTCCGCATGTTGAATGCGTTGGACAAGTTCGCCAACCAGAAAAAATCCGTCAGCGCCCACATCTACCACAGCATTCTCGGCCACGAGGTGGTGAATGTCCAATTTAAGACCAAGTTGCCACAGGACTTCTCTTTGGACCCTACTACGCCGTTGAATGCTTCCCAACAAAAAGCAATTTCTCTTGCAATGACTCGTCCCTTGACGTTAATCCAGGGTCCTCCAGGTACAGGCAAAACCGTGGTTTCCTCTGCAATCGTGCACCACCTTTCAAAATTGAGAAAGAGCAGAATCCTTGTTTGTGCTCCCCTGAATGTCGCCGTCGATCACCTTACTTTAAAGCTCCATGCAGCAGGCTTGAACGCCGTCAGAGTCTATTCCAGAGCCCGTGAGTCCGTTGACGGCACCACGTTGGACTGCTCTTTGCTGTCGCTGGCTAGCAAAAAACTTCCTGGTAACCTCAGAAAGTTGTTGAAGAAGCAGAGCCAGGGCGAGACTTTGACGCTGAAACAGCTCAAGGCCTTGAACGCTGAGTTGTCTAAGGTTGAGGACAGAATCTTGAAATCTGCTGATGCCGTCTGCTGCACGTGTGTGACTGCTCTGGATTTCCGGATCAAGGGGAACTTTGACACTGTTTTGATCGATGAAAGTACCCAGGCATGTGAGCCAGAGTTGTTGATTCCGATTGTCAGAGGTGCTAAGCAAGTCATTTTGGTCGGCGACCACCAACAATTGGGACCAGTGATCATGGACGACAGGGCCAAGCGGGCAGGTCTTTCTCAATCTTTGTTTGAAAGACTCATTGCAATGGGCCATGTCTCGCATCGTTTGGAAGTGCAATACCGGATGCATCCCAGTTTGTCCGAATTTTCCTCCAACATGTTTTACGAGGGCTCTCTTCAAAACGGTGTCAGCCTGGAAGACAGAACGCTTGCTGGACTGACATTCCCATGGCCAGTTCACGGAATGCCAATGATGTTCTGGGGCAACTATGGTAAGGAGGAGTTGAGTCCAAGCGGAACATCCTACCTTAATCGTGTGGAAGCCATGAATGTGGAAAAGGTCATCAGCAGGCTTTTCCGTGACGGCGTGAAGCCGGAACAGATTGGTGTGATCACACCATACGAGGGACAGCGTGCCTACATCGCACACTACTTGCAAATCAACTCGCTGGATATTACTCAACGGGAAGCCTACGAGAATGTTGAAATTCTTTCAGTCGACTCGTTCCAAGGCCGGGAAAAAGACTATATCATCTTGTCGTGTGTGCGTGCCAACGAGGAAAGAACGATTGGATTCTTGAGTGACCCTCGTCGTTTAAATGTGGCTCTCACACGTGCCAAGTATGGTATGGTGGTCATTGGAAACCCCAGATCCTTGAGCAGAAACAAGTTGTGGAACCATCTTCTCGTCCACTACCGGGAGAGAGGATGCCTAGTGGAAGGCCCACTTGACAACTTGCAGCTATCGCTTGTTTCATTGAGCGGGCCGGGGCCAAAAAGCAGAGCCCATTTCTTGGCCAAAAACCACGAGATGGACGATGACCTCGAGAGTATGCTCTCGTATGCCCCTGATGATCACTTTGCAGCACCAAACTTGCCTCAGATTGGCCAGGATGAAAGCTTTGATGATGCTGCTTGGCCCAGTTTGACCTCCAACCAGGTCAGTCAGCTTGACGCACCGGACGGGCGCGGAAAGGCCAACGGCGTTGCAGCCAACGGCAACGGTCACGATTTGCAGGACATTGCAGATATTCTCGCCAACGCCTTGAATATTTGATGAGGTGAAATTCTTTTCCGCCCGGATGACTCGAGGTTGAGGCGGCCGACTCGTAAGTGAGCGGAATTCTTCATCTCGCCTAAGGTTGCAATGTGTGGCCGGGTTGCAGTCGCAGGCAGGACGCAAGTTAGGCGCACACAATGGAGGCTTACTCCGCACCGCAGCCACACGGGATTCAAAGAAGCTTCGTAATTGGGAAGTGGGTGACTTCTCCGAACGGCCGGGGTTGCTTATTTGTTGGCTTTCGAGTTACTAGAGCACAACCAAAAGTGATGTCATGATGGATTAGACTGTCTGCCGTTGGTTGCGCCCACATTCCAGAACCCTGCGAGTGAATAATCAAGGCGTAGCGAGAGGTGGGCACTGAGAGGCGACTGCCCCATTAGGCGCGCCGATGCACCGCGGCTATGCCCCGCAGCAGCCACACTATGACGGACGAGCTCCGGTCACAGGCAATTAAGATAATGTGGGGTATGCGATGGCCCGGTGAAAAACTGAATGCGGAAAGACAATCACAAAGCTTAAGACGTGTTAGTGGAGTGCATATAGGAGCGGCTACAATGGAAGGTCACCAAAGGCTGTCGTCGAATTGCTAATATACATTAAATGGCGGGGCCGAAAAAAGCAGCGAAGGAAAAGCTGTGTAAGCAACATGTGCTTGTAGCGAAGGGTCCTGAAAAAGAATTGTAGCGAAAATGCTTGAAATTGTAGCGAAAAGGCATGAAAAATGGCTGCACATGGCAGAAACCGAAAGTTCGTAACAGGGTATGGTGGAGTCATAAATATGGGCATAGTAGTTAGAGTGCAATGAAAGACGACAAGTCAAACTCGTCCTTGAAGTATTTTGAGAAGCTTTCGCCGGTGTTGATGTCGAAGTCCATCGTGTTCATCAACGAGTCGATGTTGTCATCAGACACGTCGGTGACAGGCGAGTACTGCAAGCCAAACACGTGGTTGTCAAGCGTGTTGGTTTGCACCACAGGCGAAACGTCGACGTAGCTTGGTGCCAGGCTCAATTGGGCTGCGGCCAATATTTTGTCACTGGGCAACGACAAGCTTCTTGCCTTGCGGTTATGCTGTGGTTTCTTCAAGGGACCCTTGTAGGGCTTGAACTGGAATCCGCCGGCGGACTCCCGTCTGGGGATGGACGATGCAGACTTGTGTCTTTTGTGACTCTTCATTTCGAGATGCGGCGTGGGGAGTGGGGCCAGTGGCAGGAACTGGTCGTGTCTCTCCGATGCAAAGTCAGCAACCGGGTTGCTGTAGTCGACGTTTTGGGTGTAGTCGATGTGTGTGTGTTGTGCGTTTTGTGGGTAGTTGTTGAAGTAGTTGTTGGTGTCGTAGTTGATGTTCATCAACCCCAACCCAAGAAGCGTGCTCTCGTCCAACACGTTGTGGTTGTATTGCGAGTAGTCCACGTCGTCGTGCAGCGTGGCCACCGACGAGATGGAGTCGTTGCTCAACGACATGGGCAGGTGCACGGCACCGTTGCCACAGCTCATGACTGGCGATGAGGTGGCCGACGACACGTCCGATCCGGCGTCTTCTTCAGATTTGATGGGACTCAAGTCGACAAACACGAAGTCCTTGGGCATGCCGGGCTTGGCACGAGGTCTCTTCATGGGTGGTCTCTTGGTCATGAACGTCTTGCCTGCGGCAGAGATTTTCAATGAGTTGTTCAAGCACTCGAGAGACGAGTTAGATTCTTGCAGTGGGGTGCCGGAAGTGGAGACGGTTCTCTTGATTCTCCACCGTTTTTCGCCGTTAGCGGGAGGTAAGACTGGCATCTGGTGGTTAGTATGGTGTTGGTGATGAGCATGGGCAGTGGTGAAGAACATACTTTGTGGTGATGGCCGGATGTGTTGGTTGATGATGAAAAAATGAATGGGGCGGATATGTGTTTTCTTATATAGAATGGGGAATGGTCGAAGGGGGGATGATGAGTATGTGCCTTATGGTAAAGACGGTGCCAATGCCACTGTGAGTACATTACCCCAGGTATGATTCGGCCTCTCATGCGTCATGCATAAAGGCGGCCGACCCTACATGGTTGTGAACCCCCATCCCTTTTAGGAAGGGTAATACAATACATTATGATTTCTGACTAATGTAGTTTACGAATCTGATCTCCTATTGTAATTTTAGTGGCATTGTTGAAAACGTTGGCTACGGGTGCATCTTGAGTGTAGATTCTGAATCAATTGCAACGATGGAGCCACTGCAAGGCCTCTTTCGCTTACATGCGAGATGGAAGGAAGAAACGAGATGAGGGGACAGAACTTTTGACAAATTGCCTAAAGAGGACATTCTCTACACTAATGACGTACGTCGGTTACAGCAATTTGAACTGTTCGGGTTAAATTAACTACAGCGGAATGGCGCGGGTCCGGACGACCAACTCCGCTTTTGCCTATTGAGGAATCAAACATTAGCCCTATACATGAAAATGTGGAGAACCACCCTGATCGGACTTGATACTCAAATGCGTGTTTCGGGGCCTTTCGCCCGAATGGTTCAAGAGAAGCTTTTCAATCCATCGGTCCGAACCGGCCGACCTGCCACTCTCTTTTGACGGAAAACATGTTCAGTTCTCCATTCTGCGAGGAATGGAGATCTCGTTGGACAACCGATCAACCCAACATTCATGCACCAGGAGTGAGGCAGCAACGAGATTACGGAAGGTGCACACGGAGCCTTGCGATCATCAAAACCTAATTAAGCCAAAACAGCCTAAATAGGAAATGTGAGTAGCATTGTATCCACAACCATACCGAAGAATTAGCCCCTGTTGCACATGAAGAGGGGACCGGGTCAGAATGTGGGGCCGGGAGCTCCGTCAGCCGCATAATTCGCAAAAGTCATGTACGATGCGGGAGCCGTCCATGCACACTCCGCATCGGGCCTGGGATTCTGTGAGCATTCCCGTGCGGGAATGTTAAATGTACGCCTTCTCCGCTTTTACTGTATATGTGGCGAGCGGTCCGTCAGGCGCGTGAGAGACAAACGGCTTTGAGGAGGGGAACGAGTTAAGCGAGCAAACAGCCGAGGCATGAGATGCGAGGGTGTGGTGGTGATCCCGTAGTTCCGGATTGGCCCTGCCAGCTTTCCAGCTCCATTAATTTTTCAAGAAAAACTAAGGATTTGTTGGTCCAGCTGCAAGTAGGCTTGTGTCGAAGTCGTGGAATTTTTTGGGCGATTTTCGCTGGGGCCAAAAGCCCGCCGTACCGATGAGCAATGTTCTGTGACATACCGGTCGAGCCGTGGGACAATGGGCCAGATTGCACGGTCTTCCCCTCTTCGAAACAGCCCCACAACGACGATTTCGAGTCTTTCGTGATTTCCTGATACCGTCAGAATTTTATTCTTCAGTGCCAGACCCACTTCCAGACACATGATGTAATTTTCGCCTTCTCACCTTCAAAATAGCCGGCTTCTCGGGCTTCACTGGCTTTTCCCGGCTTCACCAGCCCTTCTTTCGAGCTCCTTCTTGAGCCGTTCCTTGGCCTCGGGCGTATAGTCCAAGGTCCGTGTTTCCAAGTGCTTGATCTGGATGCCGATGTTTTCACGTTTTCTGCGCTCCACCTCTTCAGGCAGATGAGGCTCGAACTTAACGAATTCAAAGTCCTTGCCGGCTTGCCAGGCGGCATAGATTCCGGCACACATGGCCACGGTGCCGACGAGGATCTTGTGCGTGAAGGGAGCTGAGGGTGGAAGTTTGGACATGGTAAACAGTAGTGCGTGATGAGTCGCGATGTAGTATGAAGATCAGTGAAAAATGGAATTTGGCGAATGGATCGAAATTTCTTGGATTTGGATAAAGCGTTGGAGTCTTGAATGGACTTGAGCGGACTGTTACTCTCTTGTGCTTCGACGGATCTCGGTGGACAGCTTGGTATTTGTATGTCTATGGGAAGGAGTAGTATATGGCGTATGGGTTGGTATATGCAATGGTGTATGGGCCCAGGACATGTATGGAAATATTCAGTGGTGGTCCAATGAAGGAGACTGATTATGGAGACGTCAACGAGTCGAAACAGACACAGTCAGGTTTCATCTTCGCCGTTGTCTGTCCTTGCGGCAGTCTTTCACGGTCACTATATATGTGTTGGCACTCAGCCAGCACGTTGTGGACAATTGCCGAATTGGAGCATGAAAATGTCGGTGATTAGATCCAAGACTAACTCGTTCGGGAAACTCAGCAGGCGAATTTTCTGGATGATTACTGTTTCGGTAAGTGAGTACGTGAAGATTGCCGCATTGGGAAGGTGAGCACCAAAAGTGCCCAAGATCTCAGGCGAGGCTGACTTGGAAGAGTAAGAACTAAAGATGCCGAATTTCCGAAAGCAGCAACGACTTTCGGCAATATGAAATCATAGACCCAAATTTAGCAGCCCTACGTCGACGGAATATTGTGATGCTTTGCTATGTGGTGTGATTTGATAATGTGGTTGTCTGTTGTTTCCGAAAATTCAAACGAAACGAGTACGGTTACCACGATTCTAGAGCTGTAAAAATCAATGTCAGGCAAATTAATAGCTTGTGATCAGATTCATTATCAAAATTATTGGTGGCTGGGTAACTAAATCTTGACAGGTGAGAATTGCCTAATTGGGGATACTAGTGAAGCCAAGCAGCCTATACCTCGGAAAAACGAAAAAGAAAGGATCTGATTTTGCACAGAGGAGGGGAGCTCAGAAGCCTCCAAACAAAAGAAACCCACCGGAGCCACCAATATGGAATTTGAAAATGCCATGTTCCCCCGTGTTATGTGCACCGCACGACCATCACCATACATGCGCAACAGTTCCCTAGAAGCCCCTACTACAGGAAATGGCGGCCTTGCCCAAAAGAATCATCAAAGAAACGGAGCGCCTCGTGCTGGACCCAGTTCCTGGGATCCTCGCCACGCCCTCCGAAGAAAACTTGCGCTACTTTGAGGTCACGATCGACGGCCCCTCGTCGTCTCCCTACGCCAACGGCAAATTCCAACTAGAGTTGTTCTTGCCCGACGACTACCCCATGTGCGCACCCAAGGTTCGGTTTCTCACCCGCATCTACCACCCCAACATCGACAAGTTGGGCCGCATTTGTCTTGACGTGTTGAAGGACAACTGGTCGCCAGCATTGCAGATCCGGACCATTCTCTTGAGCATCCAGGCGTTGCTCGGGGCGCCCAATCCGGACGACCCATTGGCCAACGACGTGGCCCAGGAATGGAAGGCCGACGAGCCAAAGGCCATTGAGGTGGCCAAGGAGTGGACGGAGAAGTACGCCAAGTAGTGCTATAGGAATAAAATCAGTTCGGAAGTGTTCTCTCATCTACACTACATCAGTCAGCTCAATCAATCTCTTTTAACAAGCTGACTTTTTTTACTCTGACTAGACTTTGGCATGGTGGTCTTGGTCTCTTACTAGGTGGTATTGGCTTGGTAGTTTCAGTGGTTATGATACAGACGTGCCTTCGCTCAGCCTTGATCGAGGCTTGGCCAGTTGAATTGTTCCTTCATGACAATGAGGTGTTCAGCTGTTTCACTCGTTGTGTAAGATGTGGCTTTTGTTCCTAGCCTAGCGGAGCGTCCTCACCGGTTACCCGTTTTCCCCTGATTCGCTGGACCTGCCTTGACGAGGTGCGGCTCAGGCCAAGCGTCCCACTTAAGTAGTCGTGCAACGAAACATTTTTGTCAGTGACAATAAAATATGACACTTCCAAGTGCACGTCCTCCCATTGTTTCGTTGGTCACAGTAACGTCATTCGTGATCTATTTTAGGCGGCCTATTCTTTCTGTCTCATTTGTCTCATTCGCGGAGGTCTAAATCACTTACTGCAACTGCAATGCGTGGATGATCCACGTCGCTGACCACAAATTTAAACTCGTAAAACGCTCCATATCCAAAGCCCCCAAGAATTCACCAACACAGCCGAAGGTCTACCGCAGCGTTCGCCAAGCCGTCAAAACATATCGCACCTGACCAAAAGGTTAGTATCTCCGTCCGCACGGCACGTCTCGGCCGAACCACACGCGCATGTCTTTTCGCGTTTCATCAGGTTCTTCATTCGCTTTTTTCTACAAGCTGTCTCATCTTCCGGGGCTGTTGTCCGTCATCTTCCTTTCCTTCGTTTATTCCTGCTGATCTTGCTTATTTGCCAGAAATTCCATAACTTTTCTTAATCCGTCCGCTTCGGCAAGTCAGCTCATCACCGGAAACCCATGCATCCGCTTACAAATCCTGTCAGCCCGTTCATCGACCCGGAATACCCATCGGATTCGTCGTCCGTCGCGTCTGAATCGTCTATCGTGCAATCGCCGCAACCCAATGTGCACAAGAAATCAAAGCTACAGTTTCAGCTTCCGTCAGATGAGCCCAAAGGGCCGCTGACACTTTCGCCTTTTGCAGACAACAACGCCACCTTCAGCCCCCCGCAATCGCCCTTCAATCCGATCTTCCCCACCGATTCGGATCCGGCTCAGATCAAGCGACTCCGCTGGGGCACCAAGCGTTCCAAAACGGGCCGGCCCGAAAAGGAGAATGTGGGTCGCTCCAAGACCTTGAAACGTATATTCAAGCGAGACCACTCCAAGGGTGTGGACACACCCTCTGCGCCAGGGAGCCCGGAAACGACTTTCATCGATGATAGTTTTGCTGAGCCGGAAAATCTTAATCTAAAGGACCCAAAGGAGGCTGCACCGGCTGCAAACGACAAGAAGCATGAAAACCGCGTCATCGTCTTCAGCAGACGGCTACCGGAAAGCATGTTGGATCCACAAACGGGTCTACCTCGCACGTCGTACTCGAGGAACAAGATCAGAACTGCCAAGTATACGCCCCTTTCGTTCTTCCCCAAGAACATCTGGGGCCAGTTTTACGGTGACATCGCCAACCCATATTTCTTGTTTCTCATCATTCTAGGCGTCTTCCCCATCTTCGGCGTTCCGTCTCCCATTTTGGCCGCAGTGCCACTTATCGTCATTGTTTGCATTACGGCCATTAAGGGCTCCATCGAGGACTCCAGAAGAACGGCCTCCGACATGGAAGTCAACAACCAACCCACACACATTCTCACACAGGTAAGAGATTCCGTTCTGGGATTCGTCTACCGCAATCACAACGTCAATGACGAGAAAGTCTCGCTATGGAGACAGTTCAAGAAGAAGAACACCAAACTTCTATTTGCATTTTTAAGGATGCTTAAACGGAACCTCACCAAGGAGGGCCGCAAGGCAAAAGCAGCGCCGGTCCTTCCCGAAGCAGCTCGCGAGAGAAAGAGTTTCGATAGTCACACTGAAGTCAAGCTCAACACGGTCACTTCCCACCTGGGCCATGTCAGAAAATCAATGCAAACGATCCGCAAATCAACTGCGGATACCGAGAAAACCATGGCGTTTGCTAAAAAGACGTGGAAAGAGGTGAGAGTGGGCGATGTTGTTCGCGTCCTTAATAATGAAGAGATCCCAGCCGACCTCATGATCCTTTCTTCGAGCGATGAAGACAACTGTTGCTTCGTGGAGACGAAAAACCTTGACGGTGAGACCAACTTGAAAATCAAGCAGGCTTTATCTTTCTCCACCGACCCAACCAAACTCAAACGGGCAGATGATTTTCTCAATGTCAATTTCGAAATTGAAAGTGAAGGTCCGCATCCAAATTTGTACTCTTACGAGGGTGCAGTAGTCTATGAAAGAGACGGGGAAATTCAGAAAGAGCCGGTTTCTATCAACAATCTCATGTTGCGTGGTTGCTTTCTCAGAAACACCAAGTGGGTCATTGGTATTGTCGTCTTCACTGGCTCTGACACCAAAATTATGATGAATGCCGGTGTTACGCCAACCAAGAAGTCACGGATTTCGAGAGAGTTGAACTACTACGTCTACATCAACTTCATCATTTTGTTTGCATTGTGCTTCACACAAGGACTCGTAAGTGGTCTATATTATAGAGTGAAGCATACTTCTCGTGATTACTTCGAGTTTGGTACCATTGCAGGAACACCAGTGAAAAACGGTATCGTGAACTTTTTTGTGGGTGTGATTTTGTTCCAATCTTTAGTTCCTATCTCGTTGTACATTACCATCGAGATCATCAAATCCCTTCAAGCATACTTCATTTACGCTGACGTTGGGCTTTATTACGACAAGCTCGATTTTCCTTGCAATCCCAAGTCCTGGAGTATTTCTGATGATTTAGGACAGGTCGAGTACATCTTTAGTGACAAAACTGGAACACTCACTCAAAATCTTATGGAGTTCAGAAAATGCACTATCAATGGCGTCTCTTATGGAAGGGCTTACACTGAGGCTCTTGCCGGTCTTAGAAGAAGACAAGGTGTCAATGTTGAGGAAGAGAGCAAGAGAGAGAAGGAGTCTATTGCGTTGGACAGAGTCGAAATGCTTAGGAGTTTGCAACAAATTTCAACCAATATTTACGACGAAGATCTCACTCTCGTGTCTAAGAAATTGGTTAGTGATTTGCAGGGCAAATCTGGAGAGGTACAACAAAAAGCCGATGAAGAGTTTTTGTTGGCTCTCTCTCTTTGCCATTCTGTTCTCGTTGAGGTCGATCCCAAAGACTCGAGAAAGATGCTTCTTAAAGCCCAATCTCCTGATGAGGCTGCTTTGGTTGGAACCGCTCGCTCGCTTGGCTTTGTCTTCGCTGATAAGACTAAAAAGGGCTACATTGTGAAGGTTCAAGGTGACACCCGTGAATATCAAGTTCTCAACACTTTAGAATTTAACTCCACACGGAAGAGGATGAGTGCTATAGTGAAGCTTCCCAGCGATGACGAGAGCAAAGAACCAAAGGTTGTGCTCTACTGCAAAGGAGCTGACTCGATCATTTACTCGCGTCTTTCGAAGAGCAACAACAGCCAGACTATGCTCGATGAGACCTCGAAACAATTGGAAGAGTTTGCAACTGAGGGTTTGCGTACGTTGTGCATTGCCAAAAGAGAGTTGACTTGGTCACAATACCAGGAGTGGAACAGAAAGTACTCCGAGGCAGCTTCGTCTTTGACTGATCGTGATGCGAAGGTTGAAGCTGTTGCCGACTCAATTGAGCGGGAATTGACATTGTTGGGAGGAACAGCCATTGAAGATCGATTGCAAGATGGTGTCCCAGAGTCCATCGCAATTTTGGGAGATGCCGGAATCAAGCTTTGGGTTTTGACAGGTGACAAAGTTGAGACTGCCATCAATATCGGTTTCTCTTGTAACTTGTTGGGCAATGACATGAATCTTTTGGTGCTCAAGACGGATTTGCTGAGCGATGAGGCGAAGCAGTACGATGTCATCCCTGGTGATGACGATGCTATGATCATCGACAAGCTCATCAGTGGATACCTTAACAATCATTTTGGAATGAAGGGCGACTACGAAGAGTTGGAGAAAGCCAAAGAAGATCATTCTGCACCGAACGAATTATTCGGTGTGGTGATTGACGGAGATGCATTAAAGTTGGCTTTGGCCGACCCAGAGATCCAGAGAAAGTTTCTCCTTCTTTGCAAGCAGTGCAAAGCTGTCTTGTGTTGCCGTGTTTCCCCTGCTCAAAAAGCTGCCGTGGTGAAGATGGTCAAGGACACTCTTGACGTGATGACACTCGCTATTGGAGATGGATCCAACGACGTAGCCATGATCCAGGCGGCTGACGTGGGAGTGGGCATCGCTGGTGAAGAGGGCCGTCAAGCTGCCATGTCTTCAGACTATGCACTTGGTCAGTTCAGATTCTTGACCAGACTCTTATTGACGCACGGAAGATGGTCTTACAAGAGATTTGCGGAGATGGTCCCCAGTTTCTTTTACAAGAACATCAACTACACTTTCTCGTTATTCTGGTTCGGAATTGTGAGCAACTTTGATGGAGCGTACTTGTTCGAGTTTACCTACATCATGTTTTACAACTTGGCCTTCACATCGTTGCCGGTGATTGTTCTCGCCATCTTCGATCAGGATGTGAGTGCCAAGGTCTCGATGCTAGTCCCTCAATTGTACCGGTGTGGTATCATGAGAACTGAGTTCACGGAAAAGGCGTTTTGGATCTATGCGTTGGATGGTGTCTACCAATCTTTCGTTGCCTTCTTTTTCCCTTACTGGGCTTACTGCAGAACGTTTCAGATCGAGAGTGGTCTCGGCGCCGATCACCGGTTTTACGTGGGAGTGCTTGTGACATGCATTTCATGTATTTCAGCCAACTCGTATGTGTTGATGCACCAATTCCGCTGGGATTACATCACGTTGATCGCTGCTGCGTTCTCTACCTTGATCATCTTCACGTGGACGGGTATCTGGACATCTGTGACTTTTTCGGGCGAGTTTTACAAAGTGGCTCAAGTCATGTTCGGGCTGCTTATGTTCTGGGCATGCCTTTTCGTCAGCGTTGTTTCGAGTCTTCTTCCCCGGGCCATCTATGACATTATTTCCAAGTTCTATTTCCCCAAAGACTCGGATATCATCAGAGAATGTGTTCAGAGGGGTGATTTTGACTCTTATCCAGAAGACTACGACCCTACTGATCCAAAAAGACATACCAATGACAGCGAGCCCGTTACCGTCAGCGCCACAGAGTCTGTCAGTGACGGGAAAATCTCCAAGGAAATCTACACTCAGCATAACAAGTCTGATCTCAAGATGGAAGAAGTTGGAAACACTCGGTCTTACTACCATGACAACTCCTCGATCATTGATACCTACGACATACACCGGATGAGCACTGCACCATTGAGCCACATTGGAGCGAATGAGGAAATCTCGCTCAACGACATGCACCCGATCACCGGGGAATATGGCCTTGCCAAACGTAAATCGCATGTTCGGGCCTCGTTGGAGCTAAACGAGCTCACTACCTTTGACGCGTTGGCTCGAGAGCAGACCCGGTAATTTCGGGCTCAATTGAGGCATTGGTGTCCAAATAGCTAAAATAATAGAATAGTGGAAATCAAAAGATTCAGATGTAACGGTAATTTATGGGAGAATGACACTTGCTCATCGGCTGCGAGGATGTAGTGCAAGGGTGCATTTGATAGCACGCGCGACTCAAGATCGCAGGACAATAAGGAAGGTAGGGCAAGCCGGGGCTTTTGCGGAGACGGCGGACTTAAAGGGGTTTCAAGTGAGCTTCAAAAAAGTTTCAGGAATTCATCAGCCAACATGAAAGGAATGGTTTTGAAACACACTTGAGGCAATTTGCAGCTTTCACAGGATCGGACCCCCACAGGGAAGGCTTCACCTCCCTGGCTAACCACATCAAAAATGGCATCCGCGCAGCCTGTGTGCATGCCGAGAAACAGGGATTGACCAATGAGCGTGCGCAAACACGCCCGATAATTGCCGGGTCACGTGGATGCCGCCCTTGCGCTCAACCAGTAGAAAATTTTTCCTCTGGCATTGGTCGAAATGCGCGAAAAAAAAAATTGTTATTTAAGCGAAACGATCCTTCGCCGGGTGCTCGCTTTTTTTTT
The DNA here is from genome assembly GCA_030563105.1 of Metschnikowia lopburiensis (nom. inval.). Taxonomy (NCBI): domain Eukaryota; kingdom Fungi; phylum Ascomycota; class Pichiomycetes; order Serinales; family Metschnikowiaceae; genus Metschnikowia; species Metschnikowia lopburiensis (nom. inval.). The sequence goes on from JAKUBC010000012.1 coordinate 256,084, forward strand.
TTCTTCTGTAGAACCGATTTCTCAGTCCCAGTAAATATTCCTTACCAAAAATGGCTGCCGACAACTCTTTTTTGATCGACTTCTTGATGGGTGGTGTTTCCGCCGCCGTCTCCAAGACCGCTGCTGCTCCAATTGAGAGAGTCAAGTTGTTGATCCAAAACCAAGACGAAATGATGAAGCAAGGTCGTTTGGCCAAGAAGTACGACGGTATCGCTGAGTGTTTCAGAAGAACCGCCGCTGAGGAGGGTATCACCTCTTTCTGGAGAGGTAACACCGCCAACGTCATCAGATACTTCCCAACCCAAGCTTTGAACTTCGCTTTCAAGGACAAGTTCAAGAAGATGTTCGGTTTCAAGAAGGAAGAGTCTTACGCTAAGTGGTTCGCCGGTAACTTGGCTTCCGGTGGTATGGCTGGTGCCACCTCTTTGGCTTTCGTCTACTCTTTGGACTACGCCAGAACCAGATTGGCTAACGACGCCAAGTCCACCAAGGGTGGTGAGGGCAGACAATTCAACGGTTTGTTCGATGTTTACAAGAAGACCTTGGCCACTGACGGTATTGCCGGTTTGTACAGAGGTTTCGGTCCATCTGTTGTTGGTATCGTTGTCTACAGAGGTTTGTACTTCGGTGGTTACGACTCCTTGAAGCCTGTTGTCTTGGTTGGTCCATTGGAGGGTTCCTTCTTGGCCTCTTTCTTGTTGGGTTGGGCTGTCACCACTGGTGCTTCCACTGCTTCTTACCCATTGGACACTGTCAGAAGAAGAATGATGATGACCTCTGGTCAAGCCGTCAAGTACAACGGTGCTTTCGACTGTTTCAAGAAGGTTGTCGCTGCTGAGGGTGTCGGCTCTTTGTTCAAGGGTTGCGGTGCTAACATCTTGAGAGGTGTTGCCGGTGCCGGTGTCATCTCCTTGTACGACCAATTGCAAGTCATCTTGTTCGGCAAGAAGTTCTAAATTAACGGGGTCTAGCTTGTATATATACTTGATACTTTGTCTTGTTAATTTATCTTACGATCTACTTCGATGTAATCATTTTTCACCGGTAATTTGCCAAGGTGGAGATCTGCGATAACCTCCCTGATTTGCCTTTCCTCGCAATCTTATTCGTCAGCGGCTTTTGATGTGTGCCTCCCCATACAGTCTTGGAAATGAGCTATGATATACATTGACTATACAGTGTGGACGGCTCTGAGTAGAATAATGTACCTAGTCACGAAATTCACCTGGTTCTGAGTAGTCATACCAGCTCAGATTCCAGTCGTAACTAGGTATCCCCCAAGATTCTTTCGAAGCCATCCAAAAGTAGATCAACCATCACTAGTTCTTCTCGAAATTCAAATACAACAAATTGTAGTCACCCTTCAAATCGTAAATGATCTTCTCGTGCTTGACGTAGCCCATCTTCTGCAAAGCAGCTTCACTATTGGCCAACTTGTCGAAAGACTGGTGGCCCTGGCGGTCACCAGAGTCAGTGAAAAGCGTCAAGGAAAACTTCCCGGGCATGAAGATGTTCAAAACTCTCAACATGACGCTAACAATGTCGATGTTGGGGTTGCTGGAGAACGAAAAATTGGTCTCGAAAGAAGCGTACGACCAGCCAGACTCCGGTGTGATGTGAAGAGTGTAGTAGTAACCCTCGGCACCTTTTGCGATGGAGTTGGATGAAAAGCCACAGGGAGTAAACGCAAAGGCATCGTTGATGAACTCGGGAGCCGACTTCTCGGCGTCCTCAATGTCCGACAACTCCATAGTGTCGCTCAATTGAGGCGATGGAATTGGGTTAGAGGTGGCCAGAGAAGGCATGTCGGCGACCGAGTCTTCATCGAACAAATTGGCCAAGCGGGACTCCACAAAGGTGACTTGTCCATCGTCATGGCCCGAATCGTGCTCCTCAGAATCGTCAGCCTCAGCTTCGGTTCCTGGCACGCGGGTGGTCACGAATTGTCTCATCTTCTTCGGGTCCAAACGGGTCATCAACATCTCAAATGTCTGGTCCTGAGAGAATCCGGGCACGCTGTTGGGGCTGCCGTTTCCTCCCATGTACAAGTACCAATGGTCATCGGAGGTGAAGTCACCAACAACGTACAGTTTCCCAGAAACGAAGTGCTGGTTGAGCAACTGCACCTCACGCTTCCAGTCGGTGTGAACGTGCTTCTGCTTCTCGGGGAACATGAACGATCTTCTCGAGTAGAACACCTTGTAGATGGACTTGGAGTCCAAGCTGTTGTCCAAGTTCAACTCCACGCGGGCAGTGTCAAAGATTTCTTCGATGCAAGCCAAGGTGGTGGTGGTTCCACACGTCTTCAACACGAGCTTATGTGGAAACACGAAAAGCGACGATTCGGAGAGCAAGTAGGCGTCGACCGATGCGGACGATTTCATGGACAAGATCTTGCAACTGACCAAGTCCAAAATAGTCTTCCATTTTTCCAATGGAATGGCCCGCAAACCCTCCCGGGTGATGTTTTCGGGAATGGTTTCGGGAGAGGGCCAGAACCAGATCTCGAGAAGCTTTTCAGGACCCTCGAACGCAAAAGTGGAGTCTAAGTTGGTAGACAAGGCATGGTCAACGTAAGTGTCTTCAGTGTAAGCAGGAGCGACCATCACGATAAGGTTTCGATTTCGAAAGTAGAATGAGCTTTTTTTTCGTTTTTTTGTATCTTCTGGAGAAGACTTTGTTTGGCTGGGGCGGAACTTACTCTTGTGTAGATTGGGTTTTTGCCTCAGTGAAGCTTAGAAACGGAGAGAGAAGTAGCAAGAAACGTTTCTAAGGTTTCAAGAGGATGCCTGGATTGTAATCGGCAAAACTGTTTTGGTGAAGTTGGGGCAAAGGTCGTTCACTAAAGGCGGAAGGGGGAGGGTCAACAACCGATAGTGACAAACTTTGGGGATGAAAGCGGAACAGATATGTTTTCACGCTGGTGGATATGGATATTGGCTTGTGTTATCCAGGGTCAAGGAGCTTGTTAAGGGTAAAGTTCGATCGTGAAGGTTTCTTAGGCATAAACCACTAAAGAGCTTCAGATAATAATGACAAGGTTAGAAGAATCGTCTTTTTGATCAGAGGAATCTAGCCTTGTATGAATGGGGTTAAAATGAGCTATCAAGCGGAGTGTAAAACGGTGGGTTGGTTCGTTTCGGTCAGTGGAGCAAAAAAGAATGATGGAAAAATTTCTCAAACGGCTGAGATCGCCAAGCCTAGATAAATGACGCAACGAAGATTTAATGGACTAAACAGACTTTGTTATTCCGGAAAAATTACACAGATCTCGACCAAAAACTCACTCAGGTCAATTCTTACAAAGCTGTAGATTTTTCTCTGGCAGATCGGCTAAATCGAATCTGAGTCATGGCAGCAATCGCAGCGCGGGGACACCGGTGACTCAATCGGGCCAGAAGTCGTTCGAGGTTAATTTTTTATTTGATAACTTCGCCGATTTTATAGAATATGGATAATTATCGTAGAATAGAAGCAATTTAAAAAGAACAGGCTTTTTCTTACATTTGATCATTGTAAAAAGCTCTTAGCACTCAATTCCAAGGTGAGACTTTTGTAGTGTTTATATAATTGGGTGCGAATTGCAATCCAACACCATAAACCACTGAAGGTAAAAATACAACAGCAGGATTTCAAAGACCTGAAAATGATACCTCATAAAAAAATTCGATTTCCTTCACCCAAAGTTTCTTTCACTAATTTATTTTGTAATTTAGCACTACGTAAGCGCGCGATGCCCACTGCTCACCTACTACTCATCTAGTCCATGCCACTCTTCAGCTTTGACGAGGAAGAGCTCGAGAGCGCGCTCGTGGACGACTTTTCCGCCATCGCGTTCGAGCCCGAACCGGCAGTTCCACACGATGTCCCCTCACTAGCGGTTCCGGACCTGGGCACATCCTCGGTAAGAATACCTCTTCTGCGCCGACGGTCATCGGTGTATAGCCGGGTGTCGCTCAAAGCATCGTTGTCGTCGAGCCACGGCATTGCGATTCCTGCCGACTACGGAAGCTTCCAGGAACACAGCGAATTACACGAACCGCCCGTTGCAAGCAAGAAGACGTTGGCTGATTTTGAGCCGTTGAAAGTGCTTGGCCAGGGCGCCTACGGCAAGGTCCACTTGGTCCGAGACCGCCAGGACGGTAAGCTTTATGCCCAGAAACAGATCAGAAAACCGCAGGTTGACGTTTTCGAGGAAAAGTCCGTCATCGACCTCGAAGAAGCACTTCCTCAGCTCCCGGAGCGGGCCTCCAGCACAGTTCGAAGTGCAGCCAACCACATTCATCGGACGTTGGCTGAACGGCAGATCCTCAGCAAAATTACCCATCACACAAACATTGTCAAGCTCTTCTACGCGTTGCAAGATGAAGATAAGTTCTACCTTTTGCTCGAATACATTCCTGGTGGAGAGCTCTTCCACCACCTCACTTCCAACAACTCGTTGGGCAACGTGTTTCTCGAGGCCGACGTGGCATTCTACGCTGCCCAGATGGCCCTCGGCTTGCGCCACCTCCACCTGTTGGGAATTGTGTACCGAGACCTCAAACCGGAGAACTGTCTCCTCAATTCAGCAGGCCATTTGGTGCTCACCGACTTTGGTCTCTCCAAGGCAGTCTACCACCACAAGGGCGAGGAATGCCGGTCCATCATCGGCACGCCAGAGTACATGGCGCCGGAGATCATCAAGGGCGAGACCTACGGCTACGCGGTCGACTGGTGGCTGTTGGGATGTGTGATCTACGATATGATGACTGGAAAACCACCGTTCACGGGCAAAACGCACAAGGCCATCCAGGACAAGATTGTCAAGGCCAAACCGGGCTTGCCCTTCTACCTCTCGCTTGATGCAAAGGACCTTTTGGGCAAGCTCCTCCAGAAAAACCCCGAGAAACGGTTGCCCGTGGACGAACAGTGGGAAAACTTCAAGAAGCACCGTTTTTTCCGCAAAGTCGATTGGACTACAGTGGAGGACCAGCTGGCTGAGCCTCCGATCGTGCCGGTGATCACGGATCCTGCGTTGGCGGAGAACTTCTCCGACGACTTCACCATGATGAAAATCAGCGATTGCGATTTGGGAAGTGCACAGCGAGCGGTGCCCGACATCGAGTTCCGGGGGTTCAGCTTCACCGCTAGCCACAGCTATATAGATCGGTACAAGCATTAGGTATCATAATAGATAAGAGCACAATGCTTCGGTTTTCAGTCCTAGTCTCTCTAGAATTATGATAATTATTGTTTTGCTTCCATTCGAGCTCTTTTCGAGTTTTTTTCGATCCGCTTACTTTTTTACATTCTTTGGTTTTTTCCCTTGTTATTCCTATTGTCCATTGCTTTTGTCCTCGGTGGCTTTGCAGCCCACGCTCGCCCGCGCACGACCCACCATAAGTACACCCGTCCTTGCGCCTGCCACCAACTACACCAATCCACAACACAATGGATGAAACATTAATTTCCACAATCAACAAATTGCAGGACGCGTTGGCGCCCTTGGGTGGCGGCTCGTCGTCGCCCGTCGACTTGCCCCAGATCACCGTTGTCGGCTCCCAGTCCAGTGGTAAATCGTCTGTCCTCGAGAACATTGTCGGTAGAGACTTTTTGCCCCGTGGTACTGGTATCGTCACCAGAAGACCATTGGTGTTGCAGTTGATCAACAGACGCCCTGGCCACGACAAGAAGGACGAGAACTTGCTCAACCAATTCAACGATAAGGGCGAGGAGTCCGAGAACAATTTGGAAGAGTGGGGCGAATTCTTGCACTTGCCCAACAAGCGTTTCTACAACTTTGAGGAGATCCGTCAGGAGATCGTGCGTGAAACGGACGCAAAGACAGGCAAGAACTTGGGCATTTCGCCCGTCCCCATCAACTTGAGAATCTACTCGCCACACGTGTTGACCTTGACCTTGGTGGATTTGCCCGGCTTGACCAAGGTCCCCGTCGGCGACCAGCCTAAGGATATCGAGCGCCAGATCCGTGACATGCTCATGAAGTACATCACCAAGCCAAACGCCATCATCTTGTCGGTCAACGCATCCAACACGGACTTGGCCAACTCTGACGGCTTGAAGTTGGCCCGCGAGGTTGATCCCGAGGGCTCCAGAACCATCGGTGTGTTGACCAAGGTTGATCTTATGGACGAGGGCACCGACGTTGTGGACATTTTGGCCGGAAGAGTCATTCCTTTGCGTTTCGGCTACATCCCCGTTATCAACAGAGGTCAGAAGGACATTGAGGGCAAGAAGACCATTCGTGACGCCTTGCGTGACGAACAGGCCTTCTTCGAGAACCATCCCTCATACAAGGCCAAGTCGCAGTTCTGCGGTACGCCCTACTTGGCCAAGAAGTTGAACGGTATCTTGTTGCACCACATCAAGAGTACCTTGCCCGACATCAAGATGAGAATCGAGCACTCCTTGAAGAAGTACACGCAAGAGCTCTCGGTGTTGGGCCCTGAGTTGGAGGAGAGCCCCACCTCCATTGCCTTGTCCATGATTACCAACTTCTCCAGAGACTACAACGAGATCTTGAACGGTGAGGCCAAGGAGTTGTCCTCGCACGAGTTAAGTGGTGGTGCACGTATCTCTTTCGTTTTCCACGAGATCTTCAAGAACGGTATCACTTCCATTGACCCCTTCGACCAGATCAAGGATGCCGACATCCGTACCATCATGCACAACACCTCTGGTTCCGCTCCATCCTTGTTCGTGGGAACTCAGGCTTTCGAGGTGCTCGTCAAGCAACAGATCCGTCGTATGGAGGACCCAACGTTGCGTTGTGTCAACTTGATCTACGATGAATTGGCCAGAATCTTGTCCCAGATCGTGAACCAGCCCCAATACTCTCGTTACCCAGCTTTGAAGGACAGATTGTGCCAATGCTTCCTTCAATTCTTGCGTGAAGAGCTCGTTCCAACCAACAAGTTCGTCAAGGACATCATCAGCTCTGAGGAAACTTACGTCAACACAGCCCACCCCGACTTGTTGAAGGGTTCGCAAGCCATGGCTATTGTCGAGGAGAAGTTCCACCCTAAGCCACAAGTTGCTGTGGACCCAAAGACCGGAAAGCCTTTGCCTCCATCGCAACAGCCTGCTGCTCCTCAGCCTGCTTCTCAAGAGGACAGCAACGGATTCTTCGGCGGCTTCTTCTCGTCTAAGAACAAGAAGAGATTGCAATCGATGGAGGCTCCACCTCCAATTTTGCGTGCCACCGGTACCATGACCGAGCGGGAGCAGATGGAGACCGAGGTGATTAAGCTCTTGATCTCCTCTTACTACAGTATTGTTCAAAGAACCGTTGCGGACCTCATTCCAAAGGCCATCATGTTGAAGTTGATCAGCAGATCGAAGGATGAGATCCAAAAGGAGTTGTTGTCGAAGTTGTACAGTGCGTCTGACTTGGGCGACTTGGTGAAGGAGAACGAGCTGACTGTGCAGAAGAGAAAGGAGTGCTTGAAGATGGTTGAAGTGTTGAGAAACGCCAGCGAGATTGTGAGCAGCGTCTAATATATATATATCGTTAAATATACTTATAAACTTGTGCTCACAAGGTGTAGACATTAATCAGAACAGATGACTGGGAGTTCAAGATTTGTTCGGTAGCCTCCCACGGAACATTGAAGATACCACTATTGATCATGGGCATGTTGACCACAGGTTTGCCACTCGAGTCCTCTTCAACTGCCGAAAGATCTTTGAGTTGCTGTGCTAGATCATCCATGCTCTTCTGTGTGTATTGTAAAATGCTGTCTTGGGAGTTCTTAAAGTCGCTGGTAAACAAGCAGGCAACATAGATACTGGGAGAGTGCTCAGAAGTTGGAACAATCAAGCACGAGCCAAGGAGGTCGGTGCCATGCTTTTCACAATGCTCAGTGTAGAGCTTCAAAGCGTAGGGATACCGTTTGCGGAACTGGGCAGCAATTCCACCGCCCCACAGACCAAATGGATTGCATGCGTGGGCGAGAATCACGGGCAATTCTGCCCTATGAGAGAAGAGATCGCCTTTTATGTAGTTGAGCATGAAGTTGGTTGTGATGCTTGAGATGTGGGGAAGATGCGACTATTATGAGTGATTCGAGGAAGCAAAGACAGAGAAACAGAAGGTGGAATGAGAACGCTGATTGAAAAAAAAAATTGATCTAGTCAATCCGATGACATTGTCTGAAATGGGACCAGCAGAGCATTGAAAGACTTTGTTTCTATTTACATTGGGTTTGGCGAATAGCGGAAGGAGACCGTTTCTCCCGGACTCTTGTAGTTGACACCGTCCACCACAAAACCCTCTTCGCTGCCGGCACCGAACAAGTGCTCCACGGTCTGCGTCGACGGTTGGTTCGACTCGTAGGACGTGGCTTCCGTCACACACTCGAAGAGAAACTGGTTCGACACCACCGCCAGCGACATGGAGTCGAAGCGGTCGTTGGGGGTGATCATGTAGAACTCGACCCGGTCACCCGTGCTCAACACGGCTTCAGGAGAAAGTGCCAAGAGGTCTGCCTTGGCTCCCCAGCCGCCTCCACCAGCAATCACCTCGTACTTCCGACAAACACCTGCCAGATCATAGACTTTGACGTAGACCTTGGTGTCCTTGCTGGCGAGAGCCATCAACTGTGTGTTTTTCTCGAGAAACTGTGCGGCCGGAAGGTCGTTAATGCTCTTGACGAGGTTGCCCGTGCACTTTGTCACCACTAGTTTGTCCTGAGTCAAAGGTGTCCAGCGGTCCAGTGAGGTAGCCTGGCCAAGCTGCGGCTGGAGATCTGGCAACTGAATGGTGAGCTCCAGAAGCATCTGCCCCATGTTTGTAACGCTGTCCGAGTTCTTATCTGCACTGTCACTACCAGAAGTCTCTGTCTTTGGACTGAGATAAAAGAGCGTGAGCAACGTGTTGGTGGCAAAAGCCGTGTTGGCCATGCTCAAGCCGATAGTCTTGGCCCCAATTCCCAAGTGAAGCATCCCTGGAACCTGTTTCCAGTTGACCTTGGCGCCGTTTGCAGTCGCTGGCGCTTTGTCTGTGGCCGAAAGCTGTGTGGACGGCCCTACCAGTACCAAGTCCTCTAACCAAAGCTCCGACACACCATTGGCGGTGCCATTGGGCACGACACGGTCGACACCGGCCACCACGACCTGGATGTTCAATTGGTAGAACTGAAGGGCGCTTTCGATGGTCAGGGCTAGGTTTTGCGGGGTGGAAAGAAGCACCACTGACTTGGGCTGGAACGATGTGGGGACTTGCGGCGTGTAGGAGGCGCCGGGAGCTACGACTGTCCGAGCAAAGAACGCTGCGGACGATCTCGCCGACGTGGCAAAGCGGCGGAGGAACATGGAGATCTGAGATCAAGTGAGCAGGTGATGGGTGCGAAATGAACAAGACTGATGCCAGATGAATGTGAGATGGAGTACTCATCTAGACTGCCGACTGATTTCAAATGACTCAATAAACTTGCCGCTACCTATTGTTAATTGCTATTCGTTTTCTATCTTTTTATCTACTCGATCTTTCTCCGCTTGGCGTCCTCCTGCTCAGGCTCTTCAGGCTCAGACTTCTCCGCCTTTTGCTTGTCGAGCTCCTCAAATACCGCCGCTAAATCCACAGAGGCACCCTTGTCAAACACCCGCTTCAAGGCAGCGCCCCACACCGCCTGATCGCGGTCTGTGAAGTCAGATACCAGAAACACGTTCTTGCCCAAGGCCCAGTCCGCCTGCTTGGTCCGCACCAACTCCACCATGAAGGCAGACGAGCCCACGGCCCGGCCCAAGTCGCTGATGAGGCTTCGGATGTACGTGCCCGAGCCCACCGTCGCCGTTGCGTGGAACACAGGCAACTGCGGAAGCGTCTGGTCTGGAGCCACCAACCGGGGCTGGATGTCGGTGTTTTTTTCTTCGGCAGTACGTGCTGGATCCAGCGTGTACTCGTCGGCGTAGCTGAGCGGGTGGTCGTTGAGTGTAGGGTTGTTAAACACAAGCTTCTGCATCGAGTCTCCAGCGTCGCTCGACGGGAGAGCACCAAACTGCTCGTGGGGCCCGAAATCGTCGTGGACCTCGAACGAGTCCACCCTCACGACCCGTGGCTCGATCTTCTTTGGTACGGGAATACCTTCGCGAGCGTACTCGTACAACGGCTTGCCATCGACCTTGAGGGCCGAGTACACGGGTGGAGTTTGCTTCAATGTGCCGACAAACTTGGCGGCGGCGGCCCGCAAGTGCTCAATCCCGATACCGTCAACCTCCGTTTGCGCCACCAACTCACCTTCGGAGTCGCCTGTCGTGGTGGACTGGCCCAAAACTGCTCGGGTCTCGTAGGTCTTGGTGCACTCACCCAAGTAGTAGCTGAGCTTCTTGGTGCCCGTGCCCACGCCGATGATGAGCACGCCCGAGGCCAAGGGGTCCAATGTGCCGCCGTGGCCGACCTTGATCTTTGTTTTGCGGACGCGGTTGGCGATCTTGCTGGCGGACCATTTGGTTCCCGCTGTGAGCTGCTCATGTACCTTGGCCTTCATGTCGGCGAGGTCTTGGGCGAACACTTCCAGGGTATCGAAAATGGCCTGGAGCTGAAGCACTACCTTGGACGACGACACGCCGCTGGGCTTTTCCACTGCAAAGATACCGTTCATGTTGCGGAAGCACTTGAACATGTCGCGATGCGATGCGCATGGAGGTAGTTGACTGGGTGCAAGATTTCACAATACAAGACCCGGCGATTCAATCGATAATTTTGTTCAACTGATCCAATGCTTTTTGTTGAGAGTACTCAATGTAAGGTACCGGGGAACATTGTGCACCAATACTAGTTGTGCAATGTGTACTGGATCACTGTCTAGTAGCACATTACGTGCTCGAATCGAAGATCATGCACTACACGAAACGCTTTCTATTACAGTTTCCGGTGAGTTTATTGCCGTCTGTTTCACCACTGTCGCCACTTTCTCTTGCGACTAGCCAGTTCCCTCATGCTGAACATCCTCCTTCCCTTGCATCCCGATTGAAGCTCCACTATCGCTCACTTTCAGGATCATAGGGATCTGAAAATCTAGTGACACCATTGCGCTCCGTGCGGGCGAAATGAGCCGCAAATCGCCGTGTTTCTGCGCCAATTGCCCGTTCACCTGTGCCACATACGACTCCACCGCAGCCATACCCCTTTGAATCGCTGAGCTTTTCAGTAAGTGGGTAGTAATTGAAGAATAGAGACTTCCGGTGAAAAAGTCTAATGCATTGTCAAACCATGTCGCTTTGTTACCGGGACTGAACGCTGTATGTAGAAGCTCATTAAGCGTAGTGACAATGTCCCGAAACTCCGCCTCGCTGAGCCAGCCAGGAACAAGGGGAGTGAGCGATGTTGAGCCAAATTCGTAGCCGTGGTAAGTTCCAGCGGGAGTGAACTCGGTTTGTTGTCGGGATAACGCTGCCGGTTCGTGTCCAGGTATGTATACCGAAAACTGGGGCACCATGTACAGATTTTGGGTCAGTTCAAAGGATCGAGGAACCCTGACAATCCGGGTACGATTGTACTCGTCACTGCCTGCAGTTGTGTACGGGTTGGGGAAGTGGGTGACGACCAAGTCTGGCTTGGTACTGTGGGTGGAGTTTTGAGACTCCAGTAGCGGATCCTGCTTTTCAGGGCTGGCTATGAATTCATGATAGTTGAAAAAAACCAACGGCTCTTTCTCATCGAGGTCCTTTGTCTCGGGATCTGCGGTCATGAAAGTTGTCGATGACCATCAAGCGTTGGAGTTGGTGAGACAAAAAAAATTGATTTCGCCCAGGATCGAACTGGGGACGTTCTGCGTGTTAAGCAGATGCCATAACCAACTAGACCACGAAACCAATTCTTGTGAAAGAATTTTGATGGTAAACCATACCGTTTAGTTTCAGAGGAACCCTTTGACTTGAAAATTGTTCTTGAAAGTGACTCAAAGTCATGAGACATGAGCGTCTTTCGTTTCAAAACACCCAGCAACCGCTGTTCCGTCAAGATCGTGAGTTCTCGAGCCCTAACACGGTCGCGGCACGACCTCAATGCCTATATATGAAAAGGTTTCGCTCTTTTCGTCGGCAACCGAAAATGTATGTTCTTTTCAGTGCTATGTGATGAGACTTGTCCGTTAGGACTGCTATTAACCCAGCTCATTTGATAAACTGTTCATGATAAGAATTTCCATAGATAACTGACAGCACACAACCAAGAATGTTACTAACAATTCAGGCCACAGTCAACAAGACACAATCAACAAGGACAATGCCGTAGAGTGTAGATGATCCGTGGAATATTCAGCAATGCAGGTTATTTATCTTGATAACCAAACTGAAAATTCCAGAGGATCAGTCACAGGAATTGGTAATGCCTGAAAGAGCGAGCTCAGCTGGGAAGTATCCCAAGATGAGCTGTGCGATCTCTCCCGTTCCAAACAAATTTGCTCTGCCAATCTCCCAGTAGTGAATCATTGAAGGATTTAAACATCTATTTTCTTCTTTTAAAGGTTCAAAATACTCTTCAAGACTTTCCCTGGCCTACCTCTCCGCGAAAATTTTTAGGTGCGATCTCAATTTTCACCAGTATCATGCTTTCCAAGTCTGTCGCCCGCCTCGGCCGTTTCGAGCCGGGCCTCAGGCGCTTGCAGAGCACGATGAGCCTGGCCGGCTCGTTGGGCCAGACTCAGGCACAAAAGCCCCAAACTTCAGCATCGCCAGAACAGGCACAATCAACTAATGAACACTCACCAGCCAAACCACAGTCCAGAGCAGAGAGACAGACCCCAAGACAGACGCCCGAGCGCAAGCGGAGAAACGTGAACCGCAAGCTCGCCGAGATCTCGCTGCAGGTGAAAAAATCGGTCGACTCGGCCGAGCCCAAGGACTTGGCTGAGGCCGTGGACATCTTGGAGGAAGGCGTGTCGTACTTGAGAGAGATCCAGGCTGCCGAGGGCATCCCCAACAACGTGTTTTTCTCGATGTTCCAAACACTCGGCGCCAAGTTGATGGACAAGGCGGTGGCGCCCGACGCCAACCTCGGCGGCCGCACGGTGGAGTCGTTATTGGAGCTCATGGTGGAGCACCGCATCGCCCACGCCTACCACTTTTTGAAGGTGCAGCGGGCCGTGTTGGAGAACGGCAACGACGCCGATGCCTACCTGGCCGTGTTGCAGTGGTGGATCCGCTACTTGGAGTACCTGCGGGCAGTGGGCACTGACATGGCCTACACCATCAAGGGCATGTTTGGCGTGTACCGGGAGCGCAACTACAACGTCAACGACATGCGCAACCTTGCCTACTACGCGTTGATCATGCACTGCTTGCGCCTGGGCGCCGAGTACGACATCGGCACCACGATGAAGCTCTTGCAGGTGGACGACCCTGCCCGCATCCCCGAGCTCGGCCACGTCGCCTCCACGCTCAACAGACTCAACTTGCTGGCCACCGGCGACTTGGCCGAGTTCCGCCGCACGGTCAGCGACTTGAACCTTCAGCACATGGACCCCAACGGAGGGCAGATTGCCCGCAAGATCGAAGGGTTGGCCCGCAACAAGAACGGCCGCCAGTTGCGTATGCTCTACGAGGACATGAAGGCTGCCTCTGCCCGCAACGCCATCCCCATTTCGGAGGCCACTCTTAACAAGGTGATGTCGGCGTTCATCCTGGCGCACCAGTTCCACGACGCCTTGGCCATCTTTTCCGCGATGATCCTGGGCTTGATTCCCAAACCCGCTGCGTCGTCGTGGGAGTTGGCATTGCGGGCCATGGGCCACCCTTCTCATTTGAGCGAGTTGTCGGCAGCTGAGAAGGAAGCCATGGTGGGCAATGTCCAGAGCACGTTGCGCACCATGATTGCCAGTGGAGTGCCCGTGACCGCCAAGTCCTTCGGTGTGTTCATTGGCTGCTTGGCCAACGCCGGCCGCATGGACTTGGTCACCGAGTACTTGAAAGAGTTCAAGGAGATCCCCGTGGTGCACATGACCAGAGACAACATCTTGGTCGGGTTGACCGTCAACGACAAGCTTGGCGAGGCCGAGGAGACAATGAAGCGGTTTTTGCAAGAAGACGCCTCCTACAAGCCATCCACCACCGTGATGAACACGTTCTTGGCCCACCACGCCGCCGCAGAAAACGCAGCCGCGGTGGAAGGTATCATCAACTTCATGAAAAGCAACGGCATCGAGGAGAACATTGCCACCACGACTACGATCCTCAACTACTACTTCAAGGCGTTCCGCAGCCGGGGCCAGGTCCCTGACGTGCGTGGCTTGTTTGCCGGCATGGCCAACAACACGGCCAAGTGGGACCAGAACATGGTTGCCACGCTTTTGGACGGGTTGGCCAAGGACGGCATCAACTTGGACGCGGCACGCGCCGTGTACAAGTACTTCGCCGACAGCCAGACGAAGTTCAAGCAGTCCAGCGGGATCTTGACCAGCATGATCAAGGCGGAGTTGGAGTTTGGCTCGTTGCACAATGCAGAGGAGTTGTTCGAGCACCACATCAAGAACGTGGGCAACGACACGCGGATGTGGAACATGATGGTGGCGGGGCTTCTCGCCAAGAACGAGACGTTGGCCTTGGACTACTACCAGCGGCTCGTGGCCCAGAAACCGTTCAACGTGGCGCCCAACTTCTTCACCTACTACTACTTGCTCGACAAGTTCACCAAGAAGGGCGACGACGCCAAGGTTCAGTGGGTGCTTGATGAAATCGCCCAAGCGGACTTGTCCGAATTGGGCAGCGCCTTGCCCCGGCAAATTCGCCGCTTGCAGTCCAAGTACACCGTGGACCCCAAGTTGCTGGCCCGCGTAGCCTCCATGTAAATAGACAAGAAAAGAAAGAGACTCAAGATAATTCGATAAGTACAAAGAATAGAAAGTACAAAGGATCAAAAAGTACAAATATTTAAAAGACATTAGATCAGAAATAATAAATATGTACATGCTACTTGAAGTTACCCATGGCACGGTCCCACAACGGGTTGAACCAGCGCTCGAAGCGGTCGACGGCGGCTGTGGGCGAGTCGAGGGCCGGCCGCGTGTCCAACATGAACGCCGGCATGCCCGTCTCCTCGTCATCCGGAGCCCCGTAGTAGTCGATCACGTAGCGCACCTTCTGCCAGCCGTTGTTGCGGCCCTGCGACCTCAACACGGTCCAGTCGTGGCGGTCGAACGGCGGCTGTGTGTTGAACGTCTCGGGGAAAAACTTGCCCAAGTACAAGTACATGCGGGCCCGAGGCGACAAGTCGTGGGGTCTGCCGGTGAACTTCTCCAACCGGGGCTCCACGCGGCTCTGCGCCGTGTGCTTGTGCTCCCAGTCCAAGATTTGTTGCCAGGCCCCCTCGTTGAGGAAGTTGTGCACCTCCACCATCGACTCCACGGCCTCTTCGTCGATGCCCAGACCCTTACCCTTCTTCAACATGGCGTTGAGCATCTGCTGTGGCGAGGGGTACTCCCAGTTGCCCTGGTCGGGCAGTTCGCCACGCGGAATCGACGAGATGGTTCTCTCTGTGGACAAGACGACCCGCTGGCCGGGTGCCCGCTCGGACGAGATGGCCATCGGCATGTTGTTGAGCGGGTTGAGCACCTCGATGTCGTCGCTGTTGCCGTGGGGCTTGACCGGGCACGCGGATGCTGGCATGTTGGAGTGGTCGATGGGACACACGGCGGCTTTGGAGCTGGCGCTTGTTGGCGCCACGGAATCTGCCCAGAACCAACCCATGAGTAGATGTTGCTGAGGCGTGATACGGATCCGTACACCGCGATGGGATGATCCGTGGTGCACGGGTTTACTCGTGCCATCCACCCAGCCTAATCATGCCACCCTAGCCAAACTAATTCGAATCCCCACAATATGTGTTATTGGCCGGATCGTAAATCTGGTCCGGCTTTTGCAGCACATTAGATTGTCTGTTGCGATAAGAGAATCGTACGAGTGACGCCTGCAGTTTCCAAGTAGCTGAGCTTAGGCTAACGAGGCCGTCCAGATGCCGGTCCCGCGTCAAGGTGCTTTTCAGTGCCGAATCTTGATAGAGACCCATTGGGAATACGAAAAAGAGAGAATTGGGAAAGCAAGGAGGCTTGCTAGAGATTGACATAAAAATCAATTGTCTGGAATTGATCAAGTAGATCCCTCAGCCTTGAGCCTTAAGCCGTTAGCCTTAAGAATTGGCTCCACAGCCTCAAGGCTTACATAGCGAATCAGACAGAAAAGATCGAACTCCTAGTATCAAACTTTAGTATCAAGCTTTCAAAACGACTACCCCGCTAGGGATCATATGTGCCTTCGATAAGGGCCGGTTTCAATTTCTGGACACGTCTAGAACCGGGCTCGAGGCAGACTCGTCCGATACCCCGCCCCCGGAAGTAGTGCGGTGAAATAGACGAAAGTGGAACAGGCGTCGAGGAGAGACAAGTGTGCCCCCGGTGTTAATGGTAGGGCTCGCCCGGTGTGCACAACTCCGAGGGCGGAACCACCACAGCCTCAGGCGACCAGGATTTGCTGAGTTGATTTGCTAATTTGGAGAATACGTACTTACACAATTTCGTCGTCTCGGACTGTTCCTGAACAGTTGTCTCGGTCGTATGGATCAGCCACATTCTCTTTTTTGCGCCCATTCCTAGGAGTTGCGCTTCCGTGCACGCTCACCTATACCACCGGGGCTGAAGCCCAGCGACATCGATTTCACTGGTCGCTATCGGAATGGATTTGTCAAAAGTTAAAGCAAGTATATAATTTCAAGATCCCCCCACTCGCTAAAGATTAAGTTTTGCCGGCTAACTCCGGTTTCGCAGTCCATACCCACTACCTCCAATGCCGGCGAGCGCATGTCATAGGGCGACAAAGGCTATTCCAAAGCCTCAATTGATTGACGACAACACGATCAGCCACCGAGAAAAAGCCCCCGGTTGAAGCCACCGGAATCTTCGAGGCGTCCGTCGCTTAGGTCGCAGGATTTTTTGGCTTGAGCCCGTTTCGTAAGCCCTGCTCTCGTAATCACTACCGATCGAATGCGCTGGCCCCAGATATTTTTGCGATAAAGGTCGAGGCACCCTGTACAGAAGGAGCTACGTGGTTATTGGCAGTGCGAGCCGGGTCTGCCTTCCCCATGAAGCGCCCATACAGAACGGCAGGCACCAGGCCAAAGCATAAAAGTGTAAAATAGGCGTGGCTTTGCAAAAAGCCACGCATGAGTAGGGTTTGGCCAGCACCGGCCCGCCAAATTGAGTTTCGTATAATAGCCTGTACCGGCGCCTTCCCCAGAATCAGGACCGACAATCGCATGTCGCACCCAGCCACCCTCGGTTCTCGTCCACCTCTCCGCAGTCGTGCAGCATGTATCCAAGCAATTTCCGGGGGCAACGACATCTCGATAACCGGGGGCCGGCTCAAGTTGCAGTATGGCGCCTAGTCGGTCCGAGGCCTATTTTCACAATACCTTGTTGTCGGAACAATGGCTATCACGAACAATCGAAGTTCTCCGTTGTTTTTCTTCACGCGCCTGGTTGAAACTACGTTTTTTCGGAGCGTCCGGCGACCAAGTTTGGTCGACAATGGCACGTTGAGTTGGCGCACGACTGCCTCAATTTTTCGAGGCCAAGATGGCGAGATAGGCTCGATTTCTTATAGCTGGAATCACGAGATACAAAAGCCAAACAACGTCGAGGGGCTAAATTCTCCGTAAAACTATTCGGTTGTAGCCTACAAACTAAGCTTCGTACATACCAAGGTTCTCCACAGTTGACGATGGGCTACGACATGAAGACGTGGAGCTTGCGACATTTTCCTCTCGGTATCTATCTGCGTAACATTATCAAAAGGGGCAAAAATTCTCATCCGCCAATGCCCATGGCCCGCACGCACTTGCCCTTACGCACCAATGTCGCACGCCTCTTCGGCCGAAGCATACTTTATAAAAGCAATATTGCCTAGAGAATCTCAACATAATAGCTTGATCGAGTTTCAAACGCAGTTGCCTAAGTTTAATTAGACCCCGTTTATCCGGGCGGGCGAGCCGTACGGTAAGTCGGTACTATTTCGAATCATGTTCAGTGAGCCCATTTGTCTGCAGACAGGGCTGTGATGAGCTGGTCGCTCAGCTTGTTGCCCGGCAATTTTGTCGAGTCCACGCACTTAAAAATGAGAAACGACAAAAATGCCTCAGAAAAGGGGCTCCGATACACTTGGCTAGCGAACGCAAACGCAAACGCAACATGCCATCATCGGGGATTCGGGGAATTCAGAACCTAAATGCATAAAGCCGTACTGATCATGGTCCCAGCATATAAATTGGTGGCAGGTTGTGTGTACACCGTCCCCAGGCTCAACACCATGCCGATGAGATTAATAGACTTTTGCGCAGTTCGGGAATATTACGGGAATGTCACAGGCGACACTGGAGCTCTGAGCCCTCGGGCGAGTCCCGCCTGCTGAAAGCAAACAAAAAGGGTTCACCAAAAGCCCGCAGTTGACACGTAAACGGCCATGCCCTAAATACATCAAAGGCGGGGATTCTGAGACAATATCCTGCGTTTAGCTGGGGAAGCGGTACCTGGGCGGTAAAAACGCGCGTAACAGGGCGCTATGTGCATACCAGATCTATCTTTTACGATTGTACATGCGACCGTGTGACATCTATATTACCCGCATATCGCTCACGCATCCGTACCTCCTGCCACAGCATCGCGGCACGAGTTATAGTGTTCGCCTAACCCATAGCTATGTTTGTAGTACGCCACAATTAAGGTGGCTTCTTCGCCGGCTTCGTTGAAAACAATCGGGGCGCTGCCGGCCACGAGCACCTTGATTGGGCAGTTGTAGACCGCCGCCAATGCCGCGATCTCCATGTCAGAACCCCACATCGCCGTTTCCTCCAACTCCTTGGTGTACTCGTCTACATCACGCAAGGTCATGGTTTCCTGGTCGAAAAGGTAGGGCACAAAGTCGTCTTTGTGCTGGCGAATGTAGTCTGCTGCCTGCGATCGAAGCGTCTGGATGTCGACCTCCAATTGGTGCCGCTGGGCCAACTGGTCCAGAATCGACAGGAAGAGACAGTGCCCGTCGGGCTGGATCTCCTTGAGTGTGAGTCCCTGCGACGCCAACAACAGGCCCATGCTCTCGGCCTCAATGGCACGGTAATCGACCGAATTAGCCGCCTCTTTTTCAGCTTCTGCCCTCAAGGCTTCCTCTTCCGCCTGCCGCTTGGCAATCCGCTCTTTGGCCCTGTTTCTCTTCTTAGGTGCAGCCGGGGCGGAGTCTGGGGTCGATGCTGGAGATGCAGAGTTGGGGACAGATGCTTGTGGAAGCGATGCCGATTGTGGAGCGGAATCCGGGGCCGAATCCGGAGCGGAAACCGTGAGCGTTGCAAGGAGCGCCTCCGGAGAAACGTCCTCCTCTTGCGGCACGGTTTCCCCTCTCATCTCCGCTAGCTGTTTTGCGTGCTTGTCATCGAGGTCTTTCTGTAGATCGATGCACTTTGCGTTGACAGCCTTGCGGGTCTTTTTCAGCGCCTGCTTCTTGAGCTGGGTGATTTGTGCCAACAAACTTTTCTGCTCTTTCTTCTGCTGCTGTAGTAGCTCCTCCATTGTGGCTCGATAGGAGATGGTAGAGTACTCAGCCGGGATTCGGTGAGTGCATTTTGCTCGTTTCGTTCGTCTGCAGTCGGCGCGCAGCAGCGCGCGACATTGGTGTCGCCCAATCCAGAGGCTCGTCGCCCGTTCCCATCTAGCCCACATGCTTCCGGGTCGGATATATCTGAGACGAAGCCTGGCCGCTAAAACGGGTATCTCGTCGGTGGATACGAAAATCCCGAGCATGAGTTGCTTCGGTCATAGTCATTCTACTTGGGGTGAACACTACGCTGGACCAAATGTGACGGTTGCCTGATCCAATTATTGCTTTTTCAGTAGGCTAGTTACATCCTCGTCTTCTCCTCCTTTTGTCGTACTTTGGGTTTTGCGACTTGCATGTTGCGAGCAATCAGTTGCTTTTTAATTTTCCGTCCTCCGTGCTCCTAATTAACGGTGCATTACTGCGGACCTTTATGTACGGCCTTTTAAAAAGCCCATTGTCGGTGCCACTGCACATTGTCGCGACGAAAATAGAATTCACTGAAGGTATTTGGCTTCTCACGCCCAGGCCGGGACGACATGATTGCTAGCATAATCGACCTTCGGGAATTTTCAAAGGTGGACCCATTATTGCTACGTTAACCCATGTGCGTCCATAGCAATTGGTCCCACATGGTTTTAGAGTAAGCTAGGCTGATGGTTGTTGGTTGATCCGTAGCCACTGGGGCGCCCACGTTGTCGCAAATAGGAGCTCCGTCTGTAACACCTATCGTCTGATTCCCCTTTTCCCTAATTTGCCGAGAGTGACAAAATGTCGCGGCACACCATTACACCTCGCCCGCTAAAAGCGGATTTAAAGGCAGGCGGGCACTGACTTCCGAGGGTAGATTACCATCTGCAACCACCTCCTTCAAAGGTGAGTGGCATCGCATACAGCACGGCACATTCCACTCCTGCAAGCGCTATGCATGGTGCATTACCCAGAGACCACTCTCTGTTGAAGAAACTCTTACAGGCGGCAGAACTGCTAGATCATATATATACTGGAACGCAGCTTTTTTACGTGGAAGTTTAGGACTTTTTTACAGATATATTCTCCGGGGACTTTTTGGGCATTTTATTCGCTCGGCATACCCGTTTCCTTTTCATCTTCCTCCTTTCTTCATTTGTTCCTCTCTTCCGGGACTCACCATCCTCCCTTCATAGCTTGTTAATCCCATTCAGTTGAGCGATTTTCATCCTGCTTGAGTCCCGTCGTTACATTTCAATCCATCCAGCTCGCTTTTCCATATCGAGCTTCATTGCCGTGTTATCCTGGTCCGTTTGCCGCATTTTGTTGACTTGACCGATATCTCGTCCATTCCATCTTTGCATTCCCACCCTTCATTCATTTGAAGACATTTACCTCAATTAGCTGATTCTACCGCGGTTGCTTCTTGTTTGCATCCATCTCCAGCTTTTACGGACTCTATACCTTCCCCTTTTGGAACCTTATGCACTGGTGAAGAACTTCTTCCCCTCCATTATGACCTTTTCCAACGATGTGCTACTCCCACTTCGTTCCAATGCTTCCAAAGCAACGCCAATTGAGCTCCAGCTAGCTGAATACACTGCCCACAAGCTTCAGATTGATGAGTACAAACTTGATATCTACGCCCACTTGTTGCAGTTGGACCCCAAAACCCGCCCCAACCTTCAGCTCATTCAGCAGCAGCCCGAGATCAACTTGAGAATGAGACCGGTGCTCTTAGACTTTCTTATGGACGTCATCAACAAGTTGTCGTTGTCCAAGTCGACCTTCCCCTTGACGGTGAACATCATTGACCGTTACTGCTCGGTCAGAATCGTCAAGAAACAACACTACCAGCTTTTAGGGCTCACCGCCCTCTGGATCGCTTGCAAGAACTTGGACTCCAAGTTCCGCGTCCCGCTGCTCAACGACTTGTGCAAGTACTGCTGCCACTGCTACGACAAGAAATTGTTTTTGGAGATGGAGAACCACGTTCTCAAGTCGTTTGGCTGGCTCGTTGACGCCCCCACGTTCGATTCTTTCATCGACGTGTACATCCACTCGTTGTCTCTGTCGAGATTTTTAGCTGGTTCTAAAAGTCCGCAAAAGACATGCAACGGCATCAAGGTGCTTGCCATCTACATTTGTGAGCTTGTGCAGTTCTACCCCAACATCTACTTCAACTACACCCTGCCCAAAATCGCTTACATCTCGGTGGTGATGGCCTGCCTTATTCTCGACGTTTGCAAGACCTCCAACGTGCAAGACCTCTTGTCGTTCATTGCCGTGGACACTGAGGCCGCTCTCCTTTCGGAAGGCGAGTTCGACCAGGCTTTCTCCCTCCTCATCAAGGTGCTCAAGTGTCCTCCACCTTCGTTGAAGCTGAAGTACTTCAACGAGGACCTGCGCTTCTTGCTGCTCATGAAGCTCTTGGTCAGCTTCACGTGGAAACACTTGGCCCAGCCCAAGAGCCCACTGGCCCGTCCCTCGGTCGACACCAGCCCCAGACAAGAGCCCAACTGCACCCCAATGCAACTGGGTGGCCTGACCACTCCAAAGTACCCGGTGACTCCGGTGCTGCAGTCCATCAGCCCGAAAAACACCGAGTACGTGCCGTCGTTGGCCTACGTTCCACCTCCGGACTTCATGAAGACGCTTCCGCTGCCCAATCTCCTGCCCGGAGAGCAGAGAAACGACTACTTCACCGGTCCAGTGAAGCGTGGCTTTGGCGACGTGGCACCACGGGAGCACAAGAGGGCCAAAAGCGTCGAGAGCAAGGCATACTTCTTTATCCACTAAAAACCAAAAAAAAACTTGAAAAGAAAAAAGAAAAAAAGACATTCATAGACATACCGGGCCCGTCCCGGCACTTGCATATACAATACAAGGCCAGATCAAACAGCGTAGCTAGATTCGAGAAATTGACGAGCTGAAAATTTGAATAAGTTCATTTGCAGTTTAATCTCTATCATCAGCTGAGATTACTGACGTCCTAGACCACTTTAGCTTTTCGAACAGGTCGAGGCGTCTCATGTCCAGAATGCCAAGCATATGCCCACTGGGTCTAAATAATCGGCTATTTTTGAAGTCACAAGGAGGCTAGAATATGTGGACCGTAATGCATCTTTGGTCAAATTCCACCCCAATTACCTAACGTAGGCAATTCCTGGCATCTTGCAATTCTAAAGCACCTGCGCAGAACAGTGCGGAGCAGAGATGGCGTTTTCAGCCACTTCGAAAAGCCAAATGAAACGGACTCACGAGGCGGGCCTGCTGCAAAGCAAAGCCACCAAACCAGCTAATGAGTATCGTGGAGCCACGACGAAAAGCTACTGTGAAATTGAAACGGTGAGCGATTTTGCTCAGTTCAAAGAGAGGTACATTGACTCGCGGAAGCCCGTCAAGATCTCGGGCCCATTGCCGTTTGAGCTTGCAAAATTCCGCTTGGAAAATATTGTGCAGACACTCAACTACGACGAGCCTCTACAGGTGGAGAGAAAACATGGCCACGGGTTCGGCCTGGGCCGGGCGAGGGAGCACATGCTGTTGGCCGAGATTGTGGAGAAGATTCAGAGCGGAGACGACTCGTACTACTTGACAACGCAGTATGAGGAAGGAGAGGGAGATGACGAAAAGGAAGATGAAGAAGAAGACGACGAGGATGAGGAAAGTGAAGCTGCTTTTGGCGAGGAGAATGGAGTAGGCGAGAGTGAAGATGATGAGAACGAAGAGAATGAAAGCGAGAAGGATTCGGAGCCCGAATCGCAGGAGCAAGGAGAGTCTGCGTCTGACAACGTCACATTCCCCCCGGGGAAAACCGAGTTGGAGAATGCTCTTCGACTGCAAGTGCCGGCGGCCGCAAGCGCATTCCTGGACTCGGACGACTCAATAGACTTTTCGAATCTCCACGACGACTTCGAAGAAGATGAAGATGACTTTGACGAGAACGACGACGAGTCCGACGCCGCGTTCCGCATCAGAAGTCTCTTCCAGCCTCCTCTCACGAACCTAGCCAAAAACGCCCAATTCCCCATCTCTCCACCGCCGTTCCAGGACTTGGTGACCCAGCAGATCAACTTGTGGCTCGGAACGCACAAGACTGCAGCGTCCCCACCCGATTTCAGTTCCCCAGAGTCCTTGGGCCGGTATGTCCCCTCCGGTAATTCCTCCGGTCTCCACCACGACCATGCAGATAACCTCTATGTGCTAGTCTCTGGCAGGAAGCGGTTCACACTATACCTGCCGGACTGTGCCCAGCAGCTCCATACCGTAGGCAATATCAACCGGGTGTATGCCAATGGACTCGTGGATTATTGTGTGGACGCCAATGCCCGATTCTGGAGACCCATGCGGGAAGACGGGGCCATTTTGGCCGAATGGGCTAAATGGGCACTAGCCCTGGGCCAATCGGCCATGTCCCCGGCTAAGCTCCAAGAGCTTATCGACTATGAGCCCCGGCACCGCGGCACCTCCGATGCAAGTATCGACCCCCCGAGCTTCTCTCAGGTGCCACCGGTATTTGCGCATTTGGACGAGGTGTCTGACTCAAAAGCGCAGGCCAGTCTCCGTGCATTCGCAGATGAGCGGTACCCGGGCTTCTTGACCCTTCCAAAGTTGGAGGTGTGGCTTGAGCCCGGGGACATGTTGTACATCCCGACGGGCTGGTTCCACGAGGTGACGAGTTTTGGCAACGACGACCAAGCCCATATTGCTGTCAATTGGTGGTTTGTGCCGCCAAGCCGCCACGGTTCAGCCGTGTACGAAGACGACTATTGGGCCGCTGATTTCGCTGATACGCTTTTGGCGGTCCAGAGCTCTAGAACCCCGCGGTGATGAAAGTGACTGTGCGTCGGTGCGAATATTGTGGCACGCACCATGGAGATAGCGACGGGACAATTTCCCAAAGTGGCAAAGCTCGATTTCCACGCGTAGAATGGCTGCGTCCAAGACGACATTGTGGCTTCGTATGCCTGAACACAGCGGCCGGGCGCATGAGTCTGCAGATACGCGCGACGGGCTAATTAATGTCTCACAACGAGCCACGCTAATTTTGTCGCATCACGTGACATGCGACTTGCACGTGAGTGGTGCGGCCTCGCCGTCACAACAGTCACGTTATCTAGATCCGCCACAAGCAGGACTTAGGGCTACTCCCAGACAGCCCAATTGGGCTCATTTTGATCGGGAAACTTTTTTGAAATTGAACAGAATTTCGGATTGACAATTTTAGGGGGTTCGTCTTCGAGCGGCCAAAATGTCGTCGGGCAGTGCGTCGTGCATAATCTCTACGAAACTTTTTTTACTGTACCCCAGGCGCTCGGTACGACTTGACTGGCCCCTATTGTCACGTGGCTGCCAAGTTAGATTGCCCATTTTCTCTTATTTGCCCAGGGCAACTAAGTGGAATTGTCTAAATCAGGGTAATAACCCTAAAGTGCCGGGGTCGGCCGAGAGCCAGTTTCATGTCGCAGAATTGCTTGCTGCAGCAGGTTGAGTGGCCCCTTTCGTAAAGTGCTCGATCATGTCCCAAAAAGTCGATTTCCGCCCCAATCAGCGATATCAGGGCACAGGGTAAGAAGCCCTTATCTAGCAAGTGCGATCCACCCAGAAGTAATAGCGGTCCTCTGTGCAGGAACGGTGCGAAGAGGACAAGCTTCTTTTGCATCTGTAATGAAAAAAAAAAAACCAGCCTTATCTATTACATAAACTCGAGTCTCAAATCGACCTTTGTACAGAAACCAAGGTCTTTGAGTATCGGTTCACATTTTGATACCTCTTGATTCAGTTCACGGGGTTTCATCCATTTATTCTCGCAGCGATAGTGCACAGATTGTTTAGAAGAAGAAACTTTCAGGAGATCTTTTCATTCGTTCCAGTATGTTTTGATTTATGATTTGATGTTTGCTTGATTTCATCGGCGTCTGCTATTCCCGGCAGCCCGATGGCCCCGGCCTTCGCTCCAAGTCCCCGTCCCATGTGGTTCCACTGTTATGATCCATGAACATATATTAATCATTCTAGCTCTGTCCACTTGACCATCTTACGATCCATCCAGTATCCCGAACTGAGAGCATTTCGATATCGCTACTCAGCTTTGCCCTTTCTGACCATTCTATGTACCCTTGCTAAACCTCACAAACCAATTGACAACTCGAATTCGAACCTGCAAGTACCATGGCTATGGCTGAAAGAAGACCTCTTGGTGTCCCCGTTGCTTCAACCCACGCCTCGCCCGCCTTCAACGCCGCTGCGTTGAACAAGCTGGGCGATGCCGAAATGAAGCCGACCATCTCCGATTTAAAGGGCACCTACACCAAGAACGAAACACCTTTGGCCTCGGAAAAGGACAGTGCCATGTCCTCCGAGAAGAGCGTCAGCCCCACTGAGCTATCGCCTACCCTGAGAAGCATATCCCCGGACTCGTTGATGAACTCCGGTTTGGACAGTCTCAAAAAGACCACCTCGTCCATCAGTTCGAGGGACCTGACTCCTCCGGTGGGCGGCCTGCAGCTCGTGGGCAGCGGGCTCTACGCCAAAAGCCATTTTGCTGCTCTTGCTGGCAAGAAACTTAAGCCGACGACGAGGGTGCCCATTGCCACGGGCATCTCCACCACGATTCCGGTGACGGGTGAAAAACCCAAGCCAGAACAACCGGGTGACGCCTCTTTGGAGGACGATGTGTTGTTCGCCATCTTCCTCATCTTGTACGAGAAGGACCCGGAAGGTGCTGGCATGACCGTGAAGCAGATTTGCGACACCCTCGTCGAAAGACACCCTGAGATGGCACAGCTCTCGCTGAAGACGTCCAACTTGGTCAGCGCCAAGTTGAACGCCTATGTGAAGCGTGTCGAGAAGGGGGACCTGAACCTCAAGTACGCCTTGTCCCGGGAGTGGGCCGACGCCTCTCCCAAGCGGATGGTGTACGTCTACCGTGGCCTCTTGGCCAAAGACTTCCATGTGCACGTGAAGCAGGCCATGGAGCTGCAGAAGCTGCAGCTGGACTCGATGAAGTTCGCCAGCGGACTGACGCTGTCGTTGGGCCTGGACTCGCTCGAGGCGGCCAAGCAGTCTGCGCTCCTGAAGCCAAGAAGACAGACCATGTTCGACTTGGGCATCTCCAGACCCACGTTCCTGGAACACGCAGACCAGAGCAACTTGTTTGTGCCTTATTCGTCTGCCCCAGTGGCAGCCAACTTGACCAAGCACGCGGCCGGCTACGACTCGGAGGCGGGCGAGAAGCTGGACTCGGGCCCGGCTCCCATCAAGAAGTTTGCCAACGACCTGGACTTTGACTTCGACGACTTGGAAGTGTTCAACGACACCGACGACGACCTGGCCGACTTCGCCATCGACTACATGAAGAAGAACGGCAAGCGGTCCAAGTCCATGTCGTACTTGTCCATCAAGAAGTCCAAGTTTGTCACCGCCGCCGCCGCTGCTCCCCGTGCCCCCAAGACGCCTTGTTCCCACAGTCCTAATGCTGCTGCCGCTGCTGCTGCGCTCCATGCCGCCGCACTCAAGGCCATCACGGCCACGACTGAAGAAACTAATGTGGTGAAGTTGCCCAAGAAGTCCAAGTGCAACTGGGCCCACGTCGTCCGCTCCGGGTTCTTGACCCAGGACATCGGCGCGCCCGAGGACATGAGCTTGTCTGACTTGGAGAAGCTTTTCAACTAGACCTTGCTACGACCGGCACTTGCCATGTACAATACACTGACGACCCAAAAGCTGTAGAAGAAGGTAAAAACTTTTGTAGAATTATGTACATTTACGACATGTAGTACTTGGGGCCGTCGCCGCCCTCGGGCACGTCCCAGTCGATGTCCTGGGTCGGCACCTTGATGTCACACGTCTTGCAGTGGATACAGTTTTGACTGTTGATGTTGAACTTCACTCCCATGGGCTCCTCCTCGTCCTCCACGTACTCGTACACTCCGGCAGGGCAGAACCGCTGCTCCACGCCCTTGTACTTGGGCCACGAGATTTCAGCGTGTTTGCGGTGGTCCTGCTCGGGGATTCTCAAGTGGCAGGGCTCGTCCTCCTGGTGGTAGGTGCCCGTGCGGGAGACCGAGGTGAGAATGTCGAATGTCAACTTGCCGTCTGGCTTGGGGTAGTCGATTGGTGCAAAGTTGGCAGCATTGCCGGTGGACTCAGCGTCCGTGTGGTTGTGAGACAACGTCCAAGGCTCAGCACCGTGGGAAACCATCGTGGTGAGCCCCGAGTGAGACATTCCGCCCAAAAAGCCAAGCGGGCCGGGCAACAAGTTGAACGATGGCCGGATGTTTCTCACCTGGTAGAGCTCGTCGTAGGCCCAGCTCTGCTTGAAGCTGTCCTCGTATTCTTTCAAGTCAAAGGCCACCAGCTCCATGTCGGTTTCCTCGTCCACTACGTCCAACTCCTTGATCTTCTCGAAAATCGACTCTGCGGCCACCATTCCCGATTTCATCGCAGTATGCGTGCCCTTGATCTTGGGCACGTTCATGAAACCTGCAGAACATCCCACCAACACACCTCCTGGGAAGTGGAGTTTGGGGATCGACTGGTAGCCACCTTCGTTGAGTGCTCTGGCAGCGTACGACACACACTCACCTCCTTCGAGCACGTTGGCGTAGTATGGGTGGAGCTTCATTCTCTGGAACTCTTGGTACGGAGAAACGTAGGGGTTGGCGTAGTCAAGACCCACCACTAAGCCGACCGCCACCAAGCCGTCGCCGAAGTGGTACATGAACCCACCTCCGTAAACGTCCAGCGAAAGTGGGTATCCCAACGTGTGGCCCACGAAACCCTTCTGGAAGTTCTCCTCTGGAACGGTCCAGACCTCTTTGATGCCCAACCCGTAAGTCTGGGGGTCCAGGTTGGCCCGCAAGTTGTATTTGGCCACGGCTTTTTTCGTCAACGATCCGTGGCAGCCCTCGGCCAACACGGTGACCCGGGCGTGGAACTCCATGCCCCTTTCGAAAGACAGTTTGGGTGTTCCGTTGCGGGCAATTCCCACGTCCTTGGTGGCCACACCCTTCACCGCTCCGTCGGCGTTGTACACAAGCTCACTGACGGAAATACCGGGGTAGGTCTCGACCCCAAGCTCTGCTGCCTGCTCGGCCAAAAACAGCACGGTCTGGTTGAGCGACACAATGTAGTTTCTGCCCTCGTTCTTCATCTGCGGAGGCTCGGGCAAGCTGAACGCGTATTGGCCCGTCAAATACTTGACTTCGTCGTGGGTAGCCAAGGTGACGATGTCCTCAGGCAAAGGAATGCCGTTTCCGTTCTCGTCGTAATGTTCCAGCTCGGGGAAAAGCTCCCGAAGTGCCCGTGGCTCGAGCACGGCTCCACTGACGATGTGGGAGCCGAAATCGGCGGCTTTTTCCAACACGACCACACGCAACTCGCCGCTGCCGTTTTCGTTGTCCAACTGCTTCAACTTGATGGCCGTTGCAAGGCCTGCTGGGCCTCCTCCCACAATGCACACGTCCACGTTGTCGGCAGCACGCTCCTCCGTCAAAATGGCTTGTTCATCTTCGCTCATTTGCGAAAGAGGCACTTCGGAACGGGCTGGAGTGGTTTGTGAAAGAGCTCTGGTTTGGATCCGGCCCTGCAAGCTCAACCGCTGGGATAGAAGAGGTCTGGTGGCTGCATATCTAGAGGGAAAGCCAGTTCGAAGAGCTTGGGCACAGGTTCTGGCCAATGTGTGTGTTCTTCGTGAAAGTGTGTTCATGATGATTGGATCTTGGGTCTTTACTCAAGACTCTTTCAGACTCGAATGACTGTCTAGAGTTGAGCGGAAAGGAAAATGAGTGCTCTTGAAGTCAACAATTTCAATTATGTCCTTTGTGTCTTCACACTTTTGTGGACGGGCTCGAGAGTTCTCGTTAGACTTGCACTCTGAAAAATCGGTGATGAGCCAATGAAATGCGCGATGTTGATAATATGTAGCTGAGTCACAGCTATGACGAAGTCAGTTGACCGCAAATTAAAGTGCAAATCTCGTACCATTCCGCCAAAATTGGCCATTTTTACTCTAAATCGTGGAAACCACTCATGCAATTTTAGCTATCTATGATACCCAAATGGTCAAACTTCTAGGAGCATTGTTTTGCTCAGCGAGCTCATCCACCATATCGATGGCCAATTGCCAGTCGTCATTTGAGACCAACACAACGTAGTCGCCTTCTTCGTCTTTATATTTGAGCTTGTTGATTATCACATCTTCAGTGACGCCGGGACTGGCTGATACAAAAGATGCGATTTTTTGCTGCAACTCTGCAAAAGATTGACTGGTGAGCATCTGAAGCGAGTCTTCAATGGCCACATTGTTGTAGAAGAGCTTGATTTGCATAGACCCGTAGCTGCTCTCAGAGCCAAGCAGCGCTCGCGTGCCTTGGCTACTACTGCCATTTCTGCCCATTTTCATCATACTGAAGGTCGATGACGAGGAGACGTGTCTCCCCTCTGAGTCCAGCGACCGCAGGGTCATGTGCTCCTGATGCGTGGGAAGTGAGCCACCCATTTGATGATTGCCGGAATCGTACGAGTTGTTCGTTCCAAGCGACCCTCGTGAGTCTCTGAGCTTCCTCTGCAACTGATTGTTCATTTCGTTTGTTTTCAACTGTCTGAGGCAATTCTCCCATTGATTGCGAGGTTCTTCGGTTCTGTACCGTAGCGTGAACGAGCCACTTTCCTTCTTTCCTGACCAAGAGATGACCAAGGTATAAGCTTGTAGATTGGCAGCCGAGATATTGTAAATCTCGGAGATGTAAACTCTGCCCTTCAACTCAAGTGTAGTGTTCTCTCTCACACCATTCAAGGACTCGAGAAGATTGGCAGTGGATCCAGAAACGCTTGCATTTGACTTCTTCCTGCTGGAAAGTAATTCTCTCTTTTTCTTCTCCCTTGCTTTATCAGCAGGAGCAACTTCGATGAAAAAGAAAATGATTTTTTCGAATAGATATGCGACGTACTCGCGCTCGCTATCGCCATCTTTGATGGTGACTGGACTGTGATACAAGAGATCACCTTGTTCTCTGTAATTGAATCCACGCCAGTTCTTGACTCTTTCGACGAGATTATGCAAAAAGCCAACGTTTTCCGATCTTCTTTGTGCTTCATTGACCTGGTTAGCGACCTCCTTCATGGCAGCGTGTGCCACTAAAAGCTCGTTGTAATTCACAGAGTCAACAGAGTCGTTGAGACTCTTAATGAGCTCCTTCAACAAGAGTGGGTATTTGCATAGACGCTGAATGGGCTTGATGATGTACGATTGTAGCTCAAATCCTGGGTCTATGAGGGAAGAAGCCCTCCTCAAATTGGAGGCTTCTCTATTAATGAGATCGATTGCCCCGATCTGACCAATCGTCCAAGGCTCGTATGCACGGAATGGGCCGTTTGATGCGTGAATGAACACAGATCCTATGCGCTGGTACTTCGTGGGAATGTCGATATTGCATTCGAGGCCACAAAGAAGCCTTCTGTGAAAGTCAATAATGTCGCTGAGATTGGGGAAGAGCACATGTAGCTGTTCAGAGGAGAGTGCATCTGCAGCTTCTAACTCCTTCTTGTACTCCATGAGAAGCTCCAAGTCCAGAATATACTTGCGCTCGGTTTGAGTCAACTCTCTAAAGACTTTTGAAGTTTCGTCTGTAATCTTGAGCTCGGCGATTTGCGACAGAAGGTTTTCGTCCAGTGGGTCAGACTCCAGCCGCATATCTAGTAAGCGGTTGACGACCTTGATGATTTTTAGAAGGTCATCTGTCTTGTCGGAAAAAACGTTCGAGATGGTGAACATCGATTCATCGTCGATATTAAGGCGAGTCTTCATTGCCACAACGAAATCGTACACAGCTTTCTTGCACATTCTGAGATCTTCTCCGGTTTGAATATCTATGGCAAACTCGGGGTTGACGGTGTTGAAGATGAGACACAAAGGCACTCCCCGCTGAAACAACTTCCAGAGCTGCGTGGCAGGGTCCAGGTGCAAGCTGGCAGGTAGCACACCCGCCGTGAACGTGAAGATGTTGTTATTGAGGGAGGTGTTTTGATTGGTGCCCAGAGAGGCGGAATTGTCCAGGTAAATGGAGAATCCACTAGAGCCAACAGAGTAGCGGAATGCCGTGGGCGAGCCGTCCGTCTGTTGTAGCTGTTGGGACAACGCAAGCGCTTGTTGTTCGGCGCAACGTTCTGCAGCAGCGTGGGCACGGGAAATGTAAGGTTCCATGCCGTCAAGGGCGGCTAAGCGATTCAACAACATCTTGCATTTGTAGAACATGTGGTCCTCGGCCAGCGAAGCACGATTCATGGACATGTTGGGCGCTAGCATGGGCCCAGAGGCGACCCTGTGGATAGATGTGGAAGTGGAGCTAATGGACGGAGTGGACGCCGAGGAAAAAGAGCGGAAGGGGGGCTGTGGGAAATTGTCCATGATGGTGTTTCACTGTTGTGTCGAAATCGGGATTTGAGGGCAGCGGCGGGTAGTAGTAGGGAACGTTAACGCTGAGGCGGTTTGGATACGTATTGGGAATAAAGTAGGGAGCGAGTAGGGGGTAGCGTAAATACGTGTTTTCGAGGGGCAATTGGAATAAATTAGATGTGAAATCCTCTGTGCAAGGCGTGGAGTGCAGCAGGCAGTTCTAAGGAGTTTTGGTCTAAGACAGGAGAAAAAACTAGCCTGGTTCCTAAGTTGGTATGGTAAGAAAATGCGAACGAAAGCTAACACGGTAATGCCTTGTGTGCAGTGCGAGCTTCTGCTAGAAAAGACGAGAAAACGGCCGATGGGCACAGAGAGGCAAGATTACAGAAATGTTGTGACGAGTTCAAATTTGGTACTTATTTTGTTGAATGAAGCCAAGACTTTTTCCGTCGTCGGCTAGTATCGATCGTGTTTCTCGTTTTGCAAAAACCGTTGAATGCGGCCGTAAGCGAGATCTCGCCGTCAATGTCTTTAAGTACAGTAGCGGAATATGTTCTTGCATCCGCTAGGCACAGGAACTAGGCCCGGCGCTATAGTCTAGCGCCAGATCTAGAAACTCAAAAGAAACCGCATTATTGCATCCAGAGTTTCAGCAGCCAATGTAAATTTCGGATTTTGATATGCAAGAGTAGCATTCATCACTACAGTCCACGAGATCCGTGATAAATTTGTATCATCGGCCGAGACCCGTCGCCAAGATATTTGTTCTTCGCCATGTCGTATCTTCCGAAGCCTATTGTGTTTTCTGTCACAATTTAGAATGTTTCCGAAGGCTAATTCCACAGCGGTTAAAGCAATAGGGCTCACCGCCTCTTGTCATCTTTAGCAGGTCTATCGTCTTTTTTGGCGTATCCCATGCCCCGGCCCTTGTCCTCCAGGTACACAAAAATGTTCTTTCCAGGGAAGTAGGCCACAGACAGCGTTCCCTGGGCCCCAGCAACGGTGTTGGGGATCTCGTGCACCTCTTTCAAAGTGGCATAGTCGTAGACTTTGGAGTTGGAACCGGCACCGAAACTGACACAGATGTAGTCGCCGTCCCTGCTCGACGCTAGTCCGGTAATTTCTTGATCCACGGCCGAGAGAACGCCGCTATTGGTCATGTCGGAGGTTTTAAAGAAAGATACCACGCCATCGCTGGCCCCCACCGCAATGTAGATACCCTTTTGGTCGACCAACACACAATTGACCAGCCTGAGTCCCGTGAGCGAATGTTTAAGTGTCAACAGCTTCTCCTCGTATCCCAAAATCAACACTGAGCCGCTGGCGACACCCGCAAGTAGCCACAGACTGCCCCTGTTGGTCCATTTGAGATCGTTGACCTCGTCATTGGTGCTATATACTGCCAGAAGCGAGTAATTGTTCATCACATCATACACAAGAATCGATCCTGAGTAGGTGGCGACGGCCATTGCCGTGGAATCGGGCGAAAACTGCACCAACTTGCACTTGGCAGATGGAACAACGATATCTCGCTCAAGCGTGCCGGAACCTTTCCACAATTTCACCAGCGAGTCGCCGCCAACGGAAGCAAACGTCGTGTCTGTATTCGGGAGCCAGCTGATGCTTGTGACGGGTCCCGAGTGGGGGCTGTCGACGATGATGGGGTCTGAGAGCGAGTTTTGCAGGGCTCTCCAGATCCGAATGGTGCGGTCGAGACGGGTGTTCACGACCCGTGACCCTGAGTTGTTGATGGAGAGGTGGACAATCTCAGACTGCAGCTGCTTGCCATTTCTGTCGGCGTCTTTGACCGACACATGGCGTAACGACGTGAAGAAGGACATGTTCGCAGTGAGGTTAGTGGGGCACGAGACCATACATACAAAAAGAAAAAATACGAAAGAACACGGGTGAAGGAACGTTGACGATTTCAATTGAAACCGCTAGTTCTATAATTCAATTAAACATTCCGGGGCGTCTTGGTCCATCACTTGGCAGAAGCGGATGCTTTCACAAGGGAAAAAGCTTCCAAACTGTTTGAACTTCTAAGAAGCTCGTGGATTTTCAGTTGATCCTATTTGTCCCTTAGTACCATAATCTTATTCCAGAGATCTTTGTTCACTTAGTTACCGTTTCTGGATCTGCTCCGGTTTCTTCGCACCCAGTGCGACTCCAACATCGCTAGTACCACGTCACCAACTCAATGTCCGGGCCCCGATTGATATCCTTCGACGCCTTTGCGAAAACCGTCGAGGACGCTCGTGTGAAAACCGCCTCCGGTGGCTTGATCTCTCTCGTGTGCGTGCTCATTGTCATGGTGTTGATCAGAAATGAGTACTACGACTACACCAGCGTGGTGATGCGGCCCGAGCTCGTGGTCAACCGCGACGTCAACAAGCAGCTCGACATCAACTTGGACGTGTCGTTCCCCGACGTGCCCTGTGGTGTGCTCAGCTTGGATCTTTTGGACTTGACCGGCGACATGCACCTCGACGTGATCAAGTCTGGGTTCGAACTCTTCCGGATCATGCCTCTGGGCGAGGAGACCAAGGACGACTTGCCCGTTCTCCTGGGAGGAAGAGGCGTGGAAGAGGTCTGCAAGGGCTTGAGCGAACAAGAGGCCAAGGAGGGCAAGCCCTGTGGATCTTGTTACGGTGCGTTGGACCAGAACGACAACAAGTACTGTTGCAACACGTGTGAGTCTGTGAGAGCAGCCTACGCCCACAAGCAATGGGCCTTTTACGACGGAGCCAACATCGCTCAGTGTGAGGAAGAAGGCTACGTGAAAAAGATGGTGGAAAGAATCAACAACCGTGAGGGCTGCCGCATCAAGGGCTCGGCCAAACTCAACCGGATCTCGGGCTCTTTGCGGTTTGCCCCCGGCCCGCAGTTTGTCGTCAGAGGCAAGCCTGCCCACGATTTGTCGTTGTGGAACAACCACCCTGACAAGTTCTCCATCAACCACAAGATTCACCACTTCTCGTTTGGCGAGGACCCCGTTTCGTCGCTCAGCATCGCCTCCACGCAGGAGGAGGACCAGACCCCGTCGATCCGTCCCTTGGACGGCTACACGTTCAACATCGACAAGAAGAACCACGTCGCCCTGTACTACCTTTCGGTGGTTGCCACGCGCATGGAGTTCTTGTTGGGCAAACGGACGCCCGTGGACACCAACCAGTTCTCTGTCATCACGCACGACCGGCCTATTGTTGGTGGTCGTGACGAGGACCACCAGAACACGTTGCACGCGTACGGCGGAGTGCCGGGCGTGATTTTCCAGTTTGACATCTCGCCCATGAAAATCATTAATAGAGAGGAGTACGCCAAGTCGTGGTCCGGGTTCGTGTTGGGCGTGGTGAGTTCCATTGCCGGAGTGTTGACCGTCGGTGCTGCCTTGGACCGTTCGGTGTGGGCTGCGGAGCAGGCCTTGAGAGGTAAAAAAGACTTGTAAGTACAGAGTACATATGAAAAGATTGAGACAAAATCAGATCAATAACATGACAAAAGACATAGAGAAAGTAAGCAGATGAGACTACAGAGTCACTTTGATTACAGGAAATCTGGAACCGTTCGTCATTATCTATGTACATGATGCTACACCTCACTGATCAAGTGGGCGATGTTGCGGTAGTATTCCGGGTCCAAGTGGCTGGCAAGCTCCTGCTTGTTCAACCACTTGTGGCTGATGCCCTTGGCGGCCTTGAAGTCTCCCGACAAGATGTGCAGCTTGATGAAAAATGCCTTCCCACAGTCAGAGTTCTGGACATGGCATGGCTTGGGCGAAACGTTGAAGTAGTTGATGTTCTCGCCTCCAATGCTATAAAGTCCCAGCTCGGCGGCAGTATGTAGTGGCTGTCCGGCATTGTCGAACGTAGGGAAGGTCCAGGTGGTGCCCTTGTCCTGGCTCACCACCAAGTACAAGGTTCTGGCCAAGTTTCTCTCCAACGACGACTCATCCTTCTTGCGGTCGGCCTCGGTGATGCGGGAGTTGGGAACAATCTTTCTCGACAAGCTGTCGGCGGCACTGGTCTCGTCCGATTCACTGTATGTCTTGGGCAAGTTGAGTTCCTGCTTGAATCGACGGTCTCTTTGGTGTCTGATTTGTGGTCTTCCTCCCTCGAACTCGAGGTTGGGGTTGTTGAACACGGGGTTCTTGTTGAGCTCACGGAATCTCTGCTCGGCCAACGTTCCCGGACGGTAGTAGAACCACTTGGGGAACGTCCACATCAAACGCTTCCATAGTTCCTTTTGGTACTTGTAGAATTGCGCCTGGAAGGCGGGCAAGTCGGCCGTGATGACGGGCGTTCTCAGCAAAAGAAGCGTGGACTGGATGCGCAAGCCTGCGTTGGCGGCGCCCGAGTTCCAACGCACGAAAGTCTTCCCCAACATGGCGTTTTGGTGATTTGAGCGTGTGAGATGCTGAAATTTTTCGTTATGGCTGTCAGCGTAAACGCGAGCACTCTTGTCAGTATATCTCAGCACAAAGGTGCGCACTGTAGCAGCCAGTTTGGGGGGCGTGCGCGTACCACAGAGTATATAAGCAGACCGGTTCGCCCCTCGCTCACCATAGCCAAAATCCCTTGCTGTACTGAAACAAAGGACTCCAGATCCTCATATTGAAACCAGCTTTCCTGGCCATCCATTCCCTGAACGTCCCAAAAGTCATTCCATCCAGTTCCCACGTATCAACCCAAAAAACACAGTTTGAGGTTGCATAATATCGTATCGTAATTGGCTACCAGACTTAGACGTCACCCGAGATTCTTGACTTCACGTAGTGGAAGTACAAAGACTTGTTGTAATTTAAACCTAATTGCTTCTATTAATTCTTTTGAGTGTTGAAAATTGTCATGTCTGTTGAAGAGTTCGATTCCATCTTGAAAGAGTTGCCCACGCTCAAGGCACCCGGTGTCTCCGGCACCAGAATCAAAAAATTGACCGATATCGCAGTCAAAAACGTGGCCGAGGAGTCGCAGTTGATCTCCACCTTATACTCAAGCTGTAAGGCCACTCCATCGTCCCACAAGTTGGGCGCTTTATACGTCGTTGACTCCATTGTAAGAATTTATATGGATGAGGCTAAAAAGAGAAACGAGGAAATTGGTGCCCTGGCACCAGAAGGCACATTTGCAGCCGGTGTGTTCAAGATCAGCGAGTTGGTGGAGTCGCTTATTGACGACGCCATGGAGTTGCTGATCATCCCTTCTACTAACATTAAAATCGGTAAATTGGTCGATATCTGGGAACGTGCTCAAACCTTCAGTCCAGAGACCATCGAGAAGATCCGGGCCAAGCACTTCTGCTCCCACACCCCGCCAGGATCTCCACCTAACAAGAAGGCCGAACTTCCGCCTATTCCTCCGCCATCGGTGGCAGCCTCGGAACCAAACAAGGCCGCCAGCGATTCCGGAAGTATTCTTTCGGCCCTTGCCTCGTTGGCTAAAAAGACCGATACACCAACACCTCCACAAACGCAGTCGCCAGCACCCCAGGCCGCTGCCCCAGTAAACAATAATGCCACCAACATTTTGTCGCAGTTGTCTGCTTTGGCTGGAAACGGAGCGCAGGTGGGAGCTAATCCAAGTATTTCATCGCCTCCGGCCCAGCAAGCACCTTCTG
This sequence comes from Metschnikowia lopburiensis (nom. inval.), assembly GCA_030563105.1. Taxonomy (NCBI): domain Eukaryota; kingdom Fungi; phylum Ascomycota; class Pichiomycetes; order Serinales; family Metschnikowiaceae; genus Metschnikowia; species Metschnikowia lopburiensis (nom. inval.). The sequence goes on from JAKUBC010000012.1 coordinate 293,645, forward strand.
CGCCTCAACAAGGTAGCAAAGAGTTCATCTTCAACATGTTGCAGCAGATGCAAGGTAACAACGGCCAAGGCGGACCTCAGATGTCGCCAAACATGCAAGGCATGCCGCAAATGCCAGGTATGAGTCCACAAGGAATGCCCATGAACGGCATGCCTATGAACGGGATGCCCAACGGTATGCCCATGAATGGAATGCCTATGAATGGTATGCCTATGAACGGCATGCCTCCACAGCACGGCATGAACGGTATGCCACCTATTCCTCCTCAGGGAATGCACCAGCAGGGTGGCTACGGCAACGATAGAAGGGGCCGTGACGAAGGTGGGTACACCAGAAGAAACCGTTCTAGATCTCCACAGGGCCGCTACGGCAGATACGACGACAACGGCCATGACAACCGCCAAAACCAAGGTTTCCAGCAGCCGCAGGAACAGGAGATGAACGTGCCGGGAAACCCCAACTACCGTCCACGTAACATGGGTGTCGACAACTCGTTGCCCCAGGGTTCCTTCAAGGTCTTGTCCAGAACCTTGTTCATTGGAGGTGTGCCCAGAGGCATGGATGAGAGACAACTTGCATCGCACTTGAGACCCTACGCCGAGGTCCAGTCTGTCATCTTGAACAGTGAGCGGAAGCACGCTTTCGTCAAGGTCTACTCCAGAAAGGAAGCCGAGCAGGTCATCCAGTCCTTCAACAAGGACGGCGCCTTGCCATTGAGAACGCGTTGGGGTGTTGGTTTCGGTCCAAGAGACTGTTGCAACTACCAGCACGGTATCTCCATCATCCCAATCCAACGTTTGACCGACGCTGACAGATCGTGGGTTGTGCTGGCCCAATGGGGAGGCACCGGTGGCCAACCATTGCAAAGCGGAATGGTCATTGACGAACCGGACATCGAAATCGGTACTGGTATTTCCTCGAAGGCCATGTCCAAGAAGATGCCCACGAACTCTGCCAGAAACGGACCTAAATCCAATAGACCTGGCGAGGCCGACGAGCAGTATGCCAAGACCAGCGTCATGGGTGGTCAACAAGATTACATGGGCTACTCGCAAGGCTCCAACCCATTGACTGGTCTTTTCAACAACCAGCAGAACCGTGGACCACCGCAGCAAATGCCACCACAACAGGGCTTTCCTCCTCAGGGCCAATACGGTGCACCAAACGGCAACATCGGTGCCCAGCTTTCCAACTTCTTCCAGAACGGGGGCCGTTAATCATTGCATTGAGACGACATTCATTAGATAAGGCGAAAACCAATACAAAATCATAGCAGTCTTCAGTAAGCTCAGAGCAGAATATATTTTTACCTAGAGGTTCAATTAGTAATTTTAGTTACTAGTCAGTTTATAGTCATATTTGTATGAATTTAATTATTTACAACAGTAATCGGTATGCATTTGGGTGGCAGCTCAGGCTTCGACCGGGATGGGAGGGTTGTCATTGATGACTTCCTTGCGTCCGCTTCCAGAAGACTTGAGCACGGTGTTGGAGATCGTCTTGGGTTTGTTGATGGCCTCGCCCTTCACGACCTTCTCCATCTCTTCCCTAGTCAAGGTCTCGTACTCCAACAAGCCCTCAGCGAGCCTCTTCAATTCCGTCTTCTTCTCGCGAAGCAAATTCCTGGTTCTGGTTTCAGCCTCCACAAGGAACTTGCGCACCTCATTGTCGGCCATGTCCCTGATCTTGGGCGACCAAGACTCCCAGTCGTCGCTCAATCTGACGGGACCGATGACATCACTCATACCGTACGAGGCAACCATGGCCCTGGCCATTCCCGTTGCGTTCGCCAAGTCCGACGAGCAGCCACTGGTGACATTTTCGGGGCCGTGAATCATCTCCTCGGCAATCTTGCCTCCCATGCAGACATCGAGTCTCGAGAAACACTCTTTCTTGGTCATGTCAACCTTGTCCATCTCGGGCAATTGGAATGTAACACCTAAAGCCCTGCCTCTGGGCAAGATCGTGGCCTTGTACAACGGCGTAGCAGCAGGAGAGTACATGGCCATGATGGCGTGACCAGCCTCATGGTAGGCGGTGTTAGTTCTTGCTTCCTCGGTGAGCACCATCTTCTTCTTGGCGGCACCCATCAAGATCTTGTCCTTGGCCCACTCAAAGTGGTTCATATCCACGGCAGAAGCAGACAATTGCGAAGCATGGACAGCAGCCTGGTTGACCAAGTTCATCAACTCGGCACCGGACAAACCTGGAGTACCTCTGGCAATGACAGTGGGGTCGACATTGTCAGCGGTCTCAACATTCAACATGTGGTGCTTGAGGATGTCGACTCTTCCACGAACATCGGGCAAGTCCACGATGACCTCTTTGTCGAAACGGCCCGGACGGGTCAAAGCCTTGTCGAGAGACTCTGGGAAGTTGGTGGCACCGATGATGATGATACCTTCCGACTGAGAGAAGCCGTCCAATTCGACCAAGAGCTGGTTCAAGGTTTGCTTGGCGTACGCCTGGTCCTTGGGGTTTCTCTTGCCTCCAATTGCATCCAACTCATCAATGAAGATGATGGCAGGCGACTTTTCTCTGGCTTGCGTGAACAACTCACGGATTCTCTTGGCACCCACACCGACGTAGAGTTCATCGAACTCGGATCCGGACATGAAGAAGAAGGGTACCCCGGCCTCGCCAGCCGTGGCACGTGCCAAAAGGGTCTTACCCGTACCTGGAGGGCCAGTCAACAACACACCCTTGGGCAATTTACCACCAAGACTGGTGAATTTGGATGGGTCCTTCAAGAAGTCCACGATTTCCTCCAATTCTGCTCTAGCCTCGTCACAGCCCTGCACGTCCTTGAATCTGACTGTGGACTGAGAAACATCCACCGACTTATCCACCGTCTCGGAGCTTCTGAAGATCGTGCCGTTTTCAACCAAGTAGTTGAAAGCATTGGACGCACCGTAGGTGACAAGCGCCACGGGGATCAACCACTTGAGCCATTTGGACAACACGGTAAAGCCGCTCTCGGAGACAATCACGTGGACGGGCTCCGACCGAGTCCCCACGCCGCCAGAGAAGCCCGCAGGCCCATAAGCCAGCTGTTTGGCGCCTGCGTACGCTGTGCCGTTGGCAAGGTCCCGCGAAACCTGCTCGGCCTTGGCCTTCTTGCCCATCTTGTTCAACGCTTGGATGTAGAGTTCGGTGCACTGCGGGTTGGCGCCGATACCTGGCGTCTCGTACCGCTGGACAACAATCTGGGGGTAGTTCGTGGCAAGCAAGTGCTTGTAGAACTCGGCCTGGATGTCTGCGTTGGCCATGTCGCCGTTGGCAGCTTGCTCCATGGACGAGAGCATGGATATGGTGGAGGTGGCCACGGTTCTGGCCGGGGCCCGGAGCACGGGTAGGATCCGGGGCGTTCTCATTTGTGAACGGAGCCACGGCGCCCCCATGCTGTGGCGCAGGAGTTTTGCTATACTTTGCATTTGGTGGTGGAGTAACTATGTGTTGGTCATGAGCCTGGAAAGTCACGGAAGGTAGTGCGGGGCCCACGGCCGCCACTAGGCCCGGCAAGCAATAGCACTGAAACGAAAAATCAAGAACAGTAAATAATTAGATATTAGAGATGAGTAAATATCAAGGCAAAAGTAGAAGTAACGAGGAGTCCTACGCTGATCCCTCATTTATTATTCATTACTCGTAACGTTGTAGCTGTCGCAAGCTGCAAATTCAAAATCCAACAATCCTGAGATCGTCGTGCTCGGCACTGGTCTCAATAGACAACCCATGCTCGTTGGCAAGGTGTAGAATGCAAATGAAACAGAAACTGGTGGAGAGATCTTTCTTCTCCTCTTCGCGGTACATCGACCCAACCACGTCAACGATATCCTTGAACTTCTTTTCTCTCTTTGGTTCCGGAGTGCCCTCAGGCACGGCAGACTTCTCTTTTGCAACCGGTTCAGACTTGATCGATTTCCACAAGTTGTCTTTGAGGAGCTTCACGTCAACACGCTTAGCGACTCTCGAGAAGTTCACGTACTCGGGTCTTGCTTTGCGGCCACCAGTGATAAGTTGGCTTCCAAAATCTTCCTTCTTCACCTCTGGATCCACCAGCCCCCTCTCGTCTTCGCCGCCAAGCACATCGTTGAAGTCGATGCCACCGTAGTTATCATTGTCATAATCTTCCATTTCGGCTTGGTGGAAGGAAGCAGCGAGTCTCTCCTGTCTTTCCTCCTCCTCCCGCTCCTTTGCGTTTTCAAGATACTTTCCAGCAAAGAAGTTTTCGTCAGTGTATGCTCTGACCTCTTCCACATCTTCGGATGCAATGTTTGCATCTGCTTTGGCGCGACGGGAGAATGTAAGGATTGTTTTCAGAGGCTTGAGGAATAGAGTCACAAGCTTTTGTGAGTTGAACTGAATGTCGTCCGGTAGTAAATAGTTGTTTGCACTTTCATCCTCTTCCACTTTCCTAGAGATCTGTGCCGGGTTTTTTGCCTTTTGAAAGATATCCTCGAGATAATCGGCGTCGTCTTCCTCGAAAAAGTTCACAGTAATGTGCTCCTTGCGCTTTCGTTTTGGGCCCTCTTGAGGAGCAGCAGCATCATTAGAATTGCTTGCAGCTGAAGCTTCTGGCACAGCGTTCAAGTTTCTGGCGCTTTTCAACGCCGTCACTTTCCAGTGCTCAGGTCCTCTCCAGTTGGTCTTCATCTTCTCATCGAAGTAAGCCATGAGATCGTTGTCCAACACCGTTTCTGTGGACTCAGGAACCATTTCAAACTGATGTAGAGACGAGGGGCCGAGTGCACGATCGCTCGTGGTATTATGATATTCTTCTTCCGGGCCGTCTGCGTCGGCTCCCTCGAGATCGAAGTCGTAGTCTGGGAAGACAGCTTGGTCTTCAATAGCTGGTGTTTGCCACTCTTCCTGCTCCTCACTCATTAACCTGTTGTTGACGTCGCCTAGGATGGTTTTGGCTTGGTTCACGTCTTCCAACACCATCTTCAACTCCTTCACGGACGGACATATTGAGAGCGTGTCAAAATCAGGCTTTTCGAACAAGAAATTCAGAAGCTTGGAAATGTTCACGTTTGATGCGCCGCTCTGTGTTTGCGGTTGAGGAGTCTCCTCTGAGTCCTTCGACTTATGTGAATTAGTAGTGGCATCGAACACCACTCTGCCTGCCGCGTCGATGTTAAGGGTGTTGAGAAGCAAGCTTTTGGCACCTCCCTCATCGAAATCAGCCAAGGCCTTCTTGAAAAGGGGGTCGATTGCCAATTCCTGGTCCAACTTCTTGATTTGAATGGTCTCAAAGGGTACCAAAGTGGACTCCACCACCCTGTTGATTCTGCGTTCCTTCCGTGAATTTGACGGATCGGCGTCATCTTCTGCGTCCGAAGCCTCACCATCAACTTGCTTCTCGAGGTCTTCCTGACCCTTTTTCGTAGCCAACCCGCTCAAAAGTTTGCCTGTCTCCGATGCTGCCGACTCGACTCTGCTCGAATAAATCTTGACACAGCCGTCCAACGTGGCCGATGCTCTCTGGAAATTGATATTGTCACCGTCTTTAATGACGTTGAGATCGTGGAAATAATCGATCAAGGCGAATTGCCAGGAGTTCTTGGTGGTAATTTTGTTGTCCGTGGAGAGCTTGATCCACTCCTCGAAATTGGAGAGCACTTTCGACTTGTTCTCGTGAAATTTCACCGCATCTTCAGCGAAAGACCCGTTCGGATCGTCCTCGTTGTTGGCGACAAACATGTCGCCTCGACTGACATGACGGGTCGATGATTCCTTTCGTTTCTGGCCCGAAAGCGAGCGACCGGAGAGGACCCGCCCCTTGTTGGAGAGATCATGTAGCACAGCCGACGAGCTGCGGCCCAGCTGCAGGCTGGCGACTCTTTTCTTGGGGAGCACGGCCATTAGTGGGATGTGTTGATGAGTGTTTTGATTTGGATCGCGCAGTGCAGTCTGATAGCAGCTCCACAATCAGGCAAGCGAGGAAAGGATATGAAGAGAAATGAAGAAAGGATGAAAAAAGAATTTAAGGATAAAATTTATTTACAAAAAGATTCGACCTCAAAAGTTCACACCTGGCTTTTTGTTCTTTGTCGCTGCTTGTCTATTTCTATGATACATGCACTCACCGTCTCCGTTTGCCCAGCGAGTTGATTCTCTTGATCTCCTCGGGGGAAATCCGTAACCCGTGGGGCGTCGACTTTCCCACACTGTGAATACGGAGCCCTCTGTCTCTGACCCTCTGTGCCTTTTTCTTGCCCGTGCCAAGTCTGTCGCTGGCGACCGTAGCACCTCTGCCCAGATCCAAGTTCCGGAGCTCGCCCTTCTTGACCTTGGAGAGCACGATGCCTGCCTCCCGGGCCTCCCTCTCGTACTCAGCAGCCCGTTTCTCACGGGCCAGAATCATGCCCTTTCTCATGTGCATCGGCATCTTCTCCAACTTTTTCGGTTGGCCGTTTGTGGAAGAGTTAGTGGCGGCGGCAGCACGAATCCGCTGGTCGAGAATCCGCCGACGGGCATTGCCAATGGGAGCCTCGTAATCGAGCGTCTGGAGCGTCAAGTCGGCGCCCGAGTGCTCCATGTTGTGGGCCAAGATGTGCGATTCGCTCAAGAGTCGCTGGAGCTTCAAGTCGTTCTCCAAATTTTCCGAATCCTCCTTAGCAGCCTCGGCTTGCTGCTTCTTGGTGAGCTTGCTGAGTTTTCGTTCCTTCTCTTGCATTTCGGCAAGCGTAGGTGCCCGACCAGACCTCGCCAACTTCTTGTCTTTTCTGGACGCCATGACGGGCTCGAACGAGTCTGTGAGCCTGACCACTTCAGGTTCTTTTGTAGTAGGACGAGTTTTTTTCCTTTGTGGCTCCTCATCGCTGTCACTTTGCTCTTCGCTGGAGTCGCTGGAATCACTGTCGCTGGCGGAGGATCCGCTGAAACCTGAAAACTCATCTTCTTCGCTTTCCTCTACCTTGGCGGTTTTGTCCTCATAACCCATGGACAGCAACGAGCCGAACTGGGCCTCGAAATTGCGGCGCTGGATTTCCATGTAGTCGTCGCTCATTGTAAGTGGTAGCTGTTGAGATGAGATGCGATGCGATAACTGCAACATGACCAAACTGACAGAAACATAAAAAAAAATAGAAAAGTAAAAATTGAAATCGAAGAAACTTACATAACTACACCGACGGAGTGTTCGCAATTCTTTTCGTCGGAATAGCCCAACAATCTCGCCTATTCCTACTTTTGCAATCCATGGACGCTCGCTCACTCGCAGTATCACCATGACTCGCTTCAGAGGCTGTATCGACATCCACTCGGGCCAGGTCAAGCAAATTGTGGGTGGCCTGCTTGTGTCCGACGACACCCACCAATCATCCTCCACCAAGGAGAACTTTGTTTCCACCAATCCCTCGTCATACTACGCCCAGCTTTACAAAGACCACGGTGTGGAAGGCTGCCATGTGATCAAGTTGGGCACCAACCCTGCCAACGACGAGGCAGCTAAACTCGCCTGCTCCACGTGGCCGGGCCATTTGCAAGTCGGAGGCGGGATCAACGACACTAACGCCCTCGAGTGGTTGGACACCCACCAAGCGTCTCACGTCATTGTCACCAGTTGGCTATTCTCTAAGGACTCGTCCGGACAAACGGTGCTTGACTGGGAAAAGTTGAAACTTATTTCGTCTTTGGTGGGCAAGCACCGCTTGATTGTGGACTTGAGTTGCAGAGAGGTGCACACCGACTCTGGCTCTAAATGGGTCGTTTCCATCAACAAGTGGCAGACCCTCACGGACAGCGAGCTTTCTGGCCAGTTTTTGGAGGAAGTCTCCCAATTCTGTGACGAGATTTTGGTCCATGCCGCCGACGTCGAGGGCCTCTGTAAGGGCATCGACGAGAGGCTCGTGCAAAAGTTGGGTGAGTGGTGTCCAGCATCTTTTGCTGGCAAAATCGTCTACGCTGGAGGGGCCAAGCTGGTGACCGACTTGGCGTTGGTCAACAAATTGAGCAATGGCACAGTGGACTTGACTTACGGCAGTGCCCTTGACATCTTTGGAGGTAGTCTCGTGACGTTTGACGAGGTGGTCAACTGGAAGCCATAGAGATAATAGAGTTGTTTGACAAAAGCGATCAGCTTGAGTGACCCCTTCTTGTACATTTTCAACTGAGAAACCTTACTAACACTTTTCTGTATGCCACATTATCTATCGTACAATACACCTTACCATCCTGAGTTGCCGAAACCATCGCCACCGTAGCCGTAGCCGTTGGCAGGAGAGTCGTTGCCACCGGCAGGCGAGCGGCCGTACGTGGTGAAGCCACCAGTGGCCGCGTCGTTGGCCTCCACCGAGTCCTTGTTGAGCTCCACCGCAATGCCGGCAAGCTTCAACTGTAACGTCTCGATACCGCGGACCACCACCTCGTTTGGAGGCAAGTTGCCCACCGTCTCCACGTCCACGTAGAACGCATTTGGCTCTGCGTCGTAGTCGAAAGGCGCATCAGGGTCGGGAGCCTCTTCCCACTCGCAGTTAGCGGACTTGGGCCATTCCTTTTCGGCATCCACCTCATACCAGAAGTCCGTGTGCTTCAACTTGTTCCATGGGTCGTACTCAAACCCAACGGCGGCACAAGGAGACCACTTGGCGTGCTCCTTGGCGATACCCTTCTTGGCAATGCATGTGAGCCGAAGCTCCTGGTGTTTTCTCAATTTGCAGATCAAGGGACCCCGTTGCTGTGGGTCTCTGATGACAGGGTCTCCGAGCTTGGAGCCGTTGTGGAACTTGGCCAAGTCCGATGCATACACGTTCATGGTGCTGTCCGAGTCACACTTGGCCGTGAGCTCAAGCTTGACCGAGCAGTTGGGACAGTACTGGTCGCAGGTACAGTCTCTGGAGTAGGCCAAGTTCTCGATGCCCTCACTGTTGAGCGGTATCAACCCCAACCGGTGGGAGAGCAACTCGTCGGCGAGGACAGATGTGTTGACGTCGATTTCCACCAAGTCGATGGCGAGCGTGGGCACCTCGGCCAAGATGGTTCTTCGCAAGGAGTTTGCGACCGAGAGATCCACGCCACGCAAGATGAAGTCGACGTGGTCGCGTTCCGTCTGTCTGATGGTGACCCGGGGCCCGGACTCCGCGCCGTCGATATCCATTATTGTGATGGTTGGTGTTGAAGAAAAAGATGCGAAAAAGTGTTGGTGCCGGTGCACGGGTGCGGGATCTCACTCCACTGACCATACTACTGACCTACTAGTATCTTACTGTGAATAACTGAAATACCTACTGTTTGGCTTGGAACTATAGCATTTGAATCATATTAGTGGCTTCATCACTGACCATTCCAATTTCCATGAACAAACTACTGACGCCTTTGACCATCCCCGACTTACGGTTCGAGTCCTCGTTCCTCAGGTCGCTAGACCGTTACGCAGGCAAACCCGAGCCAGACAAACTTACAGATTCCGAGTTGCAGCTCCTCGATGACACGAGCCGGCCAAAGCCTGTTGGCGCCGTCACGCCCGGCATCGTTACATATGCGATCATCAAGGACATTGTGTGTCGGCCCTTGGTGGAGGGCTTCATATGGGCTATGATTGTTTTGCTTGCAAAGCCAACTTTACGGCTTATCACTATGCAAGGACAGCGAGTTGGTATTTGGGCTGCTGGGCTTCTTGGATCTCCGGTACGCGTGAATTGAGTTGGTAATGAGTAAATAGGAATAGATGTCATGGTATGATTACGTAATGAGGTGCTGAAATTGTTCTTGGCTGGAAGCGGTCTCTTTTCCTTTGCATTCCCGTTTTTCAATATTTTTATTTATTTTCTCAGTTGCCTCCATTCGTCAGTATGTTATAATGAGATTGGCAATTTTGTATACTTTTACCGATAGCTGCACAAATTCACCACCTCAAAAATAAAAAACTCAAACAGAAATACAGCTGTTATCTACTCAAAAGAGAACCAGCGAAGAAATATTGTCCCATCCTTGATTTCTTTTTCATGATGTTACTTCTCTCATGCTCCAGGTTTGCTCTGGGGACGGCATACGCTCGGCACCGCGGCCACTTGGCTGCCAGGTCAATTGATTGCACCCATCCTCTGAGAGCCTAAAAGGACTCAATTACCAACGAAAAAGGCATCATTTGGAAGAGCTCCAACGATTTCACCACCTTTGCAATTTCCACGTAATTTCAGCCGCAGCTTGTCCCCTTTTCTCTCACGCACGGAACATTCCATGACCCGTGCTCCTGCCTAGTGCTTCCATCCGCTCCTGCCAACCCGAGCCGCTCCTACCACCTACAATAATCACCGGCATCGACACACACACACGGTGCCCCCGATCTGACCGCCGAAAATGTTCAGAAGAAGAACCAAAAACTCCACCGCTTATACCGGGGTGGGCAATGCCTCGCCAATGGCGCCTCAACCCAACAACAACGCCATGGCTGCTGCGTTGACCATTGGTGAAAACTTGAAGCAAACACAGCCCGGCGTGTACGGAAACCACCGTTCCGCTTCTCTCCAGAAGCCCCGCCCGCCACAAAACCTGTCCCCCAGTCTTTTGAAGCGCAGCTCGTCGATCCAGTCGTCCATTGCTGCCACGCCTGCTCCCCGGACCCAATCGCAACTTTCCCACCGTCACAGCATGGGCCCTTCGTCCACCAACAACCGTCCCCAGGGATATCACCCGCAAAGCAACCGTCTCAGCTCGCTTTCGAGTGTACACACCGCCGACAGCAACGAGGCCCGCTTGCGGGACTTGAAATTGCACCACACTCCGCAGACCGCCCAACCCAGAATGGTAAAGAAGTACATCCCGACCCCGAACGGTATCCAGGTCGTGGAAGTGCCCGAGGACACCATGAAGCAGCAAATTGCCCGCTCTAATTCTATCCGCTCCGGCATGACCATTGGCCGCTCGCCGCTGATGCAAAGAGTGTCTCGTTCCCACTCCATGACCAACGCCATCAAACACAAGGGCAACCCTCAATTGCGCAACTCCTCCTTGAACACGCCCCGCATTGAGGAGTCAGCCGAGTTTGAGGAACCCGCAGCCTCCAGAGGTTACCTGGAGTTGGAGTTACAGATCCAGAAGGAGAAGCAATACGCTGAGCAATTGGAGAAGCAGAGAGCGGAACTCGAGCGCTTGAAGAAGTTGCGTGCCGAGAACGAAGAGAAGAGACTCGCTCTCGAGAAGTTGCAAGCGGAGGAGGCCCAAGCGGCTCTTCACACCGCTGCTGTCACTGTGCCTTCGCTTCAAGATGACACAGAAGAAGAGTCCGTTGACATTCCAATCCCTTCAGCCATTCTTGTTGACGAGGTGGACCAGAAGAAGTATGAAGAGGCCAGAGGCGAGTCCGTGTCTCATCCATTGGCCAACGAAGCACCTGTGACCCCTGACTTCCCTCCCATCTCAACTTCTCCTCAGGAGGCTTTGGAATCCTCTTACGCTGACCATTTCGTCTCAATTGAGCTGCTTGACAAACCACCATTAACAAGCGAGGTCAGCGACTTCGGCATCGAGGAAATCCCCGCGGAATCGTTCGACTCACCCAATCTTGCTCAAGACTTGCGCCCTGAGTTCGTGAAGCAGGAAAGTACTGGAACCCAGGACTTGAATGGCTTGTCAACAGATAACTATGACTCAGCGGACGAAACTCTCGACAATTCTGTGACTTACACGTTTTTGTCTGAGCCCCCAAAGAATACCGAGCCAGCCTCGCCAAAATTCATCCCAGTCCCAGAAATCATTGACGGAGATATTATTCCTCCAAGCAACTTTGCAGGATCCATCAGATCCTTCTCGAGTCTGGACTCTAGGTCCAGACCACTCAAGTCGGCGATGAAGAACTCAAAGCCCTCTGTGTCGTCAATTGGCACTTCAGGAGAGAACAGTCCTGCTCATAAGGCGTACTTGTCTTTGACAACTGCCGAAAACACAAGACTCAACTCCAAGTTGTCAGCATCGCATTTGAGTGAAGCATTCACTGATCTTAAAACAGCAACCTCGACTTCACCTTCCCGTCAGCAAACCAAGAGACCACAATCCTACATTCCGAAGCAAAGCACCGGTGACCTGAACCAGGGAGGACTTTCGAGTAAGACCTTGAGACCTCAGTCTATGGTCCAATCTCTGCAGGCAAGAAATGGAGGCGGGATGAGCTCCAGAACCTTCAAGTCGCAGCCACTGCCCTTCCCTTCGCATCCAATGGCACAAGCCAATTACAAGTCGCCTTCTAAGACCAAGGCCGCAGAGCTCTATGCTAAGGCCAACAAAAGACCGGTTTCTGAATTCCGCACGTTGGAAAGAAAATCCTCGTTTTCAAGAGATGCTGGTACAGAAGACGAGCCGCCAAGAGCACAAGCTTCTAAGGTGGGTGGTCACAGAACATTGAGGTCACCCGGTGTCAATGGAGGAGAGCAAGTCTCCGCTCCATCGTATGGGACTGCCCCTCAAAGCCAGGGCAGAGCCAACTATACCGGGTTCAAGTCCAAGATCATTGACTCTGACAGTGATGACGAGGTCCCAGCAGTCTCAAGCTCCAACGGTTTTAGATCAAGGTTTGATGCACCCGAACCAAGAAGTAGTGCTCGGGTTAATCAGAATTCATCTGCTCCAAGCTCAACCGCACCGCTAACAACTTTGAGAGAACCACCAAAGGACACTTCAGCCTCTGGTGCGGAGAAGAAGGACAAAAAACCAAAGAAAAAGTTTTTGAAAAAGCTTTTCGGAAGGAATTAAACGCAATACACATACACTTATTCGTACCTTTTCATTTACCGAAGACATATTTACTATCATCTCGACTCAAACTCGATAAGATTCTCCCCATGCGAGAGTTCATTGCTGTGCGAACGATGACTTGGGTTCTCGTGTAGCCTAGAAACACGACTATCATTGTGTAGAGGGTCAGTCATCGCTTGGGCTTCCGCTCCAAGAAGTAAGTCTTTGTCCTTTTCATCGATTTCAGTGACTCCGAAATCGTCATCTGCGTCATCATCTTCCTCATGATGTTTGGAGCTTCTGCCAGATTTCACAGATCCGTTATCATGGCCCACTTGATTTGGTGGTTGGGCCGCAGAGTCCATACGACGACGTACCTTCTTTGCCACCTCTCTGCCGTCTGCGAGAATTCCATCGAACATGTCTCTCAAGTTGCGCATTGCATCGAGCTTGGAGTCCAAGGGTTCGTCGATATGGAACGACTCGCGAAGAGTTCTGCTGAAAAATAGCTCGTAGGTCTCGTCTGCGAGGATCACCATCCTGAAAGTCGGAAGGTTGAGGAACACAGGCGTGGAAGGATTCAATGCAGCGTTGTGTGAAAGTTTGGGGTCGATAGCTAAGTCTTTGATGAGCATCTCCTCCTCTTCCGGTTGCGCATACTCGAAAGCCCGCTGAATAAATGTGCTTGCACCTGAAAGATATCTTTCTAGCTGGGAACTTTCAATCTTGGCCCTGTCTATGTCCATATTTGACGGGATAGGAATAGGCTCATTTTCAGACAAACCTTGCTCTTGTCTCTGCTTATAAATCTCATCTGCCATGGCGTTCTCGATAGCTGCGGTTGTTAATGAGTCGAAAAGACGTCCTTCCTTCCAAGGAGCCGTGATATATAGCAAATCTTCCGAAATTGTCAAAATTCCCTCACGATCCACCTTGTCATCATGGCTATAAAGATTGAAAAAATGGGAGATTGATGTCAACAAATCTGGGTCGAGCAATTGGTTTAAACCAGTGACTAGGTCACTGAGAGAAAGATCACCTCTATTTTTGAAGTCCCAGTTAAGAAACAATCTTTTCAAGAAGTTTTCCTGCTTCTTTTCATTCTCTTTGCTGGGTTCGAAGTCGATGAAATCGCAAACCTGACTCATAAACACTTTGAATGCATCGAAATCCATATATCCAGACCCACTACCAACAGTGATTTGGGATTGGACGATGGAATAGTATCTATCGTAAATCATCGAGAGATCTTCTTGGGTGAAGTTAGGTGTTTTGGGTAGGTTCCTTAACTCAGTCCTCTTCACGAAAGTTGTGATGTTCAGGAAAATGGTATCTCTATGTTTTGTCCTGTGTTTCTCGATTGTAGCTTCGTTGATGACCGAGAATTCCTTGAAAGCCGTCACCAAAAGCTCTTGGAACTTTGTGATTTGGGCGTACTTCGGATTTTGTGCTCCAGGATGAGCTGATTGGTCTAGCTCGCTGAAGTACTCCTTCAAAATCGAAAAGAAGGTACCGTCATCTTCTGCCTCAAGAAGTTTCTCTCCGTTGAGCTTCAAGATTGCCAATGCAACCTGAAACAATGTTTTCGGACCTTGCAAGAAGAAGATATCGAGAATGCGGAACGCAAAGACCAATGGCATGGAGGTCAAGTAAAGACAAAGGAACCAGGGCAACGAAATTACCGACAACTGAATGTCATGCTTGTTAATGTGATTCCAGAGCAAAGGCATTGTCTGTTCGACCAAAGACTCAAACACACGTTGGTCCAAGAGAGTACCATACATGGTCTTGGAGTAGTATCCAGGGACAATGCGCTCGCAAATCATATTCAAACACCAGAAAGCTTGCTCCTCGGACATGTAAATGAGCAAGGCAGCGCCCACAATGTTCATAGCTTGGCAGTAGCCGATCTCGGGGTTTTTCCACGAGTAGGCAACCAACACACGACGTAAACGCTCGATTCCCTCTGGATCTTGGTAGGCTGCGTATTCTGGAAGCGATCTGTAAAGATCCTTTGAAATTTCCTCCGTAGCCGTTGATGTTTTTTGAGCATTCTCTTTGAGAATGGTTTCGTACTGACCCTCATTTTGTAGCCGGAGGTACATAGAGCCACAGCAAAGTTCCCATATTTCACCACGCAACCTGTTGGGCAATCCGACGCGGACAAGCTTATAAAACATGGGTGTCTTGATGAGCGAGATGTTTCGTCCATCAGAACGGAAGAGGTCGAACCAAAGCTTCATCTTAGATCTATCCCTCGAATCTTTTGTGTTTCCTGGGAATTTGAAGATGCTGCCCAACCCACCAGGGGGCATATGGGCCACGTTCTCGGAGGAAACGTTGTTCTTAGATAGGAGATACTCCGAGTAGCACGATTGGATGAAAGGTTGCAAGTGCTTCACGTTGGGCAAGTTATTCCTCAAAGCAGTTTTTAAATTGGAGGAGAACTTCTCACTTTCTGAGCGGAGCCCCACTAAGTAGAACTTGAGATTCACTTTGGAATGGGTGACAATGCCAAGAGCAAAGCCGTAGGAGCTGGATGGAAGCCGCTCAACCTTCTTTACTGAGGAAAGATGCAAAGTGAACGAGCAATTGCGCCCGTCGAAAACGTCACGGAAGACGAGGAAATGCTGTGTCAAATAAATTTTCCCCTGTGGATAGCTTTGGTTCTTGTAGGCATCTTTGGAGTACTCGGAACCGTAGCTCACCTCCACCGCAGACTTATCTATGACGGTTTCCCCGGAAGGGAGGCAGTATTCCTGGCAAAAGAGCTCTTCTGGACTGAGCCCGTTGCCCTTCCGCTTGTCAATTACCTGATTGAAGGTACTGACGGCCTTTTCCCGGAGATTTTCGAAGAAAGACATGGTGCAATCCGGTAATTAGCGGGACGTGGTCAACAATGGGCTGGAACTAGTGCGCACTAGCATGACGTAGGACATAAATGCCTCGTAAGGCCGGGAGAAAGATTGGGAGAAAAGCTTACGACGTGTAACTTTACAAAATTGCTTTCATGCTTATCTTTTATTGTTCGAGTTAATGTTCCGTGTGCAACCGCTGGGGTGCACAACAACTCGTGGTGCAATGCCAAGGCTCAGCCCGGCTACACAGGAGGTTACAATCTCCCTCCTATTTTTCGAACTATGGACCCCAAATGTAATTCACTCGGGTGCCTTTTCCAAAATGTCCTCGTACTTAGCATTCACCGCCACCTTGGGGATAGCGGAGCTCCTGGAAGTTGACCGAATGCTCGAACGCTTCAGCACACCGGGCCGGGACCCGTTGGTATCCTTTTCCTCCAGACCATTCTTTTGTAGCTCTTCCAAGGACACATAGTGCGAGTAGTCCTCGATCTGATTGAGCTGTCCATTGTTCAGAGCTCTCTTTCTTGATTTGAACTTGTTGCCAATGATCTTTCCACTATGTGCCAATACGACCTTGATCACGTCCTTCTTAAGCTGCATCGCAATATCTCTGCTAGTCCAAGTTTTGTTGTCGTAGCTGAGTGTGGGGAAGGAGAACACAAGATCGTGCACGTCAATAATGTTGAGGTGCTTTGGAGCCTTGAAACTCAAGCAGAGTTGAATGTTCTCCACCAGGAAACTTTCGACGACGAGGTACTCTGCCGATCTCTTCATGATCAATGACAAATCGTCCAGCTCCTTCTGCTTCTTCTTAGACTTGTGCTTGACAACCTTGCCGTTATGCGTGGTCTCATGTCCATTAGAATCTTTTTCGGAAGCAAAATCTTTACTATCACTGGTAAAAGTTTCCTTCGCCTGAGAGCTCAAATCGCTGAACAAGGAACTGCCATCATTGGTGCTTCTGTCAGATCTTTGTAACTTCCTCCAAAGTGACTTAGGGGGGTTACGACGACGTGTCGAGACATCAGAGCTGCTGCGGCTCCTGGATCCCTCATCATCATGAGAATCCTTGTGCTTATTGTCATGCGCATCGTCATCGGTAGTGCTGATGCTGTCATCCTTGGGGAACAAGTAATTGAACAACTTGGTCGTCGAGTCAAAGTCAAGCTGTACATGCATTGGCTGCACTGCAAGCTTCGCATCTCTCATGACTCTGATGCCTCCAACTGGATGCAGCATGCTCCATCTCATGTCGATCATGGGCTTCGATAGAAGTTTCGTGGTGCTGTCCATTCTCTCTTTCTTTGACTCCAAAAATGGCTTAAGGAGCTCGGGATAAGGCGCATGCCTCTGTAAGTTGAAGCCTTGGACCATCGAGACCTCCACGTGATTGCTGTTCGAACCATCAGTTTCCTCAATTCTGGTGAACTTCGAAGCCGCTAATGCAAAATCAGCCAATGGCACTCTTGAATCCTCGAGGAAGTGCATGATCAACTGATCTGTGTTCACTGTCCAGTACTTCGAGCTAGCGAGAGTGCTGTCTGATCTCGAACGAACAGCTTCCAAACTCTTGATGATGATCATGAGCTCAATCTTCATCCGTGCAAGCTCAAGAGAAATGTGTCTCTCCTGTCTTTGCTTGAGCTCAGAAAGCTTCTTGCTGGTGTCTCTCAACTTCAAAAGTGTGAACAGACTGACACGTATGTTGCTTTGAAGCATTTTGACCCTGTCAGAGAGCTCTTTGAAATCAGAGGCTTCCGCCACGGAAGAGATCTTATCAATCTTTTGGCGAAGGAAGTTCAGTTCATTGCGCTGAATGAGCAAGTCAGTGACAAGGAAGTACAACGCAGAGTATTGCGAGGATGTGGCAGTCACAACGAATTTTGCCAAATGCACAATGATTTCACTTCTTCGAGCTTCGTGAGTTGATCTCACAGAAAGCATATTTGGCTTCTTCACAGACATAGCCATCGTTGTTCTCTCGGCAACCAAGTTGTCCTTGAAGACATTGGCTTCTCCACAATCTTCGATCTGCAACCATGGGGTACGCGATTTACCGCTTTCTTTGAGAGCGTAGGGATCGGCATTGGTTGGCTCAGAGAACCCGTCGTTGCTTTCGAATACGAAGAAATGCGTGTCACGGAAGAGAACACCATAACGTGTCTCGATCAGAGATGTACCCTGATCATTATCACGAACGATGTTATCAGCGCCTTCAACATCCACCTTGAGCACTCTCAATTCAACATCTTCCGATGTCATGAGGACACGAGCTTCTGGGTTCCGATCGCTCAGGAGGTGCATTTGTGGTTGAATGAATTTAACAAGATACTTGCTTTCAATTTCGTATCCGTCTTCTTTCAATTCCAGGAGATATTCTTCAAACGACTCGATAATGTCATTGCCGCATGTAAACTTCTTTTCCTCATAAGTCGATTCTGTCTTCGATGACTTTGGTTGATCCTGATTTTCAAGATTCAGCATCATCTTGTTCAACAAGTCCAAAGCTTTGCGAGACATGGCCAACTTATCAGTTCTGCGGTCCCCAATCACCGATAAGAAAGCAGTAAAAGTGTCACGAATTTGATTATCCCATTTGAGTTTCAAATTGTGAATGACAAAACGATTGTGGAAGGCTTTGAACATGGGGTCTGCGATGTCGATGACCTCACGAGCTTGCTCCAATGACTTGTAACCAGAATACATGGAGGAAGCCATCGAGTTCTTCCTTGCGAATTCTGCCCGGTCCTCGTCACCAGCATCTTCCTGGTTGGGTGAGTGACTCTTGAGACTTGGCTCTCTAGAGAACGACTTGATCTCATCATAAAGGACCGCAAGCCTATCAACCTTCGATTCTCCATGTGCAATTTCCCTCTCATACTTCTCTCTGCCCTGCTGAATATCGTAGTCGTCACCTGACAAGTCTTCCATCCTCTTTCTGTCGTGTTCGAGACGCCTCTTGATATGATTAGTTCGTTCCTCCACAAGTTGAGCTTGAACCAGGTCAGGGGAACTTGCTCCGATGTAGCAATGGACAACAGGTTCATCACCGAACGGATAAGGCGCATCTTCAGGCTCCAATGAGAAGTTTCGGAGATAGGTGAACCGTGGCGTGAAAAAGAATGGACTGATCTTGATGGAAAGATCTGGCGCAAGAACTTCACGTTCTTCCAATTCGATGAAGTCATCGTAGTCCACCCATGAAGGGTCACCTTCATCCACATTGAGGCCACGTTTGCCCTTGAAAGACGATGTCTGATCTCCCAAGTACTTATCGAAGTTCTCATCGTTCACACTGCTGCTTGTCTCACCGGTGTAGTATGACAAGAGTTTGCCACTCATCGAAACATCGTTGAACTGACAGAATATTAAACGAATGTCCGCATCAGTGACTTCAACCTCACCGATGTTCATCTTCAACTTTCTAATCTTTTTGTCGATTGACAATTTTTCGTTCACATAGCGTGCAACTTCTCTTCTCTGGTGAAGATCGACGATGATCTTGGAACATCTTCCTTTAGCACCGTATGCAACAACACTATGATTTGTGTCCTTTCCACCGCTCGCGAGATAAGTATGGGACAATGTCAATGGCTCAAGAATAATTTGATACTTGAACGTGAACAAGTGAGATCCAAATTTGACACTTGACCCTTTGAAAGGCGAATTGGCGAACAACTTACCCTCTCTGATCGGTGTGGACACAATATCGTTGAGAGTCTTCCACCAAACAGCCAAGTGATCGAAAACCAAAGGTGTGAGGTACCCGACATTGTGTGCATTTCCCTTTGATGAACTGGATTTCACAGTAAGCGCGAGGTGTAAGTAGTCTGATCTGTACCCTTCAAAGGAGTCAGGGTGGTAGTCATACATCGGCCCTGTGACCACGACATCGTAATGCGGCTTGAATTTGTCCACACGTTCCATGTTCAGATTGAGTTCTTTGGCGTTCTTGTCTTTGTTTCTCTCGAAAAGGGCGCCGACAGTCCACACCACTTTTTCATCGGAAGAGAGTTTCATTAGGCGCTTCTGGAACTTGCCATCGTCCGAGGCTTCATCATCACTTTTTAGAGAAGCGAGCAAACTCCAAGCTTTACCCTCAGTGGCGGCATAAGAGGGAATACCCAAAACGAAACCATCACTTTGAACCACCAATACTTCGGTCGTCTTGCCACTTTCGTTGATTTTGACCTCCACGTTGTCTTTCCAACAAAACACCAAGCCTGAGCTACGACCCAGGAGCGCGTACGGAGATTGAGAGCTCTTGATGTGAACACACAATTCGTTCTTGACGTTAAAACGGGCTTTACCATGCATGTTCAAAGCCATTTTATCCCACCATCCAAGAGGACTGTCATCGATTTCCGGCTTTGTGAAGTTTTCGAAGGCCATCATTATAGTCAGCATAGCAGGTTCATAGGCTTTGCACCAACTGACGATACACGCCCTGTCACTGTCGAGATTACATTCGAAATCGAACATCATCTTCACAGGAGTCAATGTACGGATGACATTCATGGCATAAAAATTATCGGGCGTATCGATGCCGTCTTTGTCTTTTGCCTTGGAGTACATTGCAGGCGAAAAGGGAACAAAAATGTGACGAAGCTCCTCTTTCAAAGCAACCAACTTTTCGTTGATAACCATGGTAGTTTTTATTTGCACCAGCGGAGTGTCAATCAGTCCGCTCCGAGGAAATGACACAATTGGAAGCTCGTAGTCTCTGGCACACAAGTAAAGTGCTTTGCTTCGGAGGTCAATAGAGAGGGGCACCAAGATGGAGTATTCGAATCGAGGTTGGCCCTTGCCGTATTTGTGCAAGAACTCATGAATGTCTGGGATTTTCGGATCTTCGATAACAAGGTCAAGGTCACTGAATCCTCCATGGAACTGAGGGGGGCCAGGTGCATATTCCTGAATCTTGAACTTCGATTGCATGACATCACTGACTTTGTCGACACCCCAGATTTCTTCCATTCTGTCTCTCCAAAATTTGAGTTTAGACCTCCTGAAGCGCTGAAACTTGTGGATGTAAGACGTTGCAAAGTCCTTTTGAAGCTCCTCGTAAGCTTCAGAAATCAACTCCTCAACTTGTTCTTCCGGTGTAAGTTGTGGAGCCGACTCCTGAACCGTGTTGAGTGCAGCCGAAGACACTGATTCATTAGCACTTTGATCACCTGAAAATTCGCTCTGACTAGCCACAGATTTTCCATTCTCCTTTTCTCCACTGTGTTGTGAGGTTTCATTCGACTGTGACTTTCCAGCATTCTTCCTATGCCAAATCAGTGAGTTATGGGTACTTCTTGAGCTTGTAGTGTCGGATCTGTCGCGGTTGTTGAAGAGGTTTGTCATGCGTTTCTGGAACTTCATTGACTGCTCAGGCGCTTTCTTGTTACCATGAGTTTGTTCTCTTGCATCCTTTTTAGCCTTTGCCCGCAAAGCTTTTGCCTTCTTGTTGAATATGGCTTCTTTGCGCCGTCTTTCGATCATCTCGAATTTATTGAACTCCACGATCAAGGCTAGCTCGCTCTCGAAGATATCCTGCTCGAGTGTGATACCCAAAATACTGGACTTCAAGTGAATTCGAGGCATCTTGACTGCATCCTTAGCTTCAACCTCAATCCGCTTGTAGGAGGTGATGTCTGGAGAAAGGTGTTCGAAATTGACATCGAGTTGTCTGATAGCCTTCACAAAAGTGATGACATTGTCAATAACAGTGTAGACAAGGAATTGGAAAGGAATGTTGAATCTAACAGTTCTGCAAGTGACGTCAATGGACTTGCTTGTAATAGTACCAAGGTCAACGAACGTGTTGGAGATGGACACCAAACGACTCCAAAGCTTGGTGATTGGATGCACCACATAGAGTCTTGTGTAATTGATTTGACAGTGCGGGGAGACTGCAACGTCTGTGAAGTCGACCCTATCAAGCTCCACCAAGATGTCCACACCATTGGCCACACGAGCCATGATCGTCAAAGATTCAACCTTGATGTCCAAGTTCAAAACCTTCTTGGAACGGTTGACTTTCTTCACTTGTGCTTGTGTGTACTGAAGTTCGATCTTTGGAGCGATCATCATGATCAAACTCTTGGCATAGAAAATGCACCAGAACAAAAACGTATCCACCAGACCGTCAACTTCGCCCAAGGTAAGGAGTAGCTTATGGTCTTGCTCTGGGTCGGTTCTAAACGCAGTGTTTTTGATGAGCACCACCCTTTTGACCTCATGAGCATCTCGTCGCTTTTCTGAGCACGAGGCCCCGCTCATATTGCTATCCATACTTGACATGTCATTCAAATCAACATCTTCGGATAATGAGTCGTTATCATCACGTAATTCGTGATTGATCTCACCTGGACAATCACTCAAAGTGACTGCCTCGACTTCGTTCAACTTAGCAGCGAAGAACTGTTTATCACGGTTGAAGTGTACCTGCAAACCACCGGAGTACAATGAAATACCTCTTCTGATTTGTGCGAGATCAACATCCTCTCCCATTTGTTCACTGTAGACGTTGTGCGATGGCAAAAAGTCTTTGCAAACGATGGAGGCCAGAAGATTATTCACTTGGATCTTCACTGAGTGCATGATGGAAGGAAGGACCTCAAATATATTCAAGAGCTCTTTGTGTGCTTCTTCTGCCACATCTCCTGTTGGCTCGGTTTCGGTGTCCAAACCCAATTTGGCACATGCGGAGTTGGATGCAGAGATACGGAGTTCTCTGATTTTCCTAATGACATGGAAAATTATGGTGTTGACGGACTTCAACTGAACGTTGTTGCAACTCACTTTGAGCGAGATCTTCTGCGATTGTAAGGAAACACCCACCAAGGATCTCAAGTTGGAAATGTAGATTTTGTTTTCCTCCACCTCAACGTAGAATCGCTTGAGCTTGATGAAACTCTTGAGAGACACAGGTGTCTTGCAAGCCATGTTCCGGGCAACGAGATCGCTCACATTCTTACTTGATGATTGAAAAACAAGCGACTGGAAGCCGGAGTGAGTAATAACGTTGTCCATAGACTGACGGTTGAACTCACCTCCCTCCTCTTTCGGCATGTGAAGTTCGGACTCAAGATCGGTGAATGCGAACTTGACGCCTCCCTTACGAATATACTTGGATTTCTGGATAAGTGTTTTCACAAATTCCTTCTCTTTCACATCGGTTGTGATCTTTTTCTCGGGGGCGGGGGTTCCAGGGTTGAGGCTGTCGAACAAGTACGAAACTTGGTCGTAAAAGAGAGTGAATCGTGGACTCGTGACATTGAGGATCACCGACAAATCCACCTTGTAGTCCCCTTTATCTTCTGACTTCGACGCTCTGATGAGATCTGTGAGATCGAGATCAAAAATAAAGGTGAATGCAGGGACCTCCAAACAGGAAAAGTCTTTGTGGAAGACTTTTGCAGCCGTCACATAAGATGACAACTTCGCAGTGGTGATATGTCTGAAAGATTGATCGCGGTCATACAAGAGCGAATAACTCAGAATCTCGACCCTCAACTCCTTGAAGTCAATATATAATTGCTCGAGCTTCAATTGAAGGGACGAAATGATTTTGAGACGTTCCACAACAACAGACAAAGGTGGCAACGGCTTAGACTCTTTTGGAGTATTAGACTTGCTTCCCTTCAACTTCTCAAGGATCACCAGTGATTTGCGGACATGGAGCTCTCCCAAAGCGAGGACAAGCTTGAGGTCAGAAACGGTCATTTTCGTCTTGTTGCGGTGCTCAATTGGACACGAGAATGAGAGAGTGCAAGCAACAATCACTTCCAAGTTGTGGAACAAGCGCACATCGTCAACTTGAAGTTCTGGCGAGTCGCTCTTGAGATAACCGTCAATCACCGACACAGAAAACTTGTTCTTGGACGAGGAAATGTCGCCGTTGTTCTCGATCTTCACGAAGGAGAGGTGGAATGAGACCTCATTGTCCAACCAATGGTGGTAGATGGACACATTATGGAATTGAACGGCCAATTCGTTGAGCCAACCCTTTTGGAACAAGTACCGATAGACCCAAGTCGGGAGAAGGGCGGAAACGGTTTCATGCGAGGTAGAGGAGAAGGTCTCTTTAGACTCGGCATTCTCTGGGGCATTCTCCAGATACAGCTTTTTCACCACGACGCCCTCAAAATGGAGCGTCAAGGCACGGAATGGCGAGTTGACTACTCGAGAGAGACTGAAATTGAAGACAATCCTCTCGATTGTAACCTTCACCTCTGGGTGGCTGATGGTAATATTTCGGATTGTGCAGTAGCCAAACGACCGGACTCTGACATGGGGAATAGCATTTAGGACTAGCAAGAGCCCTAAATATAAAACTATCAAGCCCACGGCAACGGCTTTCAACGAGAACATTGTTTTGTGGGGAATTGTTCAGTTGCGGCCCTGGTGCAGTAATATCTCGGTGAAGGCGTAGTGGATGCGGCCTACGGAAGCAGCGGAAGTAGTGCGACCCAAATTGAGATAAGATACGAGATCTGGATATGGCAGCTGTCCACATGCAAACGAGGCGGTGATACGGCTGAATTTGATTGGAAAAAACGGCTCGCTTGGCCCCTGTCGAAATGTTAAAAGTGACGTTTCTTCGACTACAGGAGCCCAGCTTATTCGCCGCTTCTGCCCCTTGGAAGCTGATGCCAGACTTCATTTACTACTCTGACCACCAATTCCAAATTGCCATCAATTTCTTAAGACGACTCTAATTCTTTAGGTTTATAGTGGTTGCTTCCTTTGATTTAGTAGTGGTCGTGCGTGCACCACCCTCTCGCCACACCCTCAACACCTCAACCTACACCGCACCGAGATTACACCACTGCAATGGAGGAACTCGGAATACAGCCGCCGGTCGCACCAGCACCGGCTCTTTTCAAACACAAAGAACTGCTCCTGCAAGAAGACAATGACATCTACTTGAAATTGAAAAGATTGGAAAAAGAATTGGACCTCTTGATGTTGCAAGAGGACTACATCAAGGACGAGCAACGCCACTTGAAGAGGGAGTTGGTCCGCGCACAGGAAGAGGTCAAGAGAATCCGCTCGGTTCCTCTTGTCATCGGCCAGTTCTTGGAGCCCATCGACGAAACCACAGGCATTGTGTCCAGTACCACCGGATCAAACTATGCGGTCAGAATCCTCTCCACATTAGATCGTGAATTGTTGAAGCCCTCGTCGTCGGTGGCCTTGCACCGCCACTCCAACGCCTTGGTTGACATTTTGCCACCAGAGGCGGACTCTTCCATCTCGATTGTCGGTGACAACCAGAAGCCCGACGTCACATACGCAGACGTGGGTGGCTTGGATATGCAAAAGCAAGAAATCAGAGAAGCCGTCGAGTTGCCCTTGACCCAGGGAGACTTGTACTCACAAATCGGTATCGATCCACCCCGGGGTGTGTTGCTCTACGGTCCGCCAGGTACCGGTAAAACCATGTTGGTGAAGGCGGTGGCCAACTCCACAACTGCATCATTCATCAGAATCAACGGTTCCGAATTCGTCCAGAAATACTTGGGTGAAGGTCCCAGAATGGTCAGAGACGTGTTCAGATTGGCCAGAGAGAACTCTCCATCCATCATTTTCATCGACGAGATCGACGCCATTGCCACAAAGAGATTCGACGCCCAGACCGGTGCCGACCGTGAGGTGCAAAGAATCTTGTTGGAGTTGTTGAATCAAATGGATGGTTTCGACCAAACTTCGAACGTCAAGGTCATCATGGCTACCAACAGACAAGACACCTTGGACCCAGCCTTGTTGAGACCGGGCCGTTTGGACAGAAAGATCGAATTCCCATCGTTGAAGGACCGCAGAGAGAGGCGGTTAATTTTCTCCACCGTTGCATCCAAAATGTCTTTGGCCCCCGAGGTTGACTTGGACTCTTTGATTGTCAGAAACGACCCCTTGTCTGGTGCCATCATTGCCGCCATCATGCAAGAGGCAGGATTGCGTGCGGTGAGAAAGAACAGATACATGATTTTGCAAAGCGACTTGGAGGAAGCCTACGCATCACAGGTGAAGACAGGTACCGAGCACGACAAGTTCGACTTCTACAAGTGATTGCAGCACGTATGTATCATAATCATAAAAGGCTATAAATTCCAATTCCAGGATTCATGAAGTTTAAATGGTCCATGTCCACATGGTATTTGTAAGTCCAGGTCTCGTTGAAGTCACTCGAGCCGAAGAACTCGTTGTACGATGCAATAGGTGTCACCAAGTAAACTTGTTCACTCTTGGAAACGAACGCGTCAATCACTGGTTGCAAATTTTCGTAGTCCATCCCCATAGCATCTATAATGTAATTCGTTGCGTCCGGTGACAAGCTGTAATCGAGCTTTTCGTCATGCAAGGATATCATCTGAGTAGTGCTCCACTTATTTCCGAGAACCCACGATGGAGGGGAGTAGGTTCTCCACCAAATGATGGTGAGACCAGAAGGATCGGCCTGATATAGTTCTTTGAGGTGGTCCAAAGCAAGAACCACCCCGGCTTGATGCAAAGAGCCCATCAATAAAAACAACGCCCCGTTGAAGACGAGCCATATGTTCATCAAGAGCGGCATCAACCAGGTATACTTCCTGGACCATTTTTCGAACTGGTTCAAGTCAAAGCACGAGCAGAAAAGTGGAACCACGGGGACTAAGAATCGTAGTTCTTGGTGAGGAACAACAGACAAGAATAGCAAACCACTCACTGCAGCGAGGAATGGAGTCGTCTTCCAGTATGAGTTCTTGAAACGGGGCAAAAGGAAGACGATTCCGGGTCCCAAAATTTGAGGAAGGTTGACGAGAACATGTTGGTAGTATGGATGAATGCCGTGGTGAGCGAGGTTCTCCAACTTGGTGTTATAGATCAAATTGTTGAGCGGAGTCACGACGTATTGGCTGAAATCAAAAGGATTGTGGAGCACCTCCAGAAGCGTTATGTCTTCGAAATAAATTGTATCCGCCACAGTGAAGATACCTGCCACGGTGAGAAAACCGGTGGCCATCAAGACTGGGGAGTAGAGCCACTTAAAGATGCAAGGAAGCAAAAAGACCACGGGCAAAATGAAGAAGGCAGGAAAAGTGACACGATTGAAGAAGCCAATGCCAAAACAGATGCCTGTGCCCACAGATAATCTGGCGACATCCCACGCGGTGTACCGAATTGGTGGAATGCCACTCAAGTACCTCAATTCGTTGAGCATGTAAACCGTGCTCACCACCAAGGCCGTTTCCACGGAGTTGGAAAAGGTATGTGACTGGTAAACAAGCAGCACGTACGACGTAGCCACGAAGTAGATGGCCTTGACGCGTTCTTGTTTGGTGGGAAGCATCTTGTAAAGACACCAGTCTGTGATCATCCATGACAGGACCATGAGCACCAACCTCAGCAAGTACCAAGTTTGTAGAGGCAGAAGCCCAAGCCATTGGGCCAATTTGAGCGGACCGTAGTAACAGAGGAAAAGCGGGCCGATGCTTCTGGCCGGGCTCTCCGATGTGAACTCCCACGGCTGGTTGGTGTTGAACCCTAGCAAGCTATGCGTTAGCACCTCGAAAGTTTGGAAATGCTCATCTGGGTGAATATAGGAGTCGGAAAGAGCGGCGACGAAGCGTAGCGCTATTGTCCAGACGTAGACCTTTCTCCATGAAGCAGAGAACATGAGTTTGTGCGAATCACTAACGAAGATGGACCATATACTCCAGGAGTCAAGATTAAAAACGGAGTGGATAAAAAACGAAAAACGTGTATAAAAAAGAGGTTAAGTAAGAGAATAAAAAATTAAGTCTGTATCATGCGTTTATTATGCCAATCTATTCGTAGACGTCGCCGTAGGCCACAGCGGTCTCCACATCACTCAATCCGTCCTCATCATCAAGCACTTTTTCAGGTTCCTCCTCGAAATCGTCGACAGCGTCCATGTCGATGTCGGAGCCCATTTCCAGCAAATCGTCGTCGGAGCCCAAGATTCCGGCCTCCACCGCATCGTCAATCTCCTCCACGTACTCAACATCGGTGTCGGCATCGTCGTAGTCGTTTTGACGGCTAGATCCGCTCAAGATCTCTTTCTTCAACGCGCTCTGCTGCAGAATCATGTTCAATCTTCCTTGTAACTCCAACAACCGAGGCAACGCACTGGCCTTCTTGGTCAAGATGGAATGCAAACTGGCCAACTTGTTGCTCAAGTTGGGCATCGACGACAACACACCGCCGTGGATGATCACAATCCACTTGAGCCAGAAGTTGAGCTGGTCGAAGCGCAGCTGCTCACGGGTGATGCGCTCCGACAAACGGTCCAACAAGACCACGGCGAGCGACGAATCTAGTCTGGAGATGGTGTTTTGCACAACATCGGGTTCGCGGTTGGTCAAGACTGTTTCCAAGAGCCCGTGGTCGTTGTTTCTTAATGCCTGAGAAAGAACAACGGTGAGCGTGCCGGCGGTGTACTTCTTCAACTTCTTCTTTTCCTCGTTTTGTCTCTTCTTCTCAGCACCCGTGATTCTCTCCATCTTCTCGGCCAACGTTTCGTCGTCGTCGTCAAAATGCTCTAGATCTTCCTGGAGTGCGCTTCCCTCCGTCACCACCGTGGTACTTTCGCTGTAAAGGTTGGCAGCAGCCACATCGTGGCCCTTGTTGGAATGCGACGTGACAGCAATTTGCTCCCGGGATTTTCTGACAACAACGCTGCCTTCAAGTTGGAATTGACCGTCTTTTTGCCACACCAAGGCGTCGAACCGGGACACGTAGCCGTTCTCCAACCACGTGGTGTGCAAGATGTTCTCGGTGGCAGAAATGGCATTGATGTACAAGCGTTCATCCTGCGGCGATCTGATCTCGTCCTCGGGGCGGGAGTAGGTGACAGTGGCGTCGGAATGCTTCAGTTGCACGTTGGAAGCAAGGTGCTTTCTTCTCTTTTTAGACAAGTCGGTGGCTGGGGCCTCAAACGACAATGGGTCCTTGAATACCTCAAGGGTGCCATTCTCAGTGATGACGGAAACGATGGAAGTCTGTCCGTGGACGCCCACAGTCAACTGAGATACAGCCGACTGAGCCACAAGCACGGCACGGGTGGTGTTCTTCGAGATGGAGTAGATGTTCACGAAACGGTCACCCTCAGCTGCAGTCAAGAACAAGTCCTGGTCGGAGGCAACAGGGTAGATGGAAATTATGGGCTGGATGTGAGCAGGGAAAGTCTTGACGATGGTCTTGCTGAGCGGATCGATCAAGTACACATTTTGAGTGCCCACAAGCAAATGAGGCTCATCTTCGTACATCACCAAGGTAACCTTGGACACGGCCTCGGAAGAGTCGAGCATCTCGCTGAGAGAGAGGCGTTGTATGAGTTTATGTGACTGGAGATCCCATTCAAAAAGGTTTCCGGAAATGTCGGCCAGCCATGCGGTGTTGGTCAAGGTGGAGAAATGGAAGTCTGTGATGGAGGAGTCAGAGGCGCCCTCGAGCTCAGCAACCACCGAGTTGGAGCTGGGCGAGTAAATGAGGATCGAGCCGTTTGTGAGACACAATGCTAGCTGTGTGGGGGAAATCCATTCCAAGGTGGACAACTTGAGGCCCTTGTTCAACGAGTAAAGAGTGTTCAACAGGTTTTGGGACACGACCAACGCTTGCACTCTCACCTGGTGGGTGTCCAAGGCCTGGACAGCCAGCGCAAAGTGAGTATTGGTGGGATCGTACTTTGCACACACGATATTTCCTGACATGAAGCGAAGGTTGGTGATGCCTGAGCAGAGGTGGTTTTTTTTCAGTACTATAGTGAGAAGAGCATCACGTGATGCGAAGAGATGCTCCAGAGGCACCGTCATCGAAGTTTACATAATTGATTATAAAGGAAGAGAAAATCATTGACTAGAATATTGAAACTGATTTTGTTCTTTCTCACCTTGAAGGAGTTGCAATGGCTTCTTGACAGTTGTGGAGCTGACGCGAGCGGTGGTCACTAATCAACAGTGAGATAACAGGCAACGAAAACACGATTGTTTATGGACCACAGACTCGAACCGAACCACTTCTCCTCATCATATTGAAGCATGTTTGTGTCACAGACTAAGAATTCACGTTGCTGACGGGTGCAAATAGTGTAACACGCATTGTGCTCTTCGGAGCCCCAGCCATTGCCTACTCATCATTCTCAAACCTATCAATGTAAAAGTATCATCAATAACAGAAAGATCCAAGCCAAATTGTCCCAAATCTTCTACGGATGTCTCCGATTGGAGCTAATTTCAGATCACACATGAGCCTCATTTGTTATGCCGAGCGCGCACGACCGTCAACATTGTGAGTGTTACCTGATAAACGAGGCCACACAACAACTAACAGCATGCCTCTTTGCGGTGGTGGAACAAAAACCAGTATGTCTTTTCTGTGGATCTAAGAAGAATTCTGCTCTCTTCAGTTCTGCTTTTTCCAAGTTTTCGCCCGAGTTACTAACACACAGTTCAACGTAAAATCGTCATCCTAGGTGACGGTGCCTGTGGAAAAACATCCCTCCTCAATGTTTTCACGAGGGGCTACTTCCCACAGGTGTACGAACCGACCGTTTTCGAAAACTACGTCCACGATATTTTTATCGACGGAACCTCTGTGCAATTATCCCTTTGGGACACGGCCGGTCAGGAAGAGTTTGACCGTTTGAGAGCCCTTTCCTACGCCGACACACACTGCATCATGTTATGTTTCTCGATCGACTCTCCAGACTCGTTGGAGAACGTCCAGCTGAAATGGGTTGGCGAAATCACCGACCACTGTGAGGGAGTGAAGCTCGTGCTAGTTGCATTGAAGTGTGACTTACGAAATCAGGAGGAAGAGCCTCCTGTGATGCAGGAGGACGAGTCCTTCAACCCATATTCCAACCAGCAAGGCGGCAGCTATTCCGGCAACAAACGATTGATCTCATACGACGAAGGCTTGAACGTGGCCAAGAAGGTGGGTGCTTTACGATACTTGGAGTGTTCGGCTAAAAAGAATAGAGGCGTGAACGAGGCATTTTCCGAAGCAGCCAGATGTGCACTCAACGCCAAGGCCAAGGGTGCCAACGAGAGCGAACAATCCAGAAAGGGATGTGTGATTATGTGATATCTGCGAGAGTCTTCTCGACATCTTAATAAAAGGACAAATTACTGAAGAGGCAAGTTATTTGGCAAACACTAGGCTCTGAGTTATGTATCTGTTACTCTTTCCATCTCTCTCTAGGCGGCTTTTCTGTAGCGTTGTAGCAGTTCGATTACTCTTTCTTCAAGCATCGAAGCGAGACGACCCACGATATTTCTGATTTCCTGTAACCTTACTCTGATATTTTTGACTATTTACATGATCTATTCCTTAAAGGGACGAGACAAAAGGGTCTTTCTTTCGTCCCACACATCTTCAGAGCTGCCGGCCAGCTTCTTTTCCATAAGACGCTCTTTGTAGAACTTCTGGACCTGTTGGCGTCTCTCAAGTTCACGAGGGTTTCCTGCAATTTCGTCAACAGTAGCGTCCGACCCAGACATGGTTCCGTTCCACATGGCAAACCAGAATTTCTTGCGCTGAGCTTCGCAAGTGGTGTATGTTCCATATCTGTAGTAATTTCTCACCTGGCCTGCAAGAGCAAAGCACAGCAAAATATCGTCGAAGGCAGAAAGAAGTGACAAGTCGGAGGGAAAGGAGGAGATGTCGTTTTCCTTCAATGTTCGGAGAGCTTGCACTCTCTTCTCGGCGATTTGTGGGTCCTCACTGGAAAACAAAGCTTGTAGCTCCTTGAGCTCAAGATCTTCAGGGGAAGACGACATAGCAGATTCCTGATTCGAAAAGTACGTCTGTGTTATAAAAAGCAAGCACGAACGTTGAGTTTCGAAGGTAGTGATGAAGTACTCAAGGTAATGATGCTCAAGGTATACCTGTGCGCGCTGTTAATATAGGCCATTGTTACAACTAGCTCTATGACTCGTTTTTTCCATAAATAAACCTATCCCTTGAAATTAGCTCCGTGGCTCCAAAATCAAATTACCCAAAGCCGCCTCGGAGTGGCCCCGTTTCAAAGTGAACACCTCCACACCTCTCAAGATGGTCTCCATCACTCTACCCCGGAAAGTCATACCGTCGTAAGCAGTCAACTTGTTCTTGAAGAACGTTTGCTTGTTGCTCACGATGTACGTGCTCTCTGGGTCAAACACCAACAAATCAGCATCGTATCCGACGGCGATCTTTCCCTTTTTGTGGGACAAGCCAACTTGCTTTGCGGTGTTCCACGAACACCACTTCGAGATCTCGGCAATGGAGACTGGAGGGTCCAACTTCAGGCCCTCGGTGAACAAAATGGGCAAGCCGAATCCAACGGACGAAATGCCTCCCCAGGCGGAGAAAAAGTCTCCCTTGTCAAGACCCTTCAAGTCTGGTGTGCATGGCGAGTGGTCCGAGACAACAGTGGTGATGATGTTGCTTCTGAGAGCCTTCCACAAGAGCTTTCTGTTGGCGTCCGTTCTAATTGGGGGACAACATTTGAAGTGCGTGTGGCAGTTGGAAATTTTCTCGGCTGTGAGAGACAAGTAGTGGAAGCATGTCTCGGCACTGATGGGCAAACCTCTGGCCTTTGCTGCTCTGATCAATGGGACAGCCTCGTGCGTGGCCAAGTGGACGATATGCAATGGCACGTGGGGGTTTTTCATGGAGCAGTGCACGATCTCGGCAATGGCGGTGGTTTCGAAGTTGTCTGGTCTTGAGGCCAAGAACGAGGCATAGAACGTTGGGTCCACGTCGGCCAACGACTCGTCTTCCTTTTGAGCCATCTTCAAAGGCTCTTCGTAATTCTCGTCGAAGTCTTCCGTGGCAAAGTCGAGTGGTTTGGCCAATGGCGAATGGTACTTTTGCAAGTGCTCCTTGTGGTTAGGGTTGGCCAAACGGGCCAACTTACCGAACTGGGGCTCCGAGGCCTGCAAGTAAGGCGACTTGGCCAAGGCCTTGATCTGCTCTTCTGTCAAATGCAGATGCTCGATGTTACGGTTCTGTCTGGAGAACTGGAACTCGTCCTGCTCACGGTTGGTGCGGTGTCTGTTCAAAAGACTCACCACGTCTTTTGGAGCTCTGGTGACAAAAGATGCGGACATGCCAAGATCTAGCGCTTCCACCTCGTGTGCAATGGTCTCGGTGCCAAAGTCGTCGCTGCTCTCCGTGTAACTGCTGTCCTTGTCGTCCTCGCTGATGTCTTCCTCAAAAGTGAAGTGAGCGTGGCTCTCGTTGGCCACGAGTCTAGGCGTGCCGTTGCCATACTGCTCCACCAACACAGGTGGTTGGTGGGACACGTGGGGCTGCATTTCGGCGTGGAACATCAACAACGTCTGCTCGCCCTTGACACGTTTCATGGCCTTGTTGATGTATTCGGGAGTGATGGCAGGGAACTCGTCCACACCGGAGTCGATCATGAAGGCCTTGAAACCTCTGACACCCATGCGGATCAACGGCACCAAGTGGTCCAAGTTGGAGGGCACCATGCCACCCCAGAAACCCACATCGACCCAGGTCTTGCCTTTGGCCGCGTCGATCTTCAAGTTGAAGTTTTCCACGGTGGTGGTTGGTGGAATGGCGTT
The DNA here is from genome assembly GCA_030563105.1 of Metschnikowia lopburiensis (nom. inval.). Taxonomy (NCBI): domain Eukaryota; kingdom Fungi; phylum Ascomycota; class Pichiomycetes; order Serinales; family Metschnikowiaceae; genus Metschnikowia; species Metschnikowia lopburiensis (nom. inval.). Next base: position 326,751 of record JAKUBC010000012.1, read on the forward strand.
CAACGGCATGTCGATGACGGTGGTGACACCTCCTGCAGCGGCAGCCTGCGTCCCCGTGGCAAAACCCTCCCATTCGGTTCTTCCGGGCTCGTTCAAGTGGACGTGGGCATCCACCAAACCAGGCATAATCACCAATGGAGACACGTCCCGGTACTCTGTGGGCACGACATCGAAAGCTCTCAATAGCGGGTCGTCGCGGCTCAAAACCGTTTTGGCAATGTGGAGGATTTTGCCGGACTCAATCGAGTAGATCACCGTGGCAGGTCTCACCTTGTCGTCCAAAAGAACGCTGGTGGAGGAAAGGGCACGGGACATTTTGTAAGGTCAAGATGAATTGGTCAGAGTTGAACTTTTCGATTGAAGTCGAAATAGCAAAACGTGACGAATGCAGGATGAGTCGAAATTGAGGCGCTGGGATCAGGAAAAAGGAGGACCACGGTGGTTTTTGTTATCGCATCCCAGGCTAGGCAGCGGGGCCATTGCAGCGGGCCCGCAGTCCCCATGCAGGACAGAAGGCAGGACAGGGCTGAGGCCTCCGGGCCTGTTGGAATGTAGGATGCGGCAAATGAACATTGTGTGAAAAGGTAATCGTTTGGAGAGAAGAATTCTGGATCATGTTGTGTTCTTGTTTGTTCTGTCAGTGGAAAATATGTGAATTTTGGTGGTTTTATTACTCCAAGACTAATAAGATTTGCCGTCTCTGGCCATTTTCCGGCACGCTATCGGGCCGCCGGTCGCTGGAAAATGCGCGCGGAATCTTATCACACCAACCAGACAGGCTTCCGGCCCGCGGAGTTTTCCGGTGCCGGCGAAAACGGCATTCACACCAAAAACTGGGGTACATGGTGAAAATTACAGGCCACCGCGAGACGTTCCCGGGTCGCCGGTCATACCGTTCCGTAAATGGCAAAAAGTGACAATACAAAATTATACTAAGGGTAATTTTACTCGGGCTCATTTCACCCGAGGAATGAACTGTAGGAGACCTACAGTATAATTGACTATATTTTGAACACACATACATTGAATGTAATTGATTTGACTACAGAATGACCTCTCTCAAATGACTGCGCTCAAGGGCCGCCCTCATTGACTAAACTTTCGCTGACAAAGTCAAATGACTACATTTAAATGACTACATTCAAATGACTACACTGAACTGACTTGAAATTCGTAACTGATGTGCGTTTTGAACATGATTTGTGACTAGTAGACAACCAATTGCTTGCCCTTTTTGCTGTTGGCAACGGCATCCTTGTAGAACTGGCCCAAGTCGCCGCTCTCGAACTTGTTCTCGGTAGACTTGGCGTCCACAAGCTTACCCTCCTCGTACCACTCGACGATCTGAGCCAAAACCTTCTTCTTCAAAGGAAGGTCGTTTTTCAAAAGCTGGGTGACCCAGAAGCCGGCACTGGTGATGTTCTTGAAGATGTGCAAGGCGGTAGGGATGATCACGGGCTGGTACGACATACCACCGTAACTCAACATCAAACCGTCCTTGGACAACTTTCTGGCGAGGGAAGTAGACGACTTACCACCGACACAGTTGAAGGCCAACTTGACCTCACCGCCGGTTTCCTCTACCCACTTCGAAATCTGTTCGCTGAACTCACGGGAGTTGTTCTGCTCCTCGGTGATGACGTGGGTGGCACCATTCTTCTTCATGTGCTCCACGACCTCGTCCAAGTTGGGTCTGTCTCTGATGACCGAGATGGAGTTGATGCCCAAGATTCTGGCGATCTGGGTAGCAAACGAACCAACGGAAGAGTTACCTCCGTTCTGGACGAACCAGTCCTTGCCGGCCTCGAGCTTCTTGAAGTGGGTCAACATCAAAAGCGCAGTCAATGGGTTCACCAAGATGGTGGCACCCTGGTTGACAGTGATACCCTGCTTCTTGCCCTGGGCCTTGGCCTGAGCGGGGTTGGTGAGCTTGAGCATTCTGCCGGCGTCACACGAAGCGTGAGTTCTCCACGTACCAAAGTTCACGGCAGCGGGAACAGCCCAGTCGCCGACCTCAAAGTCCTTGACGCCAGGGCCAACGTGGATCACCTCGAACAAACCCTCATTGCCAGGCACGGCAGAGGGTTTTTCAGTGCCCAATTCAGTGGTCTTCTCTGGTTGCGAGGGGTACACACCTTGGATCTGGTTGATGTCCGAAGGGTTGATGGGCGAGCCAAGGGTACGCAAAACGATTTCATTGTCCTTCAAGTTGTTTTCGTCGATTTCCCAAGTGTGGGTGGAAAGCACATCTGCTGGTTCACCGTGTTCGGAGAACACTGCTGCGTGGGCGGTCAACATTCTGGAGGCGAGAGTGTGTCTGGCGTATGCAATTGAGGCAATTGAAGATTTGACAGAACGGGGCGACAATCTAAACATTTATAATGGAGAGAATACGGGTAGCCACGGGTGGTTTGCTGTTGCGCTTAGTAATTCACGTGAGCACTTCGGTGCTCACTAAAAGCCGACCTGTCACTATAAGCACGGCATTTCGCACCAATTGAGCGGGGTTTACGTCATGACTGGAATTAGGGGTTTGACTATCCGGGGAAATGCTGTCATCGATAAGCCTTCCGAGAATCGTGGAACATTCGGTATACATTTGTATTGGCTCATTAACCGCGTCTTGAACAGCTGATCTTCCATCAATGCTGAGAGCAGTATTCTCATCAGCAAGCGTCATGATCAGTAAGCATCCTTCATATTAAGCGTCCTTAGGCATCTACCATCCTCATTACTCCGACTTCTCCGACTTTTCTGCATCGCTCGTTAAATCCGGCTTACCTGCCTGCTCTCTTCTCTGCCTAAGTTTAACCTTGGTGTTTTGCACAGTGCCCACGACAAAGTACACCACGTTGAAGAACACCACCCAGAGCTCAGGTGGCACGAGGTTTTGGGCAATGGTCATGGCCACCACCGACGTCATGGTCAGGGTTCTGTACACCAACCAGAAGTTGTTTTTCAAGCCGGCACGGACCAACTTGAGCAAGTTCCCAGCCTCCTGGCACACGCTCTTGGAGGACACTCTGTACGAGTTGATGATCGACAACCAACTCACGTAGCATCCGCTCAAAAAGGGCGTGATGGTGACGAGCGACGTCAAAAGCTGCAACACCTTCATCCGGGGCGACAACTTGCCCGTGAACACGCGGTTCAACACCTTGTAGTAGAAGTGGGACACGGGGGTGGCCACCAAGGCTCCGTAGATGATCATGGTGAGCACTTTGGGCGACAACACGTGCTTGATCGTGTACTTGCGGCCAAACAAGGACACTTCCTTGACTTGGAATTGACCTGAGAAGCAGGTGGCTAGGATTTCATTGAGCGAAGCCAAGACACCGGCAGTCACCAGCTTCGTGGGGAGTGGGTACTTTGCAAGAGCAGTCAAGTATTTCTGGTTAAGAGACATATTCAAATTGGTCAATTTAGGGGACGCACGAGCAGGAAACCGTTGACTTTAAATGCGAAAAGTTAGACACGGTGGGAACGCATGTATTTATACGGATGCGCAGAGTGCGGCGCGGAACATGGGCCGACCGGACTCCGCAAAGCCGCTAAAAAAAAGAAGAGGGGAAATTCGAGAATATTGTGATTGAGTATAAATTTGCTTTTTGTCTTTTTCCCTTTTTTCTGACCCCTTTCTACTGTTTGTGGTGTCTTGAATGTGAACCGCGTCTGTCGGTGCAGATAAGCATTGCAGAAACAGGCAACCGGTTCCGCCCCGCACATCGGTGCACCGAACTGCCACATTCGACCATACAAGATGTGCCAGTTCTGGATGTGCCATCCTACAGAATGTACCAATTGATTAGAATTGAATATGAACATTAGAAACTAAACGAGAATTGAATGGGTCATGAAGGAAAACCTGCCTCAGGCTAAATGTCTTCCTCGTGCATGACTTCAGGCTTGTCGTCCCAGTCAGGATGAGTAACAGCCATTCTTTGGTGGGCGTAGAGTGGAGGCAAGGGCTTTGGATTCTGTCTCAACACGTACTTGCGCAAGTTGAACACCAACTCCTTGGTCCGGTAGTGGGCGTGCTTTCTCAAGGAAACATCGAACACTTCGTCCAACTCTTCCAAGGTCAAACCCTTTGTCTCGGGCAAGAACCACAACACCAAGAAGAACCCAATTATGTTCCAAGCGGCGTACCAGCCAAATGCACCTTGTGGCTTGAAGGCGTTCTTCAAACGAGGCCACGAGAAGGCCAAAATGAAGTTGAAGAACCAACACGTTGCGGTAGCAAAGCCCATACCCAAGTCACGGATGTACAAGGGGAAGGCTTCTGCCGAGTAGGTGAATGGAACGGGACCTTCACCAGAGGAGTAGACACATGCGAACAAGTAGATACCAATGGTGATACAGGCCAATCTGCCCTCTGGCTTTGTTTCGAAGGGAATCCAGAAACCGAAACCGGCCATAAGCAAGAAGATGGCCATGAGTGGGAACGTTGTAAGCAACAAGTTACGACGGCCAAAGGTATCGATGGTGTAGAAGGCAGGAATGGCGAACAAGAAGTTGATCATACCGAAACCCCAAGAGGCCAACATGGCCTTGATCTCGGAAAGGTTCGACTCGACAAAGATGGAGGACGAGTAGTAGGCAATGACGTTGATACCGCAGAACTGTTGCATGAACATGACAACCCAGGCACCCAAGGCACCGTTTCTGTTTCTTCTGATGGTGAACATCTCGTAGACACGCTTGTAGAATGGAGCAGCGCCGTAGGCACCCTCCTCCTTCAACAACACGTACTGGTAGAAGCAGTCACGAGCAGCCTCGATTTCGTGGAAACGAAGCTGACGAAGTGACTCGAAAGCATCTTTGTGTCTGTCCTTACCCATAAGCCAACGAGGGGACTCGGGCACAAATGGCACTTGCACCAACACGATGAGGGCAGGAATACAAGCGGAACCAAGCATCAATCTCCAGTTCAAGCCACCGGAAATGCCGTGGTCGCCCACGTAGTAGAAGGCCAAGGAGGCCACGTAACCGAACATAATACCCACAGCAGTGAAAAATTGCCAAAGCATGACGAGCGAGCCTCTGATTTTAGCTGGGGTAGCCTCAGCGGCGTAAGCGGGCACGGTGGCCGATTTGACACCAATACCAAGACCCAAGCAGAATCTGGCAATGAACAAGTGGTACCACTTCAAGTTGACGAGACCCTGCCAGATACAGGTGATGGCCGAGATGGCACAGGTCCAGAAAATGGTCCATTTACGGCCCAACATTCTGTTCCAGAAATCGGACGACCAACAGGCAATGGCACAGCAGAGGTATGGTGCACCATTGACCAAACCCTCGATCAAGTCTGCGTCCTTCATGTCGACAATTCCCATTGCCTTAGGGTAGAACAAGGTGGCACCGTTGACCACGGACTCGTCCATACCTTGCACGGCGGCGGCCATGGAGCCCAAGGCAATGACCTCAATCAACTTTCTGGGGATGTGCCATTTTTTAGTGATTTCGAGGTGGAGAGCCTGTTTTTCGTCGTCGGACAAGAACGCCATGGAGTTGAAGTCCGTGGGCGTTCTGGCCAAGGCGGCGGCCTTGCCGAAAAGCACCGGGTCCAAGCCGTGCTTCAATGCGTAGTTGCGGCCCATCTGCATGGTCTGCTTTTCTGAGTACTGCGACAAGATGTTGCCCCGCTCACCTTCCCGCTCCTCGGCAGCGTGGAGAAGCGAGTCGGCGTGGGACATTTTCTTGGACGAGGCGGAGGACGACGTGTCCAAGTGCACGTCTGGTTTCTCTTCCATGGCTGAAATGTGTTGTGAAGAAGAAATCTGGACTGGGTTGAAATGTGGAGAGAGAATTGGACTGGATGGGGATGTGGGGGTATAAATAGTGCTGCCGTGGAAGCCGGCTGCAACGCCAGACCCGTCGTATGCAAGCCGTGCTTTTCGACGCCACTTGCTCCTGGAGAACCAGCTCTCATGACATTTCCAGTGGTGCAGAGAGCACGGTGTTCCGGCACACTGTGCGCTTGTTTGTGTGGGGAGCGGGGCAAGCCTCTGGAATCTGGCACAACTCTCCGTGAATCTGTCCGGGCCTACGAGGCATACGGGTGTTGGGCGGGCGGGAAACTTTTGGCGGGGAACATAATCCGCCCAACAACTCGATCTCTAATTTCTCCCGAGAATCTCGTCGAGGCAGATATTGTTGACGGTGGGTCGCGAGCCGATGACTGTTTAGGAAATGGGAGCAACCCGGCTCCGCGCGGCACAGGATATGGTTGTCTAGTCATGCAATTCTAATTCGGGCAGAATTGGGGGACCCGTAAACTATTCTACGTAAATCTGGGGCTTCGCTTATTAAAGCACTAATCTCGGCCACTTGTCTCCCAAACCGAACGCCGCATCGCTTCCCCTGGATCTCGTTATTCGATCGCGACCCGCAGTACTTGGCAGAAATGCCCAGACCTGTCAACCACTTAGTCCGTTCTTGGCCCTGTCAAATCGCGGAATGGCAGGCTTGGCTCGAGGTGGAACTCCCTACGGGGCTGGGCACGGAGTAAGGCCCGCATGCCAAGTTTCAACGCCTTATTTTAGCACGTCTAAACCTTGGAGAATGCTTGGTGGAGGATACCCCACCTGGCCCACACGGCACTGACGTCATAACCGCGGTGCCTCGTCCGATCTGGCTCCATTTTCGGTGCTTTATCTCGGCTGAGACAATTCGGGGCTCACAACAATGTGGGGATCCCACAGCCTTACGGCATTCCGTGCTCGAAACGCCCCAAGTTCTCGTGCTCACAACACAACAAACGGTTTACGGAATATGGAAATCGAGCACGCATAAAGAGATGGAGAAGCTGCGGCTTTATATTCTCCCATCATTCTTCCTCAGGACTTTTTCGGTCATCACTACTCCCTCTGAGTTATTTATTCGCTCTCCTTACTCTACCACTCTCCCTCCTCTACCACTCTCCCTCCTCTACCACTCTCCCTCCTCTACCACTCTCCCTCCTCTACCACTCTCCCTCCTCTACCACTCTCCCTCCTCTACCACTCTCCCTCCTCTACCACTCTCCCTCCTCTACCACTCTCCCTCCTCTACCACTCTCCCTCCCCTCCTGCTTTTCTGCTAGATTCTTTTCTACGGTTCTGCATGTGCTGATGTCTGGTTATGAGCTCTAGTCGTGTCTATTAACGCAAGAAATCTCTCAAGTATCCTCCGAGCTTGTTGGCTCCCTCCTCCAACGCGTCCTTCAACACGTCCAAGTCCTGGTTGGCGTTGCCGCTGAACCGGGATGCAAAGTCTCGGGCAGCAGTCTCCAACTCGCCCATGCCTCCCGCGTGGCCATTGCCCTGGCCCTGCTCCTGCTCGTCCTCACCAAAGTACGAGCTCGACGAAATGGCCTGCGCGCCGTTGAACGCCAGGAGCTTCTGGCGAGCCTCCGCCTTGGCGCCCTCGTCAAATTGGGGGCCCCGGCCAAAGTACTCGTCCGACGAAATGCCCTTTTGCGTACCGTACTTGTTGGCAACCTCGCCCGTGTACTTGACCTCCTTGTACTTCTTGGTGTTGGCGGGCTCGGTGGTGTTGGCGCCTTGCACCATGCCGAAGCCCAACTTCTGGAGCTTCACAGTAGTGTCGTGGACCGGGTTGGCAGCTGCGGGCGCGCTGGTGTCCTGAGAGGTGGAGCCAAACGATGGCAAGGGTTTCGTGCTTGCTACCGGAGCGTTAGCAGCGGGAACCGACTCGGTGCTTGGCTTGTAGCCCAACTTCTTGATCTCCTCTGCCTCCTGCTTGGCCTGTCTTTCGATCTCGTCGAAGTCAATGTCCTCGGCAGGCTTTTGAACTTTTCTAGCACGCGTAGTCTTGGGCCCATTGCCCTTCGACGACAAGATCGACGACTTCACGGCTGCCAGGGGTGCTCTGCTGGTTCTCACGGCAGAAGTACGTGGCGCAGCGACCTTTTTAGGCACGTTCAACGAGTCGTCCGAGATGGAAGGCGTGCCGGATCTCAGGTTCAAGGGCGAGGGCGAGGAGTTGATGGGCTTGGACCAGTTGGAGAAGAAGTCGTCGGTGGACGCGTTGTTAGACGAGCCGCCGTTGGCCAACGCCAAGGAGTCCAGCTCGTCCTCGAGCGTGACCACGTCTGGGTGCTTTAAAGCATCCTGCTGAGACGTTTTTCTCAATTTTTCCCGGTACTTCTTGGCCACGGGACTGGTGTACTTGGCGTGAGGGTCGGACTTTCCACTGACGAACTGGGATCCGCCGTTCTTGACGTAGAAGTCCTTGGCCACGGCATTGCCGCCAAACTTGAAGTTCCGCAACTGGATCCGCTGCCACTGGTCCAAGTTCAGCGACTTGACGAACGTGATGTGGACACCCAAGTTACGGTGGACCGCTGAACATTCCATACAGAGCATGATGCCAAAGGGAACCGACGTCCAGGTGGGGTTCTTGTTGGGACAGTCAAAACACGTCTGGTTGGCGGGGTTTTGTCTGAGCTTGCCGAAAACGGCGTCGACCTCTTCCTTCGTAGCGAAGCCGTCGGACATGGTAACTGGAACCTGATAGGCGTCGTGTTTTTTTCTCATGTGTGCGGTGGGTGCACGGGTGGCAGGGAGTCAGGGACAAAAAGGATGAAAAAATGATCCTTTGACATGGTGAGATTGAGAAAATGAATTAGACAATGGTAATGATTAGCAATTTTTAAATGAAAAATTCTTTGGTCTCTTTGTGTTTCTTGTATTCTTGACTATGACTACATTTTAGTGGAAGGGCCGCGAGCCTCCACGGGCAAACTCAATCACCTTCCAACCCTCGGTCGTCTCGTTCATCATTTCCTCGGGGATTCTCGTAAACACCATTGCGTAGGTGCTCATTTGGATGTGGTCCTCGGCGCCGGCGGCGATCTCGCCCGTCTTGGCCTTTCTGTACAAGTGTATTTCCTGCGCACGGCAAGAAACAACCACCACGGGGACGTCGTTAGGCTGCAACATCTTGCAGGTGACAATGTCCACGCCTCTGATGTCCAAGATCTTGCCGTCCGAGAACAAGCCTTGCTGTACAAACTGCTTGTTGTTTGCCTGCCACACGTTGAAAGGTGCTTCGCTGAGCCACTCCTTCAACACCTTGTCGTCGTTCTTGATGTATGCGTCCAACAACTCGGGCACAATGTAGTTGGTCAAGGTGCGGGTGAAGTCCGTCACGCGGAACGTGGGGTCCAACATCTTGAACTGCTTGATCACCTGGGCCTGCTCCGTCTCGGAGAAGAACCCGGTGACTTTCTCCACCACCGTTCTTATGAGCGAGATCAACCCGTTCTCGGACTCGTCCCATTTCTCCTTGAGGTACACGTACCCACGGCCCACGGGGCTCTTCAACTTGAAGTCCTCCCACTTTTCGCTGGCGCTGGGGCCCGTGGGTTTGTGTTCGGTGGCCACCAAGGCTCCTCCAGCCTCCTCGTTCTCCTTCACGGGTCTCCAGGCACTCTTGTCCTGGAGTCTCTTCTGCAACTCCTTCTTTCTCAACTCCTCTCTTTGCTCTTTGGTCAAGAATCCACCGTAAGATGTGGAGTAGCCGTCGTCAATCACATTGCCGATGTCCTTGTACACCTGTGTCTGTCTCACAGGCTCAAAGGCTCTGTCAGCAGCGGTGGCTCCCGTCTTGATGGTGGTACGAACACCTTTACCAACGGGGGACTCCCATGCCTTGTGGGCAACGTCACCCACGGCCTCGGCGGTCTTCTTGGCCACTTTGCCGGCGGCAGAACTTCCCTTCTGGGCCCGGTCGTAGGCCTCCTTGGCCTTTCTGAACGCCTCGCTGTCGGCGACACGGCCGGTCTCATCTTGCAATGCCTTGATGTTTTCTTTGAGCTCGCTGGACTTCTTGACCTCCAGCTTGAACGTCTGGAAGAACACTTCCAACGGAGACTTGCCTCTGTTCTCGTTGCGGAGGGCGGAGGTGCCACTCAACATTCTGACCCCGAATTTGGGGCCGGGTGTGGAAATCCGGGCACACTGACGTAACATCATCTTTGCTATATTATCTGGCGGGTGTTGCCGGGCCAAACTGGTCTATGTACAAGTGATGAGTAGTTTTTTCAATAGTTTTTTTCGCCATTCGCGAAGTCGGTGACTTGTGGGGACTTTCATCCATATCGCAGAACCATCGGGAAAAGGATTACTCGCATCGAGGTTTAATTTTTTCCCTTGCTTTCTTCACAATTTCTCTACAAATCCTCCGAATTTCTCAATTTCATCGTCTCGCTTCATTACCGATTACATTATTCATCTGCGCCAGTACTGGGCGCACTTTGCAGCTAAGTAGATGCCTGCCCCTCCCACGGTGGCATATTGCACCCAGTTCAAGATCCGGGTTTGCCGCTTCTCAATCGCCACCGCCTCCGAGTACCGGATGTCGCCCCGGAACGAGATCATCGTGTACATGGGTGTCCACGAAAACAAGTACCCACTCGCATATTTCCCGAGAAAGTAGTCCACCTTCTTCCGCACCAAATAGAACGGGTCCGTCACCTTGGTCGACATCTCGTAGTAGTTGTCCATGGCGAGCTTGCAGATAGCATCCACGTCCTCCTTTCTGGCAGCCGTGAAGTGGGAAATCGCCGCTTTTAAGTCCCCACCGTGAGTGTCCAAGAGCCCCAACAACACCGTGACATCTTCAAAACCGCAGTTCATGCCTTGTCCGTAGAATGGCACCATCGAGTGGGCCAGGTCTCCGAGCAAAAGCGCTCTGGCGTTGGGACTGGCAAACTGGCCCACGGCCACCTGGATCAACAGGCCCCGGTGCTGGTGGTTGAACGCATGTTTGAGCAGCTGCTCGCCCATCAATTTGTAGGCATCCGGGAAGTTGTTAGCGAAGAATTTCACAAACTGCTCGTCGCTGTCAATGGCCTCAATGAGGCCCCACGGGCAGAAAAACGTCGAGGTGAACAGACCATCTCCGTTAGCCAACGCAATCAACATGTAATCCTTACGAGGCCAGATATGGAGATGGTTGGCGTCGATGGAAAACCGCTCCGGGCTGTCGGGAGCGGCGCCCTTCATCGCTGGGATGGAAAGCTCGATGTACAGCATGTCGATGTACTTCTGGGAGAAATCCATTCTCATTCCCTTCTGCATCTGGTACCGAAACTGCGAGTGGGCACCGTCGGTGCCAAAAACGTAGTCGAAAGACTGCAGCAGCTGGGTTCCGGGCCGGTCCAGAAGATCCACAAAGTGCAATTCGGGCTTGGAGGCTCCGTGCACGTTTTTCACCGCCACCAACTTGTGCTTGAAGTGAACTGTGGCGCTGCTCTTGTCCAACTCGTCCAAAAGACACTTGTTGAGGAACAAGCGGTCGATGGAGTTGATGCTTTCGCCGAAAAGCCCGTACAACTGAGAGTCTAGTTTGGTGCCAGTCACGTCGTGGATCATGCGGCCCTTCATGGGCACCACGTGCTCCAAGATCCGGTCAGCCATGGCGGAATCCACAGCCTTCAATGCCCGAATGCCTCTATCGCTGACTGCTAGGTTGATGGACTTTGAGTCATGGGCCAGGTCCTTTCCACGGGGGTCATCTCTCAACTCGAATAGCGAAACATCGTATCCCTTGCCGGCCAAGGCCAATGCTGTAAGACAGCCGACCAATCCGGCTCCAACGATACCTACTTTTTCTGTCATGGGTGGTGAATCAGATGAGCTTAGACTAAGGTGCGGCTTGGGGTGCGCCTAGATGGGGCAACATTAGTGCGCATAAAGTGGAACCATGCATTGTGCTATAACCTAAACCTTCAGCCAAGCCCGTTAAATCTTCAACTTGGCCCGTTTTGTCTCGATTTTCTTCTTCAACTCCGCGATCTGCTCTTCGAATTCCGCGTTCCCCCGCGAGATATCCTCGTTCGCCTTGATCGTGTTGCTCAAGTTCTCCTTCATTGTAAGCTGCGCATACCTTCCTTCTAGCTGAGCCCTCTTATCCAAGAGAGCGGCTTTTTCCTCATTGGCCTGCTTGAGTAGCTTGTCTGCGTCATTTTTCTGGTCGTAGATTTCTTGATGTGTCTTTTTCAAGCTGACCAACTTCTCAGTAAGTTCCTCTTTCTTCGCCTTGAGGTCGTGATTGGTTTCCTTCAAGTTGGAAAGCTCGTTGGTGTTTCCCGAAATGGAGTTTGCCGTCATGAGCTGAAACTCATTCTCGTACTTGATCAAGCTTATCTCCAACTTGGTGGCGAGTGTGAAGGTGTTCAGGTCGAGCTTTTCGAAAAGGTTTTTGATCAAGAACTGCTGTAGCTCGTCGCCATTGACCGCCAAAATTGACGTACTTTGCTCCTCCACTAATGCACAGATCACTTGGATGATGAAGTCAAAACCCTCGAAAAGCACAAAGTCAAGGAGAGTCGAGGACTCGCCCGCAGTGAAAATCTCAAGCGGCGCATCCCGCAAGAACTTCAATAAGTCAATACCCTGCGTGGTGACATGAAAAAATTCCTTATTGTATTTGTCTTCCAATGCCCTGCTTGTTTTGTACGCGAACTCATCCTTGTCCACAATGGATTGCAAGCGTGTGAGTTTGGCAAGCACAGAGAGCTGTTCCTGCTTGTTCAAGCCCTCCAAGGAGGAAACAATGGAGACGATTTTCTCAGCAAATTGATGGTTGTTCACGAGGTTGTCCCCTAGCGATCCCGTCGACGCCTCACGGAAGGTGAAGCGGAGCACATTTAGAAGTTCCTTTTGTTCCGCTGTGTAATCGAGAGCTGGGTCCTTTGACTCGAAAGTGGCTAGTTTGGCACTTTTCAAGAATGCATCGTATTTCTGCTCGTCCAACACACTGTGGACTCCGAGCACTTTCAAGTAGGCCATGCCCCGGAAAGGATCTGGGATTCCCTTCAAGAGGCGATCTTCTATACCTTCCAAATTTCCTTCTCTCACAAACGCGTCACTGTAGTTCTGAGCCACATTGGGCCAGAAAAAGTCCGAAGCCGAATCTTCAAGCTCGGACACAGCTGCATCCACACGAGATCCCACATCCGTTTTGCGCCCGGAAACGGCATCAAGAGGAGTGGCTGTTGCCTGAGATCCGCACAATTCACTCTGCCGGAAAGTGAGGATTTGCACTGTGGGTGATTTGGTCGTATAAATAGGCTTGAAATTGGGCTTTTCGTCTCTGGGCGGAAGCGGTGGAGCTCCCTTCGTCGATGAAGATTCCAGGTACTGGGACTCAATCTCACTTTGAGGTGGTTCGGAAGCTGGGGTAAGAGTCTCGCTTTCAGCAGGCTTCATTTTCGCTGGCTATCTATGCAAATAATTTATTAGATTTCTGGTATGTTATGCTGTTGTAATTGTTGGGAGGAAATGCCGTCTAAAGAGTCGACTCTTGATAATACACGCTTGACTGAGTTGGAGTGGTTGTACAGCCCGCGCCAGACGGTGCACTGTATGCACACGTGCTGCAACCAAAAGCTGGGGCACTCTCAATCAACACGTCTTCTCTTGGAGGCATTCCACTCCCGTGACGCTGTTCTCGAATCCAAGGTAACGATACTTCCTTGGTCGTCATCCGGAATTGTGACAACTTCTCGCAGATCACCTCTCCCTTTTAGCAGGGTAGCTGCAGTAGCCTGCTTACCTGCACGAGTCAGTGGACTCAGATGTGAGCCAGGCTGCCCCGGTAAAATCTCTAGAGCATCGTCGAGAATCTCAATATCGCTCTCACTGCCTTCGAAGAACGACCTCATCTTGCTTCTTGTGAGCTTGGCACCTAGACTGCTTATCGGCGACGAATTGCCAATAGGCGACGGCTCGTCTGCTTGTCTCAAGAAGACACGAGTGGCTTCGGGTGTGCTGTTTTGACCTCTCAGCTTCATACTGGAGGAAATCCGGAGATCTCCCACGCTTCTGTTGAGCTCGCCTCCACTATCGTCGGCCTCTTCAATGACGAAGGATTCGTACATGGGAGCTCTTGGCTCCTTGAGTTTCTCTTTGAGTTTCTCCTCCAATTTGGTCAATTCTCCACTTTGAACGGCGGGGTCCATCAAGTTGTACTTCTCAACGAAGGCAAGAATGCTCAGCTGCTTGTCTTCCCTATACTTCTTGTCGTGGTCCACGAAGTAAGAGTCCAAGAAACGTTTCGTGTGCGGTTTTAAACGAAGTCGTAGACACAACTTGCGCACCTGAGGGTGCTCAGCTAACTGAGGAGTGCCCGCTTTTTTGGCAGGAGTGCTTTGCAGCAGTAAATTAATCACTTCACCACTTGCCCGAGGGTCTAATGTTCTGTACTGTGTGACAAGACCACTGTGCTTGCCATCGCTTTTGTCAGAAATGTAATGATTCTCTTTCCCTTTGTCATCTGAATTCTGCAGACTCAATGCTTTCGAAGCCACATCTTCAGGAGGCTCGGAGCGGGTTTTGTCCTCAGGAGCAATTTGCTTTTCTTCGGTGGTTCCATGCTCTGCTGAAAGCGAATTCTTGCCTTCGTCATCTTTGTTTGTTGAAGAAACGGGCTCTTTCGCATCAGAAGCTGCATCCTCTGCATTGGAAGATCCTTCAGCTGCTTCCGCAGGCTTAGCTTCGGCCTCGTCAATCACCTTTGATGTATGATACGAGATGAGCTCAATCTCATCGTCGGAGCCCTCGCCTTCGGGAGAATTAGACTGCCTCTCGTTGATGTCAGCAGGCTGTTTGGAGTGTAAATCTATAAGGATATCAATGCATTCTTTCCGCATTCCGCTCCGTTCGGCTCCGCTGAAGTAGTTGTTTTTAATCTTTGCGGGCTTCCTCCAAATGGTTTCACACATGGACGGGTTGCCGAGCCATTTGCGGATATTGTAAATGACATGAATGCCGCAGTCATTGAAGTTTCGTTGCCGAGAAACATGAGCGTGGACGATTCGGATAAATGCAGTGTTGATGTCGACTCCGTGCTTCTCTCTGCAATACTCTTTGATCACTGTTTTGAGAGGTAAACCAATGTTGGAGTGATTTTGCCGCAACGAGTCAACCACGAAAATATCCACATATCTCTTCTTCTGCTCCGCTCCTTCTGTTTTTGCGTCTTCGTTTCCAGGATTTTCTAGCGCAGTTGCTAGGAGTCTCGGTAGGTTCTTGATAATGACACAGTACCAATGCAAATGCTCGTTAATGGGAATGATGACAGACTCGTATTTCATCAAGTCGATCTTGGTGACCCACCGCCGGATATTCCCGAAGTAATCCGGCACAGACAGGTCTTCTGGTTTTGATAGTAGCTTCGTGAAGAAGAAAGAGTTGAATGCGTAGACCTCGTCCCGACGGATCAGTTTGTGGATGTTGACGGCTCGGTCAATCTCAAATGCAATAAAGAAGTCTATAAGTGTATCGTTGATCCAGTCGTTGTTGTACAACGTCTTGAAGTCGTTGGATGTGATGCTGAACTTCTTCTCGCCTTCGATGCTATACCTCAAGGGTGGATCGAACGGAGCCGGGGTTTCTCGGATGATGGGCTCGCCATCCTCGGGCTCGAAGGTATCCACATCCGAGCTTTCCTCCTTGTACTTCCCTTCGAGTGTAGAGTGGTGCATAGCATCAGGGTTCTCTTTCGCTAGTTGGGACACAGAGCGCGTCTGGCGAGAATAGACAAGCTTCTTCGGTAGCTGAATGAGGCTTGTGTATGCTCCGTTTTTGAGCACATCTGACTTAGGGTCTTCAACGGCTTCTGGCGGTGGTGGCAGGTGCTCGATCTGGACGATGGTCTCGGGGTCCTTCTGGAAACTTTCCCTCTTTGCAGACTCGTGGGAGTGTCTTTTGGAAAGGGCCAGCGACGACACATTGAACTTCTCCGTGCCCCACCTGTCTGTGTTCTCGGTGAAAAACTGATAGAGCCTCCGGTCGGGTCTCCGGAACTTGATGTGCACGTAGCCAAAGTTCTGGTGAATCACAAGAAGCGCCTCCAGGAATACACCATCGAAGGTGGCGGCCTTGAGCGACTTTTTCTCGGGCAAGACCAACTTGTCAATGAAGGAAATGCCCTTTTTGAAGAAAATATAACGCCCGTCGTGTGACACCAGGAGCACAAGGTCGTTTTCGCCGTCCAAAGCGATGATGTCTGTGCCGTTGTAGTCCACCAGGCTAAGTGCCACGGAGAACTGCGGCCGTTCGGCGAGCCCCGCATCTTGGAGCAGCACCGTGTAGTGGAAACACGTCTGCACCTCTTTGCTGCGCTTCTTGTCGTCGATGCTGAGTGGCTTGACCACGTAAAGTCCTCCTCGGTTGATGGTGTCCTCTGTGGGAATGCTGATTTTTTGTACTGGGGACGCTAGGTTGTTTTGCGGTATCACCCCACCTGTTCGCAGCTTTTTGAGCGAGGAAAACTCCTTGCGTAACGACATGGTGGGCGCTTTTGGGGATGGTGGAGTAGCGTGTTGTAGATAGTGAGTGAGCCTGCAGAGCACAAGGATGAGCTCAGAGAACTCAGATCGAACAGAAGAATTTAAGATACGAGAGAAATTTTGTGAATGAGAGAATTTTCACAAGAAAGATTCTTCACAGGAGAAATTGAATTAATTCGGTAAAAATGCAAATGTGTTTTGGTACGGCTGTTGGATCGGCTGATCCTACCGGCCGATCCTACCGGCCGACTGAGGATCGTGCCCTACATGATCACGAGAGAAAATCTTGAAGGGAAAGAGATACTCACAGTCGTAAGAATCTTGCAAACTGAAAGAACCCTTCTTTAATATTATTCATTGAGACGACTCGGGCTAGGGTTTTGTATGTTGCAGCTTCACTGCCCTATTAGGTAATAGCCTATAGACGTATAACGAGTGCCATCGACTTGTAGAACAAGACTGCTCAATTCAAAGAAATTCAAAAAGAATCGTGGTGCTTATCATCTTCACCGCATTTTTACATTTTCACATTCTCCATTCACTTTCATCTTACTTCTCTGGCTCAGTGCGAAACCCCAAATTCCACCCATGTTCAGACGGCTCGCCAGAATCGTGACCCCGGTCGCCGCCATGGGGGCGGGCTTTGCCGTATTCCCCACTGAATGGAGGAAAAACAAATGGGAAATCCCCAAAATCTCGTACATGAACGAAGACGTGGCCCGCAAGATCGAGAACTCGGAGCTATACCGTACCCTCTCCAGCCAGGATGACTACGAGGTCCACCGGAACAGCGAGACGTTCCCGGTCCAACACAAGCAAAACTATTTGAGCCAGGGCATTTTGTTTGGCCGCCACTTGTTCGAGTTGGATCCAATTATCTTCGTGAACAAGACCTCCGGCGAACTCACCGGCTTCTACCACTTAGGAAAAGACCTTGTGAGTAGCGACGGCAAAGTACACAATGGCATCACGTCCACGATCTTGGACGAAGGCTTATGTACCTGTGGGTTCCCACTATTACCTTCGAAGAGAGGCGTCACGGCACAGCTTTCCATCAACTTTAAGAACCGGGCCCCACCCGATTCCACGGTGATTTTGACTGCAAAAGTGGTGCAATCCAAAGGGAGAAAAGTTGTTATTGACGGCACTCTCAGTACGTTCCCATTGGATGGAGGTAAGCCAATAGAGATAGCGACGGGTAGCTGTGTGTTGGTGGAGCCCCGGTGGTTCAAGTACTTCCGCTGGCTAGATTTGTAGGCATGAATAAATGAAGAATGAGAGCTTAGTATAAAATTTACGATTGATGACTGTGTTTGGCAGCTAATTGAGTTTTTGGCAGCTTTTTGAACGTTTGCAGCTTAGTGATTTTCCGCAGCTAATTGACATCGCTATGGCAGGAATAACTTATAGTGCGAACTGCACCATAAACTCCTCACATAGTATGCTACTGCTTCTAGAAGAAAAAGAGCGGTTCGCCTATGGCGATCTCCTATCGTCTCCGATGGACGATCTCACCGCCAACACATTGGAATTGTTTGCCTTTGGAAATTATACCCACTACCTCGCCTACAAAACGCAGTACCTTGACCTTCTGCCCCCAGCATCCGCCAAGCTCGAGCAATTGGGCGTTCTCTCTGTGCTCAGTCGAAATGTGGGCAACTGGGTGGAATTTCTGGCCCTATTGCAGGTCTTGAACCCAGAACACGCCACAGTGGAGGCCCTCGAGAACATGCTCATCTCCATGGTAGATGCGGGACATTTACAGGTGAAAATCAGTGGGGCCAGAGGGCAGGTTCGGGTCATTGACACGTTTGTGCTTCGAGACGCTTTCAATAAGACAAAGTGGAACCTTCGTGTGTTGAGGGAAGAAGATGTCCGGGAGGTGGATGTTGACCACGCACGGGCCACGCTTCGACAATGGCTACAGGAGAAAATTATCCCAACCAGGCAAGAACTCGAGGCTTCATAAAGCCCTAATGCCCTAGTCTCATTGTGTGGCTCTGTTTCTCTATTTGGTGCCACTGTGGCTGATGAGTGCAATGTCTCACATAATGACAATGTGCCTGGAATGTCTGAAACAAGGCTTACGAATCACAATAAACTAAAGCAACAGTAAAACGCAAGGTATTGTCTAAATGACGTAAACTATGTCATGTGAGCCAAACGGTGAAGCCTACTGTTTCCCGTTAATGGCAAAAGCATGTGCAATTTAGTCAATTGCTACAATCAATGGCAGTCATCCTTTCAATTGGGTCAATTCGGTCACACAAACTAATTGCCGTTTCGTGAATTGCAGTCATTCGTAGAAATGGAGTTCCGCCAGCAAGCCCTTTCCGGTTCGCATAGTGGACCAAAACACCGGTGTGGCAATTAGACCGAAATCGCATGCCTGTAAGGGGCAACTCGTGACGACATCCAGCCTCTTAACCGAGCAGTAAACATATCCGGCGTTCCTATTCGCTGAGAATTGACGAGGCAAAGTAGCAATGTCTTACCTGATCACCCGCACTGTATAATGGCCGGAGGAGGTTGCGTTTGGGTCTGTCGCAGCAATAAATCCATGCGCATATTGTGGGGAGAGCAATATGGCTGGCCACCTACGAAAACTATATAAGGGCGTGGGTTTCGCTGTCTCTGTCATCATCAAAAAATAAATACAATTACAATGAGTGACACTGGAAGAAAAGACATCGGCGACAAGATTGCTTCTGCTGTTAAGCCCGACGACCAAAAGTCCACCCCAGAGTTGTTCAAGGACAAGGTGACTGACAAGGCCGACAACCTCGTTGGTGGTAACACCAGAGACGGTGACAAGTCTTACTTGCAACAAGCTTCTGACGCTGTCTTCGGTGAGAAGAAGTAAGCTGCTGGTTTAGCTAATAAATTCGATCGAATAATGAACTGTAGAATCGTATATTGCTGCGAAGAATAGGCTGAGGGATGTACGGGTGTGGTGCCAGTGTCGCCTCAGCACATCAAGACCTACGCGTCGCGATACATTGCAACACTAACTGTGACACTATGACATCCAACACCGCTGAGCAGGGATACCTCGATTTGTGCCAGCGCATCATCGACGAAGGTGAATTCCGTCCCGACAGAACAGGCACGGGCACGAAATCGCTATTCGCTCCGCCCCAGTTGCGCTTCAATCTCTCCAACGACACGTTCCCGCTACTCACGACCAAGAAGGTGTTCTCCAAAGCCATCATCCACGAGTTGCTCTGGTTTGTTGAAGGCTGCACCGATGCCAACAAACTTTCCGAAAAAGGTGTCAAAATCTGGGAGGGCAATGGCTCTCGAGAGTTCTTGGACAACTTGGGTCTTACCGACCGTCGAGTAGGTGACTTGGGGCCCGTCTACGGCTTCCAATGGCGTCATTTCGGCGCCGAGTACACCACCTGCGACGCCGACTACACGGGCCAGGGCTTCGACCAGCTCCAGGACGTGATCCACAAGCTCAAGACCAACCCATACGACCGCCGAATCATCATGAGCGCGTGGAACCCGCCGGACTTTGCCAAGATGGCGTTGCCACCGTGCCACGTCTTCTGCCAGTTCTACGTGAGCTTCCCGCTGTCGACGCCAGAACCAAGTGCCGCCAAGCTGGCGAAACTGGACGCCAGACCAAAGCTATCATGTCTTCTCTACCAAAGATCGTGCGACATGGGCCTCGGGGTGCCCTTCAACATCGCCTCCTACGCGTTATTGACGCGGATGATTGCACATGTGGTGGACATGGACTGCGGCGAGTTCATCCATACGTTGGGAGATGCCCACGTCTACCTCGACCATATCGATGCTCTCAAGACGCAGATCGAGCGTGAACCCAAAACGTTCCCAAAGTTGGTGATCAAGGAGGAGAGAAAGGCACAGATCAAGAACATCGACGACTTCAAGTTCGAGGACTTCGAGATCGTCGGCTACGAGCCCTACGGGCCCATCAAAATGAAAATGAGTGTTTAAGGCTACACATTAATCCACATTCCAGACCGGCTCGACCATGGGTTATCTCGTAGGGTGCGTCCGTGTGACCAAGTCGTTGGTGTCGGCGAAGTCAAAGATCGAGTCGTCGTACACCTTCTTGGTTGTCTCTTTGGGTTTGTTGAGCGAGATGGCCGAGAGCGGGCGCCGCGTGGTCTTGGGCTCTTTCTTGACCTTGATCTCTGTCTCAGTGTCCATGGCATCCACGTCAATGGGCTCTTCCTGTTTAACCACGATCTTCCGCCTCGTGCCGCTTTCCAACTTGACCTTGCGTTCTTCCGGAGCGAGTCGTTTGCTCTTGGCGAGGCTGAGATCTTCAGATAATGACCTAGACCGTTTCTTGAAGAACGTGACGCTAGCCAAGTCGTCGTCTTTTGCGGTAACATCGTCTTTTGCGGTGACATTGTCTTTTGCGGTAGCATCGTCTTTTGCAGTGGCCCCGCCCGTGTAAGTGTCTTCGTATGCTGTTCCACCAAAGCGTTCGTCTCCATGAATTTTGTCGATATTGTCATTCAGGAATGCAGGGGTCAGCGTTGCACTTCCTTCCTTGCTTTGGAGCTCGCTCAAAATTGTTCTTCCCACATTGTCCTCCGAAGTGGAACTAGCACCCTCCATCATAGCAATATCTGCTGCTGGGGTCGAGCTGCTGGACCCACTAGCGGGAGTCAGCTCACTCACGTCGCTCCATGGCCCCAACGAAGATTTGGAGTGATTTGGGGTGGAGGTGGAAACAGGCTCTCTATCTGTTTGGTTCAAACGGTCAAGCCCGTCGGTTTTGCCGTCGGTCCGTAGGCTCTGAACCACATTTAGGAGCCGGGAGTAAGTTGATCTCACTGCAGTCTCTATGAGATCCAACTGGAGATCATCGTGGGACTGTTCGTGGCTGGTCTCCATGGAGGCAACCGATCTGAGGTATGCGTTTTCTTCACGGAGTGCCAGCACTTTGCTTTCCAACTCCAGCACGGCCATGGACAATTCAGCGTTTCTCATGGCCAACATCTTGTTCTGCTGGGCATGGGTTCCAGAATCTTCTACTGCCTGGCCCGCTTCAGGGGGCGGAGACGTTTTGGCGGTCGCAGGAGCAGGCGACAGTTTGGTGGCCCTATCGAGCAGCAAGCTGCGGCGCTCTTTGGTTTGGAAATGCTGTGAGCCAATGGAGAGCCGAGCCATAGTGATGGTGGCACAAAGGAAAGGTGTAGGTAGATGCGTAAACAACGGACCTGCAGAGGGCGCCTAAATTGTACTTAGTGGTAGCAAAAAACAACAAAAGAGACAAAATGAAATTACTGAAATTGTGATTGATTCTCTGTTTCAGCTCTCGTCAAAGGTTCGAATTCTCATTTTAATTAAATCTCATATATTTTTTTCCGACCTTCAAGCACATTTATCTTCGCGTCGCACTGTTTATCATCTACAACTCTTCCCATGACAAGTCTCCAGCAGAAAATCGAGGAGAAAACAGAGGAACTCAGAGACCTCCGGGATATCGAAAAGTTCACCGGGATGCTAGCGGACCAACTAGAGCAAATCGAGCAGAACCTTGACGCGATGACGGACGGGGCTGAAAGTGTATCCCTCATTCTTTCAAACTGGAAAAGTGTGGTGAACTCCATTTCCTTGGCGTCCTTGGGGCTCATGAAATACGGCAACAAGGATCGAGACTCGCCTCCGTTGCCGGAGACATTGGTGAGAATCAACCTACAGCAGGAGTCTGACAGTCAGTAGCGATGGACAGGTCCATTGTTAAATACTTATAGTTTAAGGGAAACAAAGGTGAATTAAGTGTGTAAGTCTATTGAGTTCATGAGCTGTCTATTTGAAAGGTGGTGTGATACTTTCATTTGGCCTCCATTTCAATCGTGTTGACCCACATCCCGAGGTTGTACTTTGTCACCAACTCCCGCACTTGGGAGTCCCACTCCCCGTCAACAGAATCCGACTCCTGGGCAGTCTGAATCACTTTGTGCAACACATTTTTGATTTCGTTGTTGTTCTTCACTGCTCTGATAGTGGTGAAGATCGTCGTGCCTCGGATTGTCGTCTTGTTGGCCTCGTCGCTGTTGTCTCCAGTCGACGTGATCTTACTCCAGTCGTCGGTGGTGCACAAAAGCTTCTTCCAAACTTCTCCAGATTCCTTTTGAAACACACTGTCGTTGCTGATCAGAGCAGCAACTTTCAATGCGTCTGCAAAAACCTCGCTGAAGTGAGCAAACGGACGGACGGACGTGAGCAAGCTGATCAACTGCTCTTTCGTAATTGCCTTTTGTTCGGCAAAGCGAGGGAAAAAGTAGCCGATGTCTTCTCTAATTTGCTTCTTGCTCAAGTTGGGGTTGGCAAAACTGTCGATAAAGTAATCCAAGGTCAACAACTCCTTCTTGCCCTCGACAAATTGTGAAATGGTATGATGTAGTTTGTTTTGGATTCTCACCACCACGAGGTTGCTTTCAGCCTCGATGGCCATCTCCTCAAGCACAGGAGACTCGGTTGTGTCAGGATCCTCGATCTTGGCTGCAATGGCAGTCAATTTTGCCAAAGAAAAGTTGAATTCTCTGTTTTCCTGGTTCTCAACATCTCCAGTGGCAGAGAGCGATATAAGAACGTCGGACGCTTGTTTGTAGTTCTGCACTAGTAAGTAGTGAATCCACGACACCTTGTTGCTTTTGCGTGCGTTTCGTGTGAAATATTCCTCAAGGTGTGCGCTATATGGTTTGCAGTCCACCAACAACCGTTGGATCTTGTCATTTGCAAGATAATACTCAAAGAGCTTGGCGGCAAATTGGTAGCCGTATGTGTTCATGAAGAAATCAATCTTGTCGTTGATGTATTCCGGAGATGTCTGTTCTCTCTCCTTTTCGAGAATTCCTGCCACAGAGGAAAAGTCGTGGTAGACTTCGGCGACAGACAAAGCTTCCTTGACCAAACCACGCTTGACCATGGCATCGATCCATTGTCCATTCCGCTCCTGGTACCATTCGAGGTACCCTCTGAGCTGGTCATCGTTGGTGTCTTGCATATATTGGATTGCGTTGGTGACAAGGAAGTACAAAGTCTCGGTGAATTGGATCAAGTCGTCTCGACACTCTCCAGAGCCCAAAAACTGGAATTCCTTGTCGTTGGAGCAAAAGGCCCGCGAGTAGACCTCCTCGGCCTTGAGCAACAACAGCGAATCGAAGAGCCATAATTTCTGTGGCGGGATCTCGTCGACCTCAGAAATGTACTTCTTTTCGTTCACCACGACTGCTTTGAACAACGTCGCCACCAAGATCTTGACCAAGGTTTTCAACCGAACCAGCGATGGGTTTGTTTGCCCCACTAATTCGGTGAACACTTCGAGGATGTCGCCCGAGTTGTAAGTGAAGAATGCTCTCAAAACATCCTCTGAGTTAGGTGGGTTGGAGTATTCTCGGTTTGACACGATCTTTCTCAAAATAGACCTAATGACTGAGGCCTCGGAGCCCTCGGCGTCCGTGAACTCCCACAAGTTTTGGCACACCTCGATTTTCTCGAGCGCCTCAACAATGGTGGGTAACACAACGAACCAGTTGTCGTGGAAATTTCTCTTGACAAAGTCGATGAGCCCTTTCAATAGGGCCAGTCTCATGGAGAAGGACTCACGTGTGCTGGGGAAAATGGGTGGGAAGTATGGAGAGGAGGAGTCCAAGATCTCTGCGACGACGGTGTTGACTGCCTCCACGACGACGTCGCTTGAGTAATCGGCACCAACATCGAAATCGACGGGCGATTGGCCCTGGTAATAGATGGCCTGTTGGATGTGAGATTTGAGCAAGTAGACAGGGTCCGTTGGGTCCTCGTCTAGCATTTGATCACCGATGGGGAGCAGCTTGAATCTCTCGATTCTGATGACGCCGTAATCGGGACTGATGAACACAATAGCGGGGTTTTGAGAATCGTTCAGGTCCTCATAGCCGTAGCCAATGACTTGGAGAGACGCCTTGAAGCTGATGACGTCCTCCCATTTGGGCTCGTAGTATTGGAAGTCGCCGGAGCTGGATGATGCGTAGTCTTTCAAGTCACTCAAGATGATCGAGTTCCCCACGGCGACAAATGCGGTCTTTCCAGGCTTTGGAACGAAAAGAGCAGGCTTGTTGGCTTGCGTGTCGAATGGCACCACCGGCAATTGATGAGAGCCAAAGACCAACACCCCGCTGCCGTCGATCTTCAATGTGATGAGCGAAAGTCGGCTCTCGTCGACGCCGTGCATCGAGCTCTGCACAGAGATCAAACAGTGGTACATGTCCTTCATGGTCTCGGAGTCGGAGGCCAGCGGGCTGAGATCGAGAAACTTGATGTCGAACACCGAGCCGGGGATCAAGCCATCGATGTTGTTCTCCAAGTACGACGACAAGCGGTACAGCAAGGACTTGCTATGGTTGATGAACGGCACACCCGTGATCGACACTTGGTAGACAAATTTTTTGAACGTACCGGTGGCATCTTGCACGATGATGTCCTGGGTCAGACCGTGGTTGGAGATATTGCCGGACTTGATAGACACGATTTCGTCCTTGAGCTCGGCGTCGATGGAGCCGCCGAACCAGCGCGATAATATTCCCGATGTCGAGGGTTTCGTGAGTTCCAACGTAGACAACCGTGGCGATCCGTTGTAGTCTCGTAAACTGACGAGCACCACGCGTTTCCACGATGTGGCCACGGCGATACCGGCGGGCTCCACGTTTTCCGCCAACGTGATGTATTCGCCGGAATTCGCCAGGATGTTGATGACGGTCTCGAAGAGTTTGCTGTTGATGAGCCCCAACGCCGGCGCATGGCGTACGCTTTCGTAGAAACACACATGGCCCGTGACGGAGTTGACGATGACCAAGCCAGGGTCCAACGTAGTGCCGGGCGTCGGGCGGGTCAAGATCGCCAAACGCAAGGCATCTTGAGACGTTTCGTTGAGCGGGAACTCGAAGCTGATTGGGGTGTCGTCGGTGGAGTTGTAGGGCCACACGTCGATGGCCCGATTGCTCACGGTCAAGGCGCATTGTGTGTGGTTGTCCGTGTAGCCGTTCAACGCTTCGTTCAGGCCTTCGGCTCTGAGCACGGTGGGCAAAGCCGGGAGGCTGGACACGCAGTACTTGTCGTTCTTGGTGAGCTCTTTGCCCGAGTGCACTTCTGGATGCATGTTGTCGAACGTGGGGAGTTCGGAGGCCTCTGTGGCGAAGCTGCGTCGGGAGGTCTGCTCGGCGACCATTGAGTCCGAGTTGCCGAACGTCCGGGGTTTGAAGATGCCCGAATGTGACGCCATGGTGGTTGTGTTTTGGCACTGAGATGTGAGAAAAAAAGGTGCGAGCAATACACCTTCATTAGACCAGTTGAACAAGCCATGAATATTATTTGAGAACAAAGGAAAATTACGAATGAATGGGTTGGCTCATCTGCATTGGCTCTCTTTTATCAAATTAGTTGTGTTGGCGTAATATATTTCGTGGTTGTTGCTCATTTGCACTCATTTGTGCTGTATCATTTCGATTGATCTCACTACTGATTATTCCGTTTCTGTTTATTACGTGCAACTCTCCTAAAGCTTCTGTCTCTTAGCCTCCTGCTCATCCTCCGATGGGAAATCTTCGCCGTCGAACTCAGCCTCGTCCACCTGGTCGTACTTAGCCTTCAAACCCTTCATCTTTCTGGTTTGCATTTTGCTCAAGTCCTGGTCACCAACGTGGATCTTGGCCACCTTGTCACCCATGAAGTCGGTGGTGACGTTCTTCTTGACCTTGGCCTGCAACTGCTTAGGCTTGGTCAATGCCTGCTTTTCGAGATCTGGTGGTGGGGTCACTCTTCTGCCGATCTTGAAGTCGAAACGAGGGCCGATCTCGTCCACCTCGACACGGGGGATCTTCTGTCCGCTCTTGTAAGTCTTCAACTTGTAGACTCTGAAATGCAATAAGGGGAGCGTGGTGGAGTTGGGGTCCTCCATCTCGCCCACAGACAACGAGATGATGTACTGCAAACCGGCAACGTCCTGCAAGTCGGTTTCATCGCCCCGGTAGAAATCCAAAAAGTAGGACTTGATCTGTTGGAAGACAGGGTGAGTGTCGAACTCGGGCCCGTTGAAAGTGAACATGGGCTTCAATCCAATGGGGAACGTCACCTTTCTGAAGTCGCTGAACAACTGGTGGTTGTCCTGGATGGACAACTCGATCATGTCGTAGATTTTGTGGTTGAAGAAACGAGAGAACGTCAACGTGTTGGGTCTTTTCTTGTTGTGGGAGGAGAACACCATGAGCGAGCAGTCGTTCTTCTCGGAGAAGAACTCCAAGCCGGAGGGGTCCTCGAAGGGTCTGATCTCGTTCTTTTTCGAGAACTTCTTGGCGTCGGGCTTCTTGATAGCCATCAAGTCGACCATGGCGTCGTGCAAAAACTTGTTGCCGGTGGCACCTGGCACGAACAAAGCCTGCTTGGTGTTTTCCACCAACTTGGCTTCCTTCTTGGCCAATGCTCTTTTGGAACGGGCGTTCTTGGGCTTGCTAGAAAGTTAGTTTGAGTTCGATGGTTTGAAGCTGATTGTTCAAAATTACATACGCTGTTCTGATCATTGCAAAAGAAGCTTGTAGGAGCTAGGTGATGCCCATCGCTCGAAAAAAATAGTGCGCATGGAGCCCGCGAAAAAAATAGGTCGTACCCGGATTCGAACCGGGGTTGTTCGGATCAAAACCGAAAGTGATAACCACTACACTATACAACCAATTTCAAAGTTTTAAAATTGCCGTGACGTTCATACTAAATATTTCTTATATGTACCGATAATATGACATATGTCTTTGAAATGATTAACGTTCTCTCATTTTATTGCAATCACCAATTTTCCAGCGAATTTCAACCCCAGAGTCCTTTGCGTCACCTTGCATTCACACCTCATCTCCTTGCGCACTGTAGCTATCTCAACTGTCACAGGAATACCTACAACTTCCTTGTTCTGTACCCGCTGCACAAACTCGTAAAGTTTGCATTTACGTGTGCCGCTACAGAGCTTGGTCTCATTTCCGTCACCGCCTGTAAATTTTGGCCGGCGGCCCCAATATTGGCTCACCCCAGCCGTCATCTCCCTCAGCGTCAGATCCTCGAGATCTACACCTGCAATTTCACAGAAGTGGCTTCAAGAAACAGACTAAATCTTTTCTTGTCATTTCCCCAAGACATCCTCGACTGTTTTTCCGTTTGTCAAGTGCTCATCCACTCTTCTGATCCATCTCCGTATTGACTACTTCATCCACACAATGAGCCCCGGTCCAAGCACACATCCCCAGAGCCCTTCCGAGGTACTTAGCGACTCGATGAGCCCGCAAGTTTCCCGCCCAACAATACACACGTTGGCGCACAAACAGCGCTCGTCGTCGGTCAACTCCATCGGGTCCACCCACTCCACCACCCAGCGGAGCATGTCGATTGTCAGCTTGGAGTCTCCTCGAAACTCCATCGTGTCCGTCGAGGATAACTTCCACAAGCCCAGCCGCACAAACAGCAACACCAGCCTTGTGTCCTTGGGCGGCAACTCGCCGGCCGAGTTCCGGGACAGCTACTCGATGCCGCTAAGGCACCCCAAGATCAGGTCCCGGAGCGCCTGTGCCGTGCTTTCCGACGAAGAGTTTTCCGAGCCTGAGAGCAGCTCTCGGTATGTCCGCTGGAGACGGCGTTCCAGCGACAAGGTCCAGAAACCATCGTTTCTTTCAATCATCAAGAAGGATTTCAAGATCCGGTACGACACCGCCGGCAAGCCCAAGCCCGGGCCGGCGCCAAATCTGGCAAATTCACGGTACGAAGACTTGGTCTCGTCTCCGCTTTCGCAGTCGACCGAGCCATTTCACGCCCCTCCCACATCCCTACTATCGGACGACTACGAGCCCACAGCTAAAAGCACCAGTGGGCCATCCACACAAAAGAAGCATCGGTCGTCATCTGTCTCGCATAACGTGTTTTTGAAAAAACGGTTTCTTTTGTCCAAGGACATCCAGTTCGAGCTAATGTCTGGCCAGAGCTCCAGCCCCACTGCATCATCACCCATCAATCTAGATACGAGGTTTCCGTTTCCCACCGTGCCACTGCCGTCTCCCGTGCGTGACGTCCCCAATAACACGGCATTTGGGCCTCTTCATAATTCATTTTCTCCGCCAAACTCACCCTCGCCAACTCCAGCACCTCCAAATCTTCACCAGGGACCGCCTCCGGTTCCTCAGAACAAGCTCCTCCAAGAGCTCAACCGCAAATGGAACAAGGCTATGTTTTCTGCTAGCGCCGGGGACTACGTTCAAAGCATTATGAACGTCCCCGACATCTACTCCAGCAGAACCATTGTCAACAGGAAACGTGAGAGATCAGAGCTGACATCAAGCACTGACAGTTTGACTACCAATCATCCATGATACCAGCCATCTTAGTCACAACAATCACCACCATCATTATCATCATCATTATCACAACCATCATCATCATCATTATCACGTCCATCATTTTCGCAACCATCATGATATCAGCAGAGCCTGTACCATTCATTTCTTTCCCGCTTGTACTTTACCAACGAATTTCATATTTCATCAATGCATGTATTTGTACTTCTCGCTAAAGTAAGATCTCGTCATCTTGGTGGACTTCTAACTCGACGAAAAATGGCAACTTCAAGAGCTGACTTGCAGCAAGCCTTTTGGTTGGATCCAAACTGAAGCACCCGTAAAGGAGCTGCACCAATTGCTTGAGGTCGTTGTACCCCTCCAACTCGTGTTTATACCTCACAACGGAGTCCCCGTCGCTCGACTGAAGCGTGGGCTTGACAAGAGTGTGTGTCTTCGTGTCAATGTACTTCAAGGTATCGTGGATGACGCTGTCAGATGGAAGGCACTCGTTTTCATTCTCGTAGCTGAGCACGGTCGAAACAAACTTGACGAGGTTCCCGTTGAACGTGGTGCTTTGCACACTAGGTAAATTGATTTCGAGTCCGCAACCATGCAATTCTGCACACTTTTGCGTTTTCTCCACTCCGAAAGTGAGGATGATCTCAATGAGTGCATCTATATCGTCGGGCGAGTTGAAAAGAGGAAACTTCCTGGCAAGCAAAGACAATCCGATCACTCCAACAGACCAAATATCAATCTTGGTCGATTGGTTTGTGCATTTGAAAAGCACTTCTGGCGCTCTGAACCCCCTGGTTCCAGCCCTGTTCGCTCTTCTTGGAGGTCTCTGATCGGATTTGGGGTATGCAGCCTTTATGTTCAAACGCTTTGAGTACACTTTGTTGATCGAACTCTTTTCATGGGAGAGACATGGGCAGGTGTTGGAGGAGCGATAGGATGAAGGCAGAGGCATTTTCTCTGCCAATCCGAAGTCCACCAAAACGCCCTTCCCTTTGAAAGGATCGTAAAGGAAGTTTGTTGGTTTGAGATCACGATGAATGATGCCTTTGCTGTGAACAAACTCGAGGCCCTGCAAGAGTTCCCAGGTATACTTCTTGATTCCCTTGAGCGGTATGTCTCTGTAGAAATCTCTGAAGTCAGCGTGTTGATAGTATGGCAAAATTGCAAGCACCTGATCCTGGAAGCGCAAGATATCAAGGAGGGGAGCCACATGAGAGTTCCCGCTTAGCATGAATAGCAAGTTTAGTTCATTATGGATTCTGTTGGGAGATGAGGTAACGTAAATCTGCTTCAATGCGACGAGTGGGTTCTTCTTCTTTCTTTTGGTAGGTTTTCCACCTGTGATCTTTTGAAGAGGGGGTGATTTCCAAAGCTGAGAACCAAGCATCACAGTGCCGTCCACAGCCTCCGCCTTGTACACCGTTGAAAATGTGCCCTCGCCGATTTTGTCAAGTAGACGATACCTTTCGGCCAAAACAGGGAAACTTTCCTCTAGCTTATGCATTTCCTCCAAGATTTCAAGCGCGACGTCTTCTTCTTCGTCGGGGCCCTCGTGTTCCTGCTCCTTCATAAGCGGGCCATTTGACGACTGCTCGGCGTCTGGTTTTAGCACGCGACTGGCGGCAGTATCAAGTTGACCTACGCGGGAGGAATTGTTGCTATGCTGATCTTTGGTGAGGGTTGCTTCTTCCGTAACGATTCCGTGTCGAAGTTCCTGTTGCTGGACGGCGCTCGTGGAACTGGCGGAGCTATGCATGTATGGGGTTCTTTCTTTCGATGCGCTGGAACGCAAGTTTTGATCTCTGATGAACGGGGTTCCTGAGAGGTCGCTGGCTGAGGTGCCTTGGATTTCTGGTCCCGGCGACTGAGGAGAGTCCAAGTGTGTCGACTTGACTTTTTCGTAGAACGGGTCGTCTGTAGAGCCACGGCGTTTGCGTTTGAGGTGAGACTCCATTGCCGCTATTTCGTCATTGAAGATGGAGTTGGAAACGGTAGCAGGGTTTTCAAGCGAAGATACGCGTTCCCGAAGCTTTTTGAATGTGGGACCTATCGTGTCCATGATTTACTAGCGGGAAATGCGGAGTGGTGGGGGATGTAGCAAAGTGGAGATGGCGCTTGAATGTTGTGGATCACAGTAGCGTGTCTGGCTGGTGTCTGGATGCAGCACTGGTCGAGGAACTCTGACCGTGTCTGAGTCAACACAGAGAATGGTTCAAATTGTAAGAAGCTGAAGTTTTTTTTCTTGAAAAATCATTTTTGATCTCATCAAGTTGTAAATTCAGTTTACTTTTTGCTGATCGCTGGTGATCTTCATACTGCACTGCTTGAACTACGATACCCAGTCGTCAAAGAATCACCCCATCGGAAACCATCATTATCTTGAGCTTTCAAGTTTTGCAACAAGAAAATGGGCAATTTTCTTGTATTTGGTCGAATCGATTCTTGTATTGATTATTTATGTTTACATGGCCATGCTCACGTAAGACGATTTGCACCCAATCCAGTCAAGTGAACACAACAAGCAAATCCTCGTAAAAGAGCCAGCTTCGAGAAGGATTCTTGTGAATC
This sequence comes from Metschnikowia lopburiensis (nom. inval.), assembly GCA_030563105.1. NCBI lineage: Eukaryota > Fungi > Ascomycota > Pichiomycetes > Serinales > Metschnikowiaceae > Metschnikowia > Metschnikowia lopburiensis (nom. inval.). The sequence goes on from JAKUBC010000012.1 coordinate 357,981, forward strand.
ATGATTGAATAAAAAGCATTTTGGCAATTTTCTAATTCGACCGCCTTTGTTTCCATTACCTTGTCAAGAATTTGACTAGTCAATGACACCCTAAAAACTGTGCACTTCCCCTCTATTTATGAACAAGAGTTCTTGATCAACAAAGCGACAAAATAAGATTTATTCATCGTTTTGAAATCCTTTGCCCATACTAGAATGAAATGGATCTAAGCGGATCCACACCTTCACCAAAGGTCGTGCGACATGCAACACTCTGGTGCGATCTGAAAGCGAAAAAATTTCCTCCACTCAAGGCCATGTTCTCCAGATCCACGCAAGCCAGCACGAGGCTGGTGACGCCTCTCCAAAGCATAAGAACGGCCAAGAGAAGACCGGCTTATCCTAGATACCGTGCCGAATTGGTGCCACTCACCCATCCCAAGAAGGACCACTCCGGCTTCTTCCAAAGACACATGAAAGCATGGTTGGGCCCCAAGAACATCAGAGGTGAGTACTACAGAAACAAGTACTACTACCCACCACAAGAAAACAAGCCCAACTACATTGTCAGCGACGGCAACACCGTTGTCGTGCCAGGCAAGGAGGCCTACTCCCGCCCAGAACAAGGCAGAGACCCATCGTTGCATCCATTCCCCCAAAACCTCCACTGCAAAACGTCCACAATTGTGTCTGACGACATGAAGCAACAGATCTACACCGAGGCCACGGTGAACAATGTGCTGGCACAGGAGCTTGCCCACAAGTACAAACTCAAACTCGCAAGAGTGGAGGCCATCATCAGATTACAGGCTGTCGAGAACAGCTGGAGATCAAAGGTATGTTTAACTTCAGCCACGCCGGCGATAATGATGACATTATATGATTAGTCTTTAAGACACCCACATGGTTTCAATTTGCATATAACTGAGACGCCTTTCTATTTCAGAACCTTACTAACATCCAGGGATTGGTGACACAGGAGTTGGAGAAGTTTTCCGGGGTCATGAACAAGATCTTCCCCTTGTACGAGCCCTCGAAAACCGCAGACAACTTGACGGAGATTCCTACTCCCCACAAAACATTGCATCAGAGATTCTTGACCATCTCCGAGTCCGAGCCATTTGGACCCGTGGACGCAGCCAAGATCTTCGACCTAGAACCAGCCCAAACCACGCTAGACAACTTGACCGAGCTCAAGGAGGAAGGTGAGAAGAAGGTGGTCACGAACAAGGTGTTGGTGGGTCAACAGAAGGAGGGTGACAGAAGACAGTTCAGATTCACCATGGCCAACAGTGGGGAGGTTGGATACCGTTACGGTGCCTCGAGAAGAGACAGAAAGAAGGACAGAGCGGTGGGCTTCGACAAGATCGGCCGCATGATCTACACCATCTAATGTACATAGAAATCGACTTAAGCGATAAAAAATGAAGTCTGGAAAAAAAATTGAAAAGAAATCATCTATAAAAAGAATGTAATACCTATCCTGTTCTGCCTGGCCCCACACGACCGGCTCGCGACTTTTTCGCTGACACGTCCAGAAAAAACACCTTGAACCGCACTAGCAAGCCATGTTGTCCCGTTACATTGCACTCTTGGCCCTCGTCCTGAGCATCTGGGCTTCCGCCTTGACCTTCAGCTTGCCTGCCAAGGAAAAGGCTTGTTTCTACATCTTCACCGAGCAACCGAACACCCAGGTGTCGTACTACTTTGCCGTGCAATTGGGAGGCTCCTTCGACGTGGACTACACGATCAAGGACCCCTTCGGAAACACCTTGCTCCAAAAGTCCAAGGAGAGACAGGCCGACATGGTCATCACCGCCAAGACCGTGGGTGAGTACGAGTTCTGCTTCTCCAACGAAATGTCCACGTTTGCCGACAAGGTGATCGACTTCGAGATCAAGTTTGACGGCGACGCATCCAAGCAGTTCCGTGCTTCCATGCCCGAGCAGCCCAACACAAAGCCCAACTCCCACGTGGAGGCCATGAAGAAAACCGCCCAGGAAATAGATTGGCAGTTGGAGGAGCTCAAGAGATCCTTGCAGTACTACAAGACGCGGAACAACAGAAACCAGGACACCGTGCGGTCCACGGAATCCAGAATCTACTACTTCTCCATCTTGGAGGTCTTGTTGATGGTCGGAATGGCCGTCTTGCAGATTGCTGTCGTGCAGCTTTTCTTCAAGGGCTCCAGAAAGCAGCTCGTCTAACGTAGCGTTTCAAAATATGCAGATTCTAATATACAACTAGATTAGTGTGATGTCCCCTCCCGTCTATTGTCCAATGGGACAGTTTCTCAAGTAGTCCACCTTGTTCTTCAACACTCTGATGGACTTGAGGAAGATCTCCGTGGGCTCCATGGCTCCGGTGGACTCGACATTGAAGATGAAGTGGTTCTTTTTTCTTCCCAACTTGACCTTGCCGTCAAACTCCTCGTGTCTCAACACCTCTCTGGAAACGGTGTCCTTTCTGGCATCGGCAACGTAGGCCTCGCCATGTTCGTTAATGCCAATGACACCGGTGGGGAAACACTTTTGGAATCTCTTGGCTTGCTCGCCCACAATGGGCTCCTTGATGTCAATCACGGGCATCAATCTGTACGAAGCCGTGGACACGGGCGAGAACTTGGCGTGGTCTGCTCCAACACCCAAAATGCAGTGGACTCTCAACGAGATCTCTTGTCCTGGTCTCAACTTTGCGAGCAAAATGTCGGGGTCACAGGGGGTCACAGGCAGATCCTTGAAAAGCTCCACCTGGCGGCCCTGGGGCTCGAATTTGAGGTCCTTGGCGTAGACTGTGGAGTTTCTGTAGAGAATCTTGGGGTCCGTGCAGCCTTCCGGGGCGTTCGGGTTCTTCGAGCAGCTCACGTCGAGCGACAACACAATGGTGTTGCTGTCGTTGAAACGCTCCTTCTCGTCCACGGTGGGATCGACCCAAACAAGCGCATCTGGGTCGACGTTCAATGGAATGAGACCGATTCTGTGGGCCAACACCTCATCCTGGATCACGGAGGTGTTGTTGAACACGTACACCGTTTCAGCGGCGACAGAGGGGACCTCTGCAAGCATGATCCTTCTGAAAGCGTTGGCGATGGAGGTGTCGATGTTGATCAAGTCGAAGTTGGCACTTCTTCCTGCGATGTAGGAGATGTCAATGTCAAACGTCTTGTTGAACTTCTCGGCATCCCAGGCATGGTCTCCCGAGTCGTGGCCGGGGAAATCCGTGGAGGTGGTGTTCGTCACACGGTTGTACTCAATACCAACGATATCAGACATGATGAGGTTTAGCGTTCACGATGATTTTTTTCTCATCTCTCATCGAATGCGGTGGTGCACGGGTGCACTGGGGTTTACATATCACCACTGTAAGACATTCAATTCATATAAATATATGATTTCAATTATTTATGTTTTTTTTGAAATGGATTTCCGTTGTTGTCATTTCCAAATTTTGATTCTTACTTTTGTATGCACAAGGCACTTCATGAGCTACCTTTACCCTCTAATTCTGTACCATCTTGCTGCTAATCATTGACTTTACTGCAGCTGATTCAAAAACAATTTCAAACGAACAATTGCTGGAAAGCCCGCTCCCGCAATGTTTCTGAGTTCAGGCCCTCTTCTCGGGGAGTGGTCCTCTCATAGTTCCAAACTCGGCTGATGCTGCTCCAAACATCCACAGTAAGTAATGACACATTGCCGTTGAAGCCATCGGAAACTGCATTCAGCAGCACCGGCAGCTCCGGCGTAAGCTGCTCTGTTACTGGGCTTTGAGTGACTTCCAGATCGTCTGTGGCACACATGAGGCAGTAGAACACGATCTGCAACGAGAAGATGAAGACATCGTAGACAATGGGCTCGAGTCTAGAAATTGGGAGCCGCTCGCCTATAAATTGGGTACTCAACCCTCCATGTAACTGGTGGTCTATGGCGTGACTGGTCAGGTAAGTCCCAAGGAGAAGGTGGTCTAGAAATGAAATGCTGTTGACGATGACCACACATCCAAGAAGAAACACCCTCTGTTCATTTTTGTTATCTTCATTGAGCATAAGCGTGGTAACGTTACTGGCGAACGGGTTGGAAAGAAACAGGTGCACCATGAGCCTTAGGGCAAGGAGGAAAACGGAGACATCTCGTAGATACACAACGCCAATCAAAGCATATCCAAGGGTCCCCAAGAGGGTCCTCAAGTCCCGAAGAAACTGCTTCTTTTGCTTGTAGAGATGAGTGGCATTATTGCATAGAGTTTCTTCCACAGTCGGATATCGCTGGCTCGTGAATGTGTCAGGCATGAGAATGTTTCACCAGACCATAAAGACTTGTAAAATTTAATGAAAAGCGGTTTTCAGGTAAATGGCGATGTGTTCGAGGCTCGGACCAACTCTCAGGTGTCTATGCGGAGTATGTGGTGTTGACCTACTGCGCGAATGCATTTTGCAGACTATGGCTATTCAAGCGAATGTTCTATTATTATACACTACCGAGCGAAAGCTGGCTATTTCTTCGACTTGATCAGCTTGATCATGTCTCCTCCCAACATTTGAATTTGGTCGAAGATATCTTGCTTGTTCACCACAACTTCCTCACCGTCATCGGTAGGCTTCACATCGAGTCCCAAAGTCACTCTGAACTTCTTCTTCGAGAGTGCTGTGGGCAAGAAAACACCACAGATGACACTAGCCGATTCCTCAAAGATGGCAGGGCATCTCCTGGTGGAGAAGATCACGGCGTTGCCGAATCTTTTCCTCAACAAAGACACAAACTCTTTGGTGAGGTCACCTCTAGACTCAACGTCCGCTGGGAACGAGGTGAACCCCGCGCCCAAGTTCTTGTACTGTGTGCTTCTGGCAATTCCAGAAGTTTTGGAGTTGTCTGAACCTCTGACCTTGATGACGAAGTCGAAGTCGTTGAATGCTGGGGTGAAGATGAGCTCCAAATTGTGCTCAGAAACGCCTTGCAGCTCCACCAATTGCATGGCGGCACGGGCCAAAGCGGTCAATCTGCTAGCGATGGGGAGAGTCACCGTGTTTGCCCACAAAATACCCGAAGGGTCGTCTCTAGAGCCAACAAAAAATTGCGTCTTCATTCCAGAGGGATCGCTTCTTCTGATTTTCTCGAAGTTGCTCTGGATGACTTGGTATGCCTGGATGGTCAAGTTGTCGCTCAATTTGTTATCAAGATCGTCAGCTTCGCCGTCTGTGCGCTTCACCAAGTCAAGCACCAAGGCGTCGTCCTTCCAGTTCCAAGATGCAAGGAAGTTGAGGACCTGGAGGAAACCCTTCTGGACAGAGTTGGGAACAGAGAATGGAGCAGGGTCCACGAATGGCTTCAAGCAAATCAACTCCACAAGTTCGTCAGTGAAGTGCTCCAAGAGCGTGTGGGCATCTAACCACTGCTTAAACAATCTCACGGTTGGTGAGTAGTATGGGTAGCTGGTGGATAAAATGCCGAGCGTTCTCGTGTGTTTGATGGAGCCAAGATATTTCTGGTTGAAGCGGAAGTAGACGTCTTGCACAATGGCCTTTTGAGATCCTGAGTTGGACACGGCTCTCAAGTAGAGCATCTCATCTCTTTCCGAGAGAACACGGAATCTGAAGCCGAAGCCATCGGGAGTCAAGATGTTCAAAAGCGCAATGCTGTCATTGAACGGAATGGAGTCGTCTTTTGTGATGAAAGTCTTGTACACGGTGTCCTTGTTGAGGATTTCGCTGATCTTCAACAAAAATGCAGTTTTAGTCTTCTCCATGGCCACGATTTCGTCGGGCCATCTGGCGGAACTTTCAAATTGCAAGACAGCGTCGCTCCAGAACTCTGGGTTTCCGGTTGCAAAAGGCACTGGCTGCAACATCGAGGTATTTCTGAAAGACGTTGAGGCAGGCAAGAGCGACTTCACGCTCAAAGGCAACTCCAAGTTGTAAATGATTTTCGACAAGTTCTCGAAAGAAGACTTGAGCATGGAATAGTTGGCGGACGAAGTAACGTTTTGAGGCCCGTTGTGCGACACCAGTGGCTGTGGCAACCTGCGGTTGAAGATTGCATTCTCAGACTTCAAGACTTCTGAGATGTTTTTGTAAAAGTGGATGCTCAATGCGTAGTCGATGATCTGAGACACCAATGGCTCATTGCGATCCACAGTCCACACCACACAGTGTTGGATGGTACCGTCTTTGAACTTTCTCAAGGAGGACTTGGCACCCCAGAAAGACCTGAACTTAGCCACATTCTCATCGTCAGCGTCGTTTGGGCCCTTGGTGACGAGCTTGTCGCTTTCGTTGGGATTGAGGAGAACACCAATGGTGTAGTTCTTGCTATGCTGCAGCGAGGGCTTCCTCTTGGCGAGTGAGTATGTGCTGTTGGTCTTGTCATTGAGGATGACGATGCTCGAGACTCTGTCGCCCAAGGCGATCTTCAAGATGGAGTAGATCTTGTGCTTCACGTAGTTGTCGAACGTAATGAAGGAGATTTTCTCAAGCGCGCCGAAAGAATCCTGAATTTCCTCGGGAAGCTCAAGGTGGTACAACAAGTCGAACTTGAAGGCTGCGTTGGTGGCTTTCTTGAGCAAAATTGCGTCAAAGCGGTCGAAAACCACGTCGTTCAAAAGGGCCACGGTGCTGATGGCATTAAGACGCAAGTCCTGGTAGGAGGACTTGCTCATTTTCCATAGTAGGTTCAACTTGACAGTCTTGTCGAATATAGTGGGTGTGTTGAAGCCGTCTGGAATGTATTTACAGGATGCACCGCTGCCGATCTCACTGGTGAACGAGAGGTATCCCGAGGTCAAGTCTTGAGTGGCCAAGTACTTGACCGCACCTTTGAACAACTGGTACGAGGAGAATCCATGCAAAAGAATCTTGTTGCCGTTGGTGCCTCCGCCAGACAACAAGGCACTCAAGAGCATGGCGAACTCGAAATGGCCAAAGCCTCCCTTGGAGAGTTCCGATCCAAAGCCACGTTGTTGCAACCACAAGCGCCCGAGAGTGCATGCGTCTTTGAAGGCCTCCGTGGACTTCTTGTTTGCGTACAAGAATTTCAAGTAGTAGTCGTAAGTCGTGAGAGACATGACCGAGGAGTTGTAGTATGGGGTGGGCGGGAGGTCCTCTGCGTCGCTTTGCACACGGATGCAGTTCTTGTCGGGCAAGAGTTTCTTGGGATCGAAGACGCCGAACGGGAGTGCCACAAGCAAGTTGATAGAGAACTTGGTTTTGTGGAAGGACAAGTCCTCTTCGTTGTCGGTATTGATGCTCTCAAGTTTGAGCACAGGGCACAACACATCGTCGTTCAAGTACGCATAGGAAATTTTCACTGGAAGGTGGTTCTTTCTGGTGATGGGAATGAGGTGCTCGGCCAAGTAGGCAATGTAGAAACTTCTCTTGTACAAGGCACGGTAGTTGAGATAGTCCTTTGGCTGGAACAAGCTAGCAGGCATCGTCAAGGAAATGTCGATGGACAGACCCTTCGCCTGGGCAATGCCGGTTTTCAAGCCGAAAGAGCCCACGAGCGACACGTCGTCAGGGGGCAAGTATGCAAATTTGTAGTTGACCTTGGTAGGTTTGGGGTCGGGGAAGGGGATGGCGACTTTCTTTGGGTTGATGAGTGCTTCGGCCTGTTCGAGAGACAAGTCTTCTGCAGCGGGGACCATCAGGATGCAGTCGTGGAGTCTGTGGAGCACCTTTTCGACACGGGCAATGTGGTGGTCCTTGAGCTTGACCTCGGCGACAAGCTCGTCGATCTGGAGTTTGAAGATGTTGGACTTGAACAACTCGGCAGTCTCACGGGCAATCTGCACCTCCTGCGCGGTGATTTGCTTGCGCTGCTTCTTTGTTGGGCGGCCGTGGATTTTGATCTCCTGTTTGGGGGCGCCGGCGGCCTCCTCTGCGGCGTCCGACTCTTCCTCACTATGTTCCTCGTTGGAAGATTCGTCGGAGCGAGAGGATGCGGCGGGGAGTGGGCCCGAGCCTCCGTTGGCGGAAGCCCCCTCGGGAGAGCCGTTTGCCTTGACTTCACCGCCAAATGTTCTCTTAGCCATCTGATGGGTGTTTACGGTGCAGAAATAGTTGGAGTAGTTTTTTCGATGAGTACAGTCGTGCCCGCGGCAGTCACGTGCGCGCTCCAGCTTTAGTCGGTGGTCGCACCTACATGGTGTAGAACTTCAAGTCTTAGACTAACCACTCCATGTACTATTCCGACCAGATTGGGTTCCCGCCCACGGATAAGAGCCGCTGGCGCTTGCACACGGACGAATTGGGCCGGCAAACGTGGCACTTCTTGAGCGAAAAAGAATGCTTGAAGGAGCCCCAGACGAACACCACCAAGTACCTTCTTGCCCTGGACGACTTCGTTGGCCCTGCTGATGAAGAAAGCATTCTGACGGCAATGCAGGCGGCCATGAAGGGCGCTGAGTACTTGGGCCACATTCAGGAAGATTGCGGTACGTTTGCGTGCCAATATAAGGGCCCCATGTTCATGACTGTTGGATATGTGTTTTCCAGCTACTTCACCAAAACCCCGATCCCCGACCACAAGAAACACGAGATGATTCGGTACATTATCAACACCGCACACCCGGTCGACGGTGGCTGGGGCTTGCACCTGGTGGACAAGTCCACGTGTTTCGGCACCACCATCAACTACGTGTTGTTGCGTATTCTCGGTTTGCCTAAAGACCATCCGGTATGCGTCAAGGCCCGGAAAACCTTGCTTCGCTTAGGCGGAGCTTTGGGCAACCCACACTGGGGTAAAGCCTGGTTGTCCTTGTTGAACTTGTACGGCTGGGAAGGCGTGAACCCAGCTCCACCGGAGATGTGGATGCTTCCCTACGGCTTGTCCATTCATCCGGGCCGGTGGTGGGTCCACACCCGGGCAATCTACCTCCCACTAGCATATCTCAGTGCCAACAGGAGTACGTGTGCAGTTGATCCGCTTTTGAAGGAAATCAGGTCCGAGATTTATCTCCCCAGACAACTCCCATATGAAACCATCGACTTCTCGAAGCACAGGAACACTGTGTGCGGTGTGGACCTCTACTACCCGCACACCAAGGTATTGGACACGTTGAACTGGTGTGTGACCAAATACGAGAAGTACGTGCGGCCCAACTGGCTCTTGAAGCGTGCCAACAAGACAGTCTACGAGTTGGTGCAGAAAGAGTGCAAGAACACCGACTACCTCTGCATTGCTCCGGTGAACTTTGCCTTCAACATGATTGTGACGTACTTGGAAGAAGGCCCGGACTCGTACGCCTTCCAAAGATTTTTGGACCGCAGAGACGACGTTGTTTTCCACGGCCCACAAGGTTTGACTGTTATGGGCACAAACGGTGTCCAGGTGTGGGACGTGGCGTTCATGTGCCAGTACTTGCTCATGGCTGGCTTGGCCAAGCACGAAAAGTACCACGATATGATCATGAAAGGCTACTGGTTCTTGAGGCGCTCTCAGTTCACGGATGAGTGTGAGGACGGCTCCTTCAGAGACAAGAGGAAGGGAGCTTGGCCCTTTAGTACCAAGACACAAGGTTACACTGTGAGCGACTGCACTGCAGAGGCCATGAAGGCGATCATCATGATTGAAAACGATGAGTATTTGGGGCCAAAGGTGCACGATAAGATCGAGCGGGAGAACTTGGAAAATGCCGTTGAGCGGATCCTTTTCATCCAGAACACCGGCTCTTTTGAGTATGGCTCCTTCTCGGCGTACGAAAAGATCCGTGCTTCGCCCATCATGGAGTGGCTTTCCCCAGCAGAGGTTTTTAACCAGATTATGGTGGAGTACCCATACGTTGAGTGCACCGATTCGTCAGTGTTCGGCTTGCTTCAATTCACCAAATACTACCCCGACTACAAGCCGGAGAAGATCCAGCATGCCATCGACATTGCCATCGCATACATTGAAAAAGCACAGAATCAATTCGACGGGTCCTGGTACGGGTCATGGGGTGTGTGCTACACCTACGCTGCCATGTTTGCGATTGAGGCGTTGGAGGCTGTGGGCCAGCTGTACAGCAACTCCGAGGTCGTGAAAAAGGGCCTTGACTTTTTGATCAGCAAGCAGGAGCACGACGGAGGGTGGAGTGAGTCCATGAAGGCTTGCGAGACCCACACCTACGTTCCGTCCGGTCAGTCACTTCTCGTGCAGACGGCATGGGCTGCCATAGCCCTCATTCTCGGTGGATACCCCGACCGAGAGCCGATCGACCGGGCCATCCAGCTCATCATGGAAAGACAGTCCCTTCAGGGCGAGTGGAAGTTTGAGGATGTTGAAGGTGTGTTCAACCATAGCTGTGCCATTGAGTACCCAACCTACAAATTTTTGTTCCCCATCAAAGCGCTTGGGCTCTACGCTGCCAAATACGGGGAGCAGGCGAAGCCCCGCATCGCAAAAAACTGAGCGTCGAAACCGGCCAAAAAAGACCTTTTCCGTGTCCCTTGCAGGTGGGCAAAGCTAGATGCGCTCAGCCACTGCGAGGCGATGGCCCCACAAAATAACGAAAACACAACTTACGACGGCATGATTTTGAAAAGTAGAACCATGAAAGCTTAGATCTCTTATCACCAAACGATAGTAAAAAATTACCGATTATTGCAAATTGTCAAGGGCAAACTACTGCTTAGCCTGCGCGCCTGACACCATCAGTCTGCAGTGATTGGCATCATTTACCCCTGCGCGCATGTCAATTCCCGAACCGTTTCCGAGCCGGCCACTATAAAACCCCTGTCCTTCTCCACCACAATCCCACCATGTTGCCCCAGTACCCGGAAAACGAAAAGGTGTTTTCCACGGAATCGTTCATTGACGGCGCAGACATGACTCCCCCTCCTTTCCCACCACCCCAACTGCCTCCATGCTACCCAGTGTATGGATATGCTTACCCACCCCCAGGGCCACCTCAGGGCCCACCACCAGGCCCACCTCCCGCAATCTTCTTCAAGGAAGTGCATCCCAAGGATCCTTTCTACCAGGAGTTCTGCGAGAGAAAGCCCAAAAAGCGGTCTTTCCGCACGGTGGCTGCCTGGTTCGTGCTTTTCCTGGCTGCGTTCATGTTCTTCACTGCTGGTAGATGGTACCAGCACGAGCAGATGCACCACATGATGCGTCACGGCCCCCACCATGGCCCACACCATCAAGAGCACCCACCTCACCATGGACCCCCACCACCGGGCCCTCCTCCTCCTCCAGGTCCCCCACCTCCAGGTCCTCCACCTCCACCTGGTCCACCCCCACCAGGTCCTCCACCACCACCACCTCACCGCAAGGGCCACAAGGGCCACAAGGAGCACAAGGAGCCTGAGGAAGCGCAATCTGATTTCAAGGAAGCCAAGGAGTCTGTCGAGGGTCACAGACCTTGTAAGGACAAAGAGTCCGAGGTCGAAGCCGATGGTACGAGACAAATGGAGCACACTGAAGTTCAGGAACAGAAGCACCACTCGAAGGGCCACAACAGACACTCTAAGGACCACAAGGCCCACCCAGAAAAGGAGTTTGACGCCCAAGAGGAATTCGAGAGCGCAGGTGACCGCATGATGGAGGAAGTCTCTGAAATCATCGAGAACATCGTTGGCCACGTCAAGGAGATGGGCCTCCACTAAATTACAATTGTTTGAATTTATTTTATTGTAGAAAGGTAGAATATGCAAAGAAAAGAAGGCGATTTAGAACCAAAAAAATAATGCCTTCAGCCAGATTCGAACTGACGATCTCCTCATTACTAGTGAGGTGCCTTACCAACTTGGCCATAAAGGCGGCTGCTTAACAATTCGCGAACTGATAACAAGACTTGGTGCTAAACCACTTTGCCATTTTCGCTGTTTTTTGCGGCCGGGTAACCGCGCGTCATGTGACGTGCGTGCCGCGGCGTGCGGCTCGCACTGTGAAATCCTGTTCCATCAGTGCACTCACATCTGAAATGGCTCCCATAGCTACAGGTTGGTTGCGAAAAACGTGAAACCGTGCTTTTTTCTACCGTTTGGGCTTCCCAGACACAACAAAAAGCGGTTTTTTTAGGAGGTAGGAGGTAGGAGGTAGGGAGCAGATCCATTGTGATTTGTGGGCTTTCAAAAACCGGTATTTAAGACGTTCTTTGGTTGCGGAAAATTTAGAATTACGCTTTTTTTCACCCTACTTCCCTGCTCAGCACAACTACAAAGCGATTTTTGTTCATTGTAATGAGATGAACCTGTCCTTGACGACAGCAATCGTGTTCTCTTAATAAGGCAATATAGCATCTTGCATGAGCGAAAAATGATTAAACTTTTCATATCATTGCCCTACTGGGAATGAGATGGAATCCTGCGATGAAAATGAAAGCTGTTCTATTAGTAAAGAGATATGAGCACCCTCACTGTCCCCGATGATGAAAAGGGGATCTCCCCGTAGCTAATGCAAGATTTTGAAAACAAATTCGCCGTTCAGTCTAACATCCAGTCCATGAAGTACACGCACTAGAATTACCGTTCGTTACACAGTAGGCCGATACTCTCAAGTTCAGCCATTCACATTCTCCCTGTGAAGGCATCCGCTGTGACTCCAACAACGTTTATGTCGCAACATGGCTAGCCGATCTCGTGGCGCCATGGGTCCTGCAGCTCGGCCAGCACCTTTCGTCCATGATTTCTTCATCTCTTTCTTCAGAGCTTCTGACTGACTCATTACATTGTATATTGAGTTTCCTCAAGAGCCTCCAAACTGCCACTGGTGACATTTGCATAACTTTCTCATAAGGGAACCCCTCCTCGCCTCTTTTTGTCACTCACCTTCCTTCACTGTACCATTTGTCTCCAGTCATCAGCAATACCCAATTAGCTGCGTTCGGTGTTGCATGGTCACGGTATCTAAGGGATCTTCAAAACTGCTTGATTCAGCTGCAAACTCTGCATTTTCCCAATTTCCCAACCATCCAGGCGGTGCCACTCTGTTTCAATCTCATCTGGTACCGCAACAACTTTGAGCCCCTGGCCCATTACTACGGCACTTGCATTTGCCGTCTAAATCATTTCCGCAGATAGTATATCCTTGTCGTTCTCTGACCTTAAGTCTGATGCCCATGCTGAGACTAAAACTGCCTGTAGCAGTAAATATGAAGTCAACAAGTAAGGCAGTGGATAATAAAGCATATCCGTTTGTAAAATATCTATAGACTATTCTGTCAAGCAAAGGTTTCATTTTGTCCTTAAATGCGATCTAAGAATAGAGGATAACTCAGAGTGGGTTCGCGAACTGACAATCTTGCCACCGACCTCTTTTTTGGTGTCTACATTATTATAAAACGACGCATGCCTTGGTCACGTGTCGGTGCGGCTCAGGCTTGGAAGTGATTCTCAATCATGGATACAAAAAAATAAGGTTTTTCCGGAGCCACAAGTGGTTGCAAAAAACTGAACCAAACACCATCATTTCGAATTTGCTACGGATGTGAGTTTTGATACCAGAAATGATTCTTTGCATAGACAACTAAACATGCGTTAGCACGACCCTTGAATCTGGCTATTCACCAGCGAAAAGCGCTTCAATCTACTCACTTAATATGGGCAGTGATATCTCCTCAAGGTCCTTCGATACAAATTCCAGAATATGAAGAGCAGCCATTTTCAGATTATGACCAGGCGTAAGACTGGCCCCGTACGCCCGATTATTGAATTATTTGCATTAGACTTGTAACGTACGCTTTTTCACAATCGATTGTGAGAGAAGAGTTTTGCAATGCGATTGTAATTTTCACCTTACTTATGAATGAGAAGATGATGAAATAGACACCAAAAAATGAAATCCACGTTTGAAATGTCCAAATATGAAAATTTGTAGGAACCTTGGCCAGAAAGTTTCGTTGAACAGCTGAATTCGAAATTCCTCTTGTTCTGCACCGGATATTTTCTCGTTTCAGCCTTTGAGGTTGTAGAGCACTCTTCGGGAGAATTTCAAAAGCCGCAAGTCTTGTGAAATAAGTCATGTATTATTTCCTCGAGGTAGAGTGGATCGGTAGCAGTGGAAAGAATCGCTCGAGGAAGTAGTTGGGCAGGTCCATTGGATTTTTGGTTGAGCCATGGCTCCTGTCCGTACACCCGTACACCACACAAAGGCTCAAAAAATTTCATCACCAAATCAAAGAACTCCAGCCACATGTTGGGACTCTTCCAATCCACGAGAGCCCTCTGGGCAAGAGCAACGCCTCTTCTACAGACCAGACAGGCGTCCTACTTGGGCCATTTGGGCCCCTCCGACGGTGCCGTCAAATCTTACAAAAGACTCGGTAGAGGACCTGCCTCCGGCAAAGGTAAGACCTCCGGTCGTGGTCAAAAAGGTCAGAAGGCCAGAGGCAAGGTGCCTCATTGGCTCGAGGGTGGTCAGACACCTTACTACAAACGTTTCCCAATCATCGGGTTCAAACGTCCGCACAAGAAGGAGTTCAAAGAGCTCACCTTGACCCGGATCCAGGAGTTCTGGGATGCCGGCAGAATCCCCTTGCAACAGGGCGAAACGCTTACCATCAGAGCAATGAGAGAGTGCGGTTTGCTTACGGGCTCGGTCAAAGACGGTGTCAAGTTGTTGGGCAATGGCGCCAGTGGCTACAATGTGCCCTTGCATGTGGAAGCCTCCAAGGCCTCCGAAAGCTCCATCGCTGCCGTCCAGGAAACGGGCTACACATTCACTAGCGTGTACCACACGAAGTTGGGTTTGCAGGCACACTTGTACCCCGAGAGGTTCCTTTTGAAGAAGGGATACGTGCCATTGCAGGCTCGTCCAATGCACAAGAGAGACATCGAGTACTACTCCAACCCGGAAAAGGGAGGCTACTTGTTGAAGGACCGGTCCTTGTTGTTGGACCACATTGGAGGCTCCACGAGAAAGCAGAAGAAGACCACGCAGTCGGCCTTCGACCGGCAATTGGAGACTGCCACCGCCAAGACCCACACGGACTTCCTTGAGTGCAAGACGGTGGACTTTGCCAGCCTCAAAATCTAATGTACATAGAGCAAATGATAAGCAGATGATCCTGACGGGATGTAGGGGCCATGGTCCGCCATGTTGACGATAAGTCAGTGTAGAGTATGAGGTGGTCTTCAGGGTTTCTAGAGCTAATGAGAAATGGATTTAAAATTTCAAGCGTGAAATCGTGTTGTATGCTAATGCTCTATGCTAAAAGGCTGCCGGGCTGGAATCGAGATCCACAAACGTTTGTAGGAGTGACTCCACAATGGCCTGGATGTCCGTGAGCTTGACTTCCAGAGCAGACAGCCCGTTGAAACCGTAGTTGTATTTCCGTAGCGCAAATGCAGCTGCAGTCTTTGTCATTTGGTAGATTTCCCGGATGGCCACCCGGTCGTTGGCCGACAGGGCGTTGGCAGAAAGCTCTCGGAGCCGAAGACCGGACAGCACGGTTCGGCTGATGGCTTGCGATATTTGGTGTGGTGTTGTAAGCACCAGTGACGAGATGACGGATGCTGGCGGGGCCACAGGTTTCTTGGTTTTGTTCTCCAACACGCGGTCAAACACGCTGGTATCTGACTTCAACGCATGGGCATTTTTCATACTGAAAAAGACGCTGTCTTCTGGAGCTGCAGCCTGGTGAAGTTCTGACACTGTGGCAGAAACGGAGAAATCGAGACAGAAGCAGCGTATCCTTGCCGTTCTCCGTTCGGCGTAGAACACCATGTACGAGTCTGTGTCATCCCCCGAGTATTTGGCGAGAATCCCAACACTGGGGCTCTTGGATACGATTGACTGGTAGAAATATTCTCGGGTGGTGTCCAGCTCCGAGTACACGTCGAATGGGCCGTTGGTCAAAAGGTAGAGGGGGATTCTTTCGTAGTAGACAAGCGAGATGAACTCGAGCAGCGAGTATTTGGTATCGTATGGGAATTTTGCATCGCTCCAGATCTGGAGATCGGGCACCACGAGCTGTGGTGTTTCTAGTGACACCGTTGCAATGGGCATGGACTCTAGTATCGTCTGTGATGATGGATGTAGGTGTGCAAGCTAATGCTTATCGCACTGATGCCACAACACATTCTGAAAATGATATAAAAGAAAAATAGTGAAAGCCCGAAATAAAAAGAACCCAATAGCGCCTTTACAATTTGAAATTCGGGGGATAGAGAGATTGCTCAGCAGACCGGTAGTGGCGGATCTACCATGGCCTGTCATAGTCTGTAGTACATCCCTTCCCACACGCATCGAGAAAGTCAAGATTGTCCTTCGAGAATTTTGTCTAAAAGTTACGATCACACGAGGTCCTACACGTTTTGGTGTATGTGGCGATACTAATCGGGACACTTCACACTTGGTTAGATCACTGTCTGTGAAACAGCGACGGCAAGCTCGGATCTCCGATATAATCGAGACACCAAAATGCCAAAAGTAGTCTAGAAGGGTGAAGGTCGGTTCGGGTCCCTGTAATTCCACTCGCTTTGAGAACAGTAATTCCTCAAGGCCTCCCCACCGGAGTCCATTTTTCTTGGACCCCCGCTGGCCAGTGCATCCCATAGTGCGCACAGTTTAGTGCGATGCATCAAATTTTTATCTACAACCCTTGTCACAGCAGCCACCACACCATGACCTCCAAAGTGTACTCCGTGGCACGGGTGTATGCCGACGTCAACAAACACAAACCACAAGAGTACTGGGACTACGAGGCCCACACGATCGAATGGGGAGACATCCGCAATTACGAGATTGTCAGCAAAATCGGGCGCGGGAAGTATTCCGAGGTGTTCGACGGCGTCAACATCTTGAACGACATGCCGTGCGTCATCAAGGTGTTGAAGCCGGTCAAGATGAAGAAGATCTTCCGGGAGGTGAAAATTTTGAAGAACATCACCGGCGGGCCCAACGTGATTGCGCTTTTGGACATTGTGAGAGACAGCAATTCCAAGATCCCGGCCCTCATCTTTGAGCGGGTCGAGAACGTGGACTTCCGCATTCTCTACTCGAAGTTCACCATCAAAGACATCCAATACTACTTCACGCAACTTCTCGTGGCCTTGGACTTTTCCCACTCCATGGGTATCATGCATCGCGATGTGAAACCACAAAACATCATGATCGACCCGCAAACGAGGCAGTTGCGCCTCATCGACTGGGGCTTGGCCGAATTCTACCACGCAGGTATGGACTACAACGTCCGTGTGGCCTCCCGGTACCACAAGGGCCCCGAGTTGTTGATCAACCTACAACAATACGACTACTCGCTTGACTTGTGGTCTGTCGGCTGTATGTTGGCGGCCATTATCCTCAAAAAGGAGCCCTTCTTCAGAGGAGACTCCAACAACGACCAGTTGGTGCAGATCGCCAAGGTCTTGGGTACCAAGGACTTGATGGCCTATGTAAATAAGTACCGGATCAAGTTGAGCGACGAATACGACCCAATCTTGGGCAAGTATCCTCGCAAGCCCTGGTCTGCATTTGTCAACAAGGACAACAGCCACTTGGTGCTGGACGAGGTTATTGACTTGATCGACAAGCTATTAACCTACGACCACCAGTTGCGGCCCACAGCTAAAGAGGCCCTTGCACACCCGTTCTTTTCTTTGGCCAGCTGAACGGGATTGGAGATGATAGAGTTTGAGCGGATGTCGACATTTCAAGGCGAGTCGATGGAGATCAGGTCCAACGGCCACCAATTTAGCATTTTGTGACCTTGGTCTAAGGTGGTGGAGTGTAGGATAGGGCGATCGTACCAGGAAATAGAGAAACAAAGTAATTCGTTGATGCAAAGCCCCAGTATCATTAATTCCAGTGTAGCAATAATTTACATGACTATGATTTCTGGCTCTAAGCGCTAGAATACGGGCGATCGTGAGAAGAAGACGAGGCACTACTGTTGTGACAAAGCCCTCAAACATCGAATGAATATCGAGTTGCAATCGGATTAAAGTTAGGAAATTACGTTGTGTACGATCAAGTGGTTAATGAACAAGTATTGACATTTCATCCCGAATCTTACACTCCGATGTGAAATCACTCAAATCAACACTTTTATCTCATTGCATCAGCTTCGTATCAGCTTGGTTTTATTTCATCGCTTCGTCTCATTCTTCCCTCGTCAGGCACAAAAGCTGGTTCCGCTGGCTCGAACCTTCTAATTCTGGTGCGCACAGCCAGCAGGCGCAGGTCCGTTTACGTATCGAGCCGTCTCACGCGTCCCCCATTTTGAGATGCAGATCGCTCTGTCAAATGCACCTAGCATAATTTCACCTCACAACAACCCTGCTTAAATAATCTGACAGCTGCTGTTTCGAGCCGGGCCCGATCTCACTATTGTCTCACTATCCATCGATCGTGTGCCGACCTACCAGTTCGTTCGTTGTTTGTGGTTCCGCCTTATCCGCCGTCTAATTCAAAGCCCTCCTCGTTTCACACCGCTTGTTGAAGCTTCGACTCAGCCTAATTTTGCATTCTTCACCACTCCCATCGCCACTCCATCATCAAAGCTTCATCATGGCCTCCGGCGCTCAGGACCGGACCATGGCCAGATGGGTCAGTTCCCAAATTGAACAGCCCATAGAGGACCTTCCCTCTGCCTTGGCCGACGGCACAACCATCATTGACCTCATCAACTCCATAGCACGCGACTGTGCTTCCCACACGTTGACGCCCGTCCACAAGAAACCCAAATTGCGGCTTCAAAAGATGGAGAATGTCGACGACGCCCTCAAGTTCTGCCGCCTCGTGCTCCAGGTGAACACGTGCAATGTCAGCGCCGAAGACATTGTCAATCGCAATGTCAAGCTAGTGTTGGGCTTCACGTGGACTCTCTTTTTGTTCTCCACATCGCGGCTGATCTCGGTATCCAACCAGACCAAATCGTTCACCGAAATCAAGCTGATCTTGCTTGGCTGGCTCAACAAGACCATCAAACACAATGCCCTCGACCCATTGTCGAACTTCAACGCCGATTGGTCTTTCCAGCAGCAGCGCCGGCCAGATTTGATCTTTGCTTCGATTGTCGATGCATACTTGCCTGGGCTCGTCAAATACTCAGACTACTTGAAAGGGAAGCGGCTCGCCAACTTGAGTTCCATCATCGCGTTTGCCTCCAAAGAATTGCAAATCCAGGAGTTGGTCATTCCAGATGACTTCAATGTGTTGGTGCCGGATGAGAAATGCGTGGTGTTGTACGTGCTTCAGTGGTACATGCTCTTTGGCTCGTTCGATACCAACCCAGCCACCACCAAGTCTCTAGAAAGCGAGGACACCAAGTTGGATTCCTTTGTCGACACTCTCTTGAACGCTGTTAAGCTTAAGAACAGATACAGCACAAAATCGCTACGCCTTTCTAACCGGATGGGATCCGATCGTGACAACTTAGTGCGTCTTCAAAAAGAATTAAGTGATTTGGACATGGCTGGATCCGTGCTTCCTCTCATCAACGAGTACTGCAGCTGCATGGACGAGTCCATCATCACCGAAGACCAGCTCAGACTCCTGAACAACCTCACAATCATTCAAAAGGGTCTCGAACGATTTGAAGAAGTGTTGACGAGGCTTCAGCGGTTCAAGACCACTTGCAAATCATCCTACCTTTGCAATGAGTTCCCTGAACTCCGTGTCTTGATCAAATCCATCAATGCCGAACTCACCGCTGCTGGCGTGCCTTGCAGTCATACTCCCCTCAAGATGTTGTCATTGCCTTCGCTTGTGCACAAACTCGAGGACTTGTTGCTGGCCGAGAAAGACTTGTCCCAACACGCTGAAGAGGTGTCGAATCTTCTTGAGCACTCAATGCTCCCGAAAATCGATGCAAATTTGCAATCCTTCAAGGAAGAACTCCTGGCGGATGCATTAGCACTGAGTCCGGTCAAGGCATACACTTGCGGGCTTGAATCTCTTCACGAGTTTGAAGAGAAACTCCTCACATACGCAAAGGACCTCAAGGAGGAAAATTTTGCCACAGACCTCGTCACACTCACCAAAGCCATGTCTGAATCCCCAAGAATTCCTCAGACGTCAAATAATTCTCCTTACACGGTTTTCAAAGACTTGATCGAGGAGCTTTCAAATAAGAGCCACCTATCGTTCGTGGACTTGAAAAAATTCATTAAGCAGGTTCTTAGTGAAAATTACATAATGAAGCCGGAGGCTCAGGAGTTCATCCGGCTTATTCCAACGCGGAAGCTTTTGGTTAGATCTACCAGCGACGAAGGTTCAATTCTGAGCATGCTGGAAGATAGCGACGACTCTGACAGTGTTTTTGAAAAGGCACTGAAATCGTTGGAATCCAAATTAATGGGCGCTTACAACAAGATCTACGACCTCGACATGTTTATTTTACGGATTGAAAAAGGATTTGACATCTAAAACGCAAAGGCCCGTACACCGCGGAAATTTCTAAGAAATCTTTCGTGGCTCAAGTCTTCACCTCTCGATGTCACTTAACGAAGAAGATCCTTTGACGAAAAACGTCCGCCCTGCTACTGATGCGCTTATAACTGTGAGAATTATTAAGTCATTCCCATATAGAAATGTCAAAAATCACGTTATCCACTCGATCAACTTGAAAGACACCACGCCATCTCAGTTGTTAGAGCAGGTCACTCAGATCATCAACACCACGGGCTCGATGAGACCTTACAGAAATGTGCAATACGATACTGTGAAGGTTTACACGCATGCACACGGCACCAAATCCATGAACTTGGTGATCAATATGGATCACGATGAGAGAGACATCATCCACTGCCAGAGCGAGAGCAATCCCGTTAGCAAGGAGGCGTCGCTTTGGGAATTAGGAGTCGAAAACGAGACGGAGCTTAGCATTTTCAACTACGATGCATACGTCGAGTTCAAAGCCAACCCAGAGGAGAAGTGGTGATCGAAGACCTTGGAATCTTCTTGTGGTGTGGCTTGTCCTGCGACCAATTTAGGTGGCTTTTGAAAACTTAAAGCGACCATGATCAATTCTTTTCATTTCTTCGAGGGTGCTGTCGTCTGGCCCTTATTGATGGTGGTGCAAATCTATACAGGCGGTCGCATCGAATATGATAGAAGGCATCCAGGTGTTTACGCAAGCACTCGCATTAGCACCACATATTAGCATAGTAAAGCAATACACATTGGCGGAAATTGAAAACTACGACCGAAATTGAAGACAGAAAACATACAGCAGCATGAAATTGCCTTACCCCGTGTTATTCACAATGGCACTTACGATTGCTGCAAGCGCCCCACTTATCTGCCCAGATGAACACGTATCGAATTGCTACCCCCAGATATTCGAGCCCACCGACAAATTCCAGGTGGTTAAAGAAGGGCAGCACATCCCTCCTGGACTCCACGTGAGACTCAATATGGACACGGGCCAACAGGAGGCAAAACTCCTTCTGGACGAAGACTCAGGCAACAACGAAGTCATTGTCGTTGAACAAGAGGAAGATTCGACTGAAGAAGCGGAGGTAAGCAAGGAACAGCTTCATGAGCAAAGCATTGAGGACAAGATCCGCAAATACGTCCAGGAAGATAAGCTGAGTTTCCGCAAACTGCACGTCAACGAGGCAGAACTCTCAGACTTCGAATCATCGGTGAAGGAGATTGCTAATTTCGGCACCGGAGGCGACGTTTCCCGCTTGAACAAGGCACTCGACACGTTGATCGAGCTCAGTCACGACATTGAGTACGGGGCCCTGCTTACGAACAAAGGAGACATTTTCCGGGCCATGTCCAAAGTAGCCGATGTGGCAGGCAACGTCCCCGGCATCGCTGAGAAGGTTTACCGGATCATGGGATCATCGTTGAGGAACAATCCCGAGGCCGTGAGCAACTTCCTCGATAACCAGGCTCCAGAGTTTGTTACTGATCTTTATAACCGGTTGCAATCGGGCGAGTTGCTGGAGGTGTTGCAAAAAAGAGTCTTGGGGGTTATTCATGCACTCACGGCCGACAAGTTTTACGCCTACTCGCATTTCAACACCGCTAGTGTGAACAGTGCCGACGGACTTACCAAGTTGATCCAGGTTTTCCCCAGTTTGGGTGAATCTGCACAAGAAAGGATCTTGCTCATTCTCGAGGATTTGAAGATTGTGGACAATTCAGATGATAACGCTGGGCACAGAATGTCGGAATATCTCCAGGGCTTGTTGCACCAGAGCTTGTGCAAAAGCGAGGAGCAGTTGCAAAATGTCATGACGTCGCTCGTGGATCTCCACAAGAAGGAAAAACTTCCAGTTGGCGGCGACTTTCTCCAGTGGCTCAGCAAAGAGGTCGAGGAGCGCCGGACCGGCACGAAAAAGAGAGACAGTCTTTACTCCAACACCAACCCTGACTTCGACCAGCTTCTCTATGCCGTCAGGCACACGGTGTTTGGCAACGACAAGGCAAGAAAGATGGATGAATTGTGAGACTAGATCGAGACTTTACGAAATAAATGAACTTCTACATTCTTTTGTCACGGTGTTGTATTAGTATGGTACAGGCTGCTTAGTCGAACAAACCGAAGCCCATGTCGTCGTCGGACTCCTCAGCGGCTTCCTCCTCCTTCTCCTCAGCGGCCTCCTCGGCAGCACCGGAAGAAGCAGCAGCACCACCAGCGGCAGCACCACCGGTTGGAACAGAAGACAACTTCTCGTTACCCTCGGCGATCAATTCCTCGACGTTCTTGCCGGAAACCTCAGCCAACAACTTCTCGACTTGAGCGTCCTCGACCTCGATGGAGACAGACTCCAAGACCTTCTTGATGTCGTCAGCAGATGGGGCGGTGTTACCGGCGTTAACCAACAATAAGTAAGCAGCTAAGTATTTCACTGGGGTTAGTACTGAACGGACGAGCGGTATTGGAGAGGCGGCAGATAGGGATAAAAGGATCAGGCTGGACCAGTAAAATGTAGCATTTGGAATGATTTTCGGCCATGGAAGGAATAAATGAAGGTGGATGGGGCTTTAACGGTTCTAGCTTAGGGCACGAAGTCTTGGGGTGTTCGAGTGCTTGGGATCGGGCGATTCTGGGAACATTTTGCACGGGGCTTTCTCTCAATACGCTTGGAAGCATGGCGCAGGGCCAGCGGCATTCGGATTCAACATACTTTTTGTTGTAGTTGTAAATGATTTACTGGGAGATTTCGCTGAAGATTTTCGCAGTCTTGTGTAGCGGCCGAGAAACCAGCGAAAACAGTCACCTCAGTCACGTGCGCGATCTCCAAGTAGAGACGACCACAAGCTCCAGCCTTAGACTTCCGTGAAATTCCGTTTGTAATTTATTTCATTTCAGAATTGATTGATTTTAGCCGAGTTTCGAGTTTTTGAGGTGTGATAGCCTCAGGGCATTTGTGTCAACCTCAAGTCCAAGAACAGATTGAAGAGGTGGAATGAGGAGGCAAAACTGGAATTGAAAAAGGAAGTTACAAAAGGCGAATTTTCGAAGGGGTTAAGAAATTGCCTCTGGAAAGACTCGTTCGATTTCGCCTCTTCCGAGAACGTGGCTAGGCAAAGGCAACTAGTAAGAGAGGGGAATCAGTCAGATCCTTCAGCAGGGGATGTCATCTGGGCTGAATTGAAATTAGGAAAGTGCAGAGATTGAAGACTCGCCACTAGATTGACCTGTATTGATTCTCCTTGATTCAGAAGGCATGTGGTGCTCATTTGTGTTTGGGTGCAAAAGTTGCTCACCGCCATCAAGACACATCCAATGGCAATCCCAAAGCAAGAAAGCCACGGTAACTCAAGTCAATAACCAGAGGTAGGCAGTAGAGTTGGGCTATAATTTCATACATACCCTCGGAAATTCTTGAGCTGAGCCGATCATTGATCCTCACCGATAAGTCTGTTCGACTGACATAACGTAAATCAAGCTGATCTTTCAGATGATAACAATCAATGATGGCTACATTTCGAAAAACTCAACTAGCAGAAATTGAAGAAACTCACTGATTATCCTCCCATCGCTTCTTCCCATTGATGACAAATCATTGATCGCATTGATCGCACCATGGCACGCTATCTGCCTCACTATCTAATTCCGCTATCTGCACTGACACCCATCCACACTTGACATCCCATGGCCCAACCACCCAAGGATTTCCCCAGCCTCTCACCTGAAAACCAGGAGGTCTTGGTCGAAAAGCTCCTTCATTGGAGTTTGGCCAATGGCTTGGTGATGTATCCTCCCGGATTCGTCCCCCATTCTGCCAATAACGCTCCAATCACCTTGTTCCCCACGCCGTTCCCCAAGGACATGTTCCAAAGGGCGGTCAATGTGCAGCAGGCGTTCAATGTTCTATACTCGAACGTGGTTTCCAAACAAAAAACGTGGCTTTTGGACGTCGTCAAGGGCTTGGCAGACTTCGACTCCGAGTTCACGGGCAAACTCTACCAAACGTACTTGAAAGCAGTGGAGTTGGGCGGCGGCAAGGTGGCCCAGCCGTTGTCCTTGGGCATTTTCCGCTCCGACTACATGTACGACGCGTTGGAGCACTCCATCAAGCAGATCGAGTTCAACACCGTTTCCATCTCGTTCGGTGGCTTGTCCTCCAAAGTCGGCCGTGCCCACACGTACTTGAACAACAGCGGCAGCTACGACGACAAGTACTCGAAAAAATACTACGACGACGACGAGCTTCAGGTGTCAGAGTCACTCTCGCTCATTGCCAATGGCTTGGCCCAGGCAGATAGCCATTACAGCTCCAGCGACACCGTGGTGTTGTTTGTCGTCCAGGAGGGCGAGAGAAACTGTTTCGACCAGAGACACATCGAGTACGAGCTTTTGGAGAAGCACGGCATCAAGTCGTATCGCTTCAGCTTGGAGCAAATTGAGAAGAACCTCACCATCAACCAGGGCAAGCTCTACATCAAATCCACCATGGACGAGGTGTCGATAGTGTACTACCGGTCCGGCTACAGTCCCGGCGACTACGAAAAGGACCCCGAGGCCACATGGGCAGCCCGGCTTTTCCTCGAAACCTCTCAGGCAATCAAATGTCCGTCAATTCTCACCCAATTGTCCGGAGCGAAAAAGATCCAGCAAGTGTTGACCAGCGAAGAGGTGGTGAAGTCGGTCGTGCCTGATTTGGGTGCTGAAGAGCTCAGTGAGCTTCTTGAAACTTTTGTCAAAATCTATCCGTTGGACGACTCCGAGGAGGGCCAACTAGCAGAGAAGCTAGCATTCGAAAGTCCTGAGAAGTTTGTGTTGAAGCCGCAGCGTGAAGGTGGAGGAAACAACATTTACAAGGACAACATCCCCTCATTTTTGAAGTCCCTCGACCGCAAGGACTGGGGTGCCTACATCTTGATGGAGCTCATCAACCCACCCACGCACAAGAACCGCATCTTGCGCAATAGCGACATCTACAAGGAGGACATTATATCGGAGCTTGGCATTTTTGGCAACATTCTCTTCGATGAAGACAGTGGCGACGTTGTTTTCAACGAAAACGCTGGCTTTTTGTTGAGATCAAAATTCAGCTCCAGTGACGAAGGTGGAGTCGCAGCTGGTTTTGGGTGTGTCGACAACGTGTATCTCTACTAGACACAAATAGATCAAAATCTTCAACTTATTCGGCCATAAGTTTGTCAAGTCTCATCAACTGCTCGATGTCGTTTCAACCATTTCAAGCAGTCTTTACTGCCTGTTCAAGCTCGTTGCGATGCTCGGCAGTCCACAAGGCCATGGCGATGTTATTGGTGAACATAAAGAACGTGGTCAATCCTGGAATCATCTCGAGAATAAGAGCAGTAACACCAAAAGCGGTAAGATCGTTCTTAAATTTGGAGAAGACTTGTCGGACTTGTGCCTCGTTCCACGACATCAAGGTGTAGTACCTCTTTTGTGCCGACTGAGCTCTGAACGGCGCCTTCGTGTATATCAAAAGTATTGGGCCAAGCACAGGGACCAGGCCAATGAGGACGTGCAACAACTCTCGACCAAGAAAGGGTAGCAAGCTTCGCACAAACCACAGTTTGTCACTTTCGGTAGCTTCAGGTTTCTCTGACGCACTGTACTGCTTGACAGCGTCGTGCAGCCCGTTTTTGCTCAACACGGTATCGAACATCGAGTCCTGGAGCTTGCCCATGTAGAGCATATTCAGCAAAATAGCACTTATTTTCCTTGTGAGCTGAGACAACCAGAACACGGCCGAGGGTACACCAAGTGGCCCGATAAGCATACTGGAGAGGAAAGCATATGGTGGGAAGACGACAATGAATAGACCAAGCATCACAAATATCAGTAGAACCATGTATGGCACAAAAAGTACCACAAAAGTTGGCCACAACAGAGGTGTGGACGCAAAGTAGCGGATGCCCTGGTGGTTAGTGATGAACAGGAAGCACCCAAAGAGAAACGTACCTTTAAAGGGTAATTCTGAGCGTCGCTACGAACGACACTGTTCCAAGATAACTTGAATACTTTCAAGAGGCCCTCGCCCACCTGTTTGACAGCAAGGGTAAAATCAGCCATGGTGGTACAGAGTTCACAAACATATTTGCACCCAAAAATAAAAAAATAATGGACGAGTCCGGAGTCGAACCGGAGACCTTTCGCATGCTAAGCGAACGCGCTACCAACTACGCCACACGCCCTGAGATGAGTGGTCCCTAGCAGGATCGAACTGCTGATCTTGGCGTTATTAGCACCACGCCTTAACCAACTGGGCCAAGGGACCTTCTACGAGAACTTATTTTGCTGTGTTGAACCAGTCTGACTCTCTGTAATTTATTATTTTTGTCTTCAGGAGGAACTGTAAGTATGTTGCCTATGAGCTGAAGGCATTCCACAAACCCTTCCTTTTTTTTCGAGATTGAGAACGTGTGTGCGTAGGCTACAAAGAAGGCGGTGCCAAAGACAGCAATTCCAGTATGCCAGGACAACTACACCTTCCGAAAATTCACTCCATCTCCCAACTATCAAACTTTTCATGGATGAAAGGCTTGAAGTTTACAGACATCACCGTGGTGATTGCAGAGCCCGAGGATATCTTGCCCCAGTACCAGGTTCCAGCGGAATACAACCGAGATAATCGCAAGACGAAAAAAGTTCTTTTCCTCGTGACACCGATTTTCGTCACCAGCCTTGTCCTAATCCCCATCCTCTTGCCCTAGTTGACCGTTTGCAACCTCCGGCACAAAAGTGGCACTTAGTCACAATCAGTCGCACCAAATTTTTTCGAACAATCACCATGTCTGCTGAAGAAGCCCAGAAAGTGAGCGAACTTTCCCTCAACGAGCCCGCCGGCGAGGTCATCCTCGGCGAGGACGGCCAACCATTGTCCAAGAAGGCCTTGAAGAAATTGGAGAAGGAGAAGGAGAAGGCCCGCAAGAAGGCCGAAAGAGAGGCCCAATTGGCCAAGGAGAAGGCTGAGAAGGAGGCCCAAGCCGCCAACGACCCAGCCAAGGCCAACTACGGCAAATTGCCTTTGATCACGTCTGCCAGCAAGACCGGCGCCACCAGAGTGCAGCTTGCCGACTTGTCTGCTGCCAACGACGGCCAGGAGGTGATTTTCCGGGCCAGAGCGCACAACTCCAGACAGCAGGGTGCCACGATGGCATTCTTGACTTTCAGACAGCAACAACACTTGATCCAAGGTCTCATCAAGGCCAACGGCGAGTCCATCTCCAAGCAGATGGTCAAGTGGTGTGGCTCCATCAACTTGGAGTCCATTGTCTTGGTGCACGGTGTGGTGAGAAAGGTGGACGAGCCCATCAAGTCTGCCACGGTGCAAGACGCCGAGATCCACGTCACCAAGCTCTTTACCATTCAGGAGACCCCCGAGCAATTGCCCATCATGATCGAGGATGCCTCGCGGTCCGACGCCGACGCTGAAGCTGCCGGTTTGCCCGTGGTCAACTTGGACACCCGGTTGGACGCCCGTGTCTTGGACTTGAGAACGCCCACCAACCAGGCCATCTTCAAGATCCAGCACGGTATCTCCGAGTTGTTCCGCGAGTACTTGATGAAGGCCAAGTTCACCGAGATCCACACCCCCAAGATCATCGGCGCTGCCAGTGAGGGTGGCTCCAACGTGTTTGCCATCTCGTACTTCAAGAGAAACGCTTACTTGGCTCAATCGCCCCAACTCTACAAGCAGCAGTTGATCGCCGCCGACTTTGAGCGTGTGTTCGAGGTCAGCCCTGTGTTCAGAGCCGAGAACTCCAACACCCACCGTCACATGACCGAGTTCGTTGGTTTGGATTTGGAGATGGCTTTCGAGGAGCACTACGACGAGGTGGTGGAGCTTTTGCAAAACTTGTTCGTGTTCATCTTCACCGAGTTGAAGACCCGTTACGGCGCCGAGATTGCCACCGTCAGAAAGCAGTTCCCAGTCGAGGAGTTCAAGTTGCCTGCTGACGGCAAGATGGTCAGATTACACTTCAAGGAGGGTATCGCCATGTTGAGAGAGGCCGGCAAGGAGGTCGACGACTTCGAGGACTTGTCCACCGAGAACGAGAAGCTTCTTGGTAAGTTGGTCAGAGACAAGTACGACACCGACTTCTACATCTTGGACAAGTTCCCCTTGGCCGTCAGACCATTCTACACCATGCCTTGTCCCGAGGACCCCAGATACTCCAACTCCTACGACTTCTTCATGAGAGGCGAGGAGATCTTGTCTGGTGCCCAACGTGTGCACGACCCCGAGTTGTTGAAGGAGAGAATCAAGGCCCACGGCGTGGACTACACCGTGGAAGGTATCAGTGACTACGTCGACGCCTTCACCTACGGCTGTGCTCCTCACGCCGGTGGTGGTATTGGTTTGGAGAGAGTGTTGATGTTCTTCTTGGACTTGAAGAACATCCGTCGTGCATCGCTCTTCCCAAGAGACCCTAGAAGATTGAGACCATAGGCTCAATGTAAGCTCATAAAGTAATTCAGATCTATCTCGTTCATTATATGTACTAATGGCCCCGGTCCGCCGTTCTGGGCTTGGCACGGAGGATGTTGTCCACTCTCAACAACACCTCGGCCGCTTCGGACGCCGACGACACCACGGCGCGCTTCAACTTGTACGACTCGACAATACCCAAGTCTCTCATGTCGGTGACCTTGCCGTTGTTCAAGTCCAATCCGGAGGTGGTCATGCCGTTGTAGATGGACGATCTCAACTTGGCGACCAAGTCGCTGGAGTCGAAACCGGCGTTGTCGGCCAAAATGGTAGGCAAAGCTCTCAACGCTCTGCCAAAGGCCTCGATGGCGAGCGACTTCTTACCCGTTTCGTTGGCTGCAGCCTGGTCCACGGCCTTGGACATCACCATCTCCGAACAACCACCGCCCAACACGGTACGCGTGTCTCTGGTGGTTTGCGACAACACCGACAAGGCGTCGTGCAACGATCTCTCGGCCTCGTCCAAGCCCTGTTCCGTGGCACCTCTCAACACAATGGTACATGCCTCACCGGCAGACACACCGGAGAATTTTAGGAAGGTGTCCTCGCCGATGAGAATCTCCTCGATCGACTCACAGGTACCGAGTTGCACGCGCTCTGGGTTGTCGAAGGTGGACACCACCTCGGCACCAGTCACGAGGGCCAATCTCTCCACACCGTCGAAGTCTGCGTGCTCGATGGAGTTGATCTTGGCGTCGGCAAACAACTGCTCGGGGTAGTCATAGATCAACTGTCTGTTGATGAACACGTTGATGCCGAAGTTCTTGATCTTGTCGATCTTGGCCTTCATCTTCATCTTCTCAGCCTTCTCCAACTCGGCCAACTTCGACGTGGAGTCGACCTTGAACTTGGCACCAAAGATCTTCACCTTATCCGTGTCCAAGGACGTGTTAGCCACCAAGATGCGCGCGTTGGTGACCTTCTTGGGTTGGTTGATACCGAAGCGCTTCTCCAAGATGAACCCTTCGTCCAAGTACGAGTCCGACAACTTGCCTCCGGACTTCTTGATGATCTGAATGTTGTTCAAGTTCGTGGAGCCCTTCAACCGCAACACAGCGTCCACGGCCAACTCCGAGAATTGGTCCTTGTCCTGCGACAAGATCTTGGACGAGAGCGTGGTTTTGGCGATGTTGATCAAGTCTGCTCTGAACTTGACCGGGTCGGCGGCGTTGTCCACGGCGATGCGGTCCAACGCAGCAACGGCGGTGTCACGAGCAATGCGGAAACCTTCAATGACGGTCTGGGGGTGGATCTTCTTCTCCACCAACTTCTCTGCCTCGCGCAAAAGCTCGGCTCCAAGCACAGTCACGGACGTGGTACCGTCACCGACCTCGTCGTCTTGCACCTTGGCGATGTTGACCAAGACCTTGGCGGCAGGGTTGTCGAGCGGGATCAGCTTCAAAATGGTGGCGCCGTCGTTGGTGACAAGCGATCTGTCAGCGTCGCTGGACGACTGCAACAACTTGTCCATTCCCTTGGGACCCAAGGTGGTTTTCACCAAGTCGCCGACGGCAATGGCGCCGACAAACGACGACATGCGCGCGTTTTCGGCTCTTTCCTCGGTGGCCTGCTCTCCGAAAACGTTGACCGACATGTTGGCGTTGTATGGATACTATGCGTGGTTGATATAGTTTTTTCTTAGTGCGCGCACCAAAGAACCGACAAGAACATCAGCCGAAGATCTTTGCCACTACACCAACACATACTGCAACGCCTGCCGTTTTTTTCTCGACAGTTTCTACTGCAGTGTCTACCGTTTTCCCTGTTCTATATTAATCATGGTCTATGATCCCGAGGGCCCCGTGGCTAAGCAATTCATGCCGCTCTTGGTCAACGAGTTGAGCTCAACCTACAACATCCCCGACGATGCCCACGACACGGCCGAGTACATCAACATGATGATTGGCCAAAATCGTTCCGCCGCCGACATCTGTAAAGAGGTCAAGGACGTCGTGAACATCCCCATCGACGAGGTGTTCATGGGCAGAGTGTTCACCGAGATTGGCCGCCTAGAGCAACTCCAGAACCAGGCCCAGCCCCAGTTCCAGGAACCTCAACAACCACAAACGCAACCTCAGCAACCACAACAGCTGCAACAGCCCGAGATTCAACCCGCACAGATCCAGCAGCCTCAGGCTCAAGTTCAACAGCCTCAGGCTCAGTTCCAACCACCTCAACAGGAACAGCAGCCCTTGGGCCAAGTCCCTCAAACACAAAACTTCACGCCGCAATTCAACCCGTTCCAGGCTGCTGCACCAGAAGCTGAAAAGCCCCAGTTCCCTACGGGCCCTTCATCGTTCAAGGACAAGCCCAAGAAAGACGTGCACGTGAACTTCTCCAAAGGAAGTAACGACTTCAAGAGAAACACCGCCAACACCAAGCCCGCCAAAGGTGGCGTCGGCAAGGGCGGCAAAGGTGGCATCAACAAGGACTACGTGAGCAACAAGAACGGAAAGAAAAGTTTCGGAATGCAAAACGCCGCCAACTTGCAGAAGGCCTTGTCGTTGGCTTCTGGCGACTCGGTCAACATGCAGCCGTTCACACCCAGACCACCCAAGGGCCGCTGCCCCGATTTCCCTTACTGCAAGAACCGTGAGTGTCAGTTGGCTCATCCTACCAAGAAGTGCTTCGCCTACCCCAACTGCCCCAACCCACCGGGAACGTGTGACTACTTGCATCCCAGTGAGGACGGCCAGTTGATGGAGGAGTTGGAGAAGACCAAGAGCCAGTACATGGAGCGCAAGAACCAAAAGTTTGCAGCACCACAGGTCACGTTGTGTAAATACGGTATCCTTTGCTCCAAGGAGTTGTGTCCTTTCGGCCACCCCACGCCGGCAAACAAGGACGCCAAGGTCATCATTCCTAAGTGGTGTCGGGAGAACAAAAACTGCCAGAACCCCAACTGTGAGTTTGCCCACTCGTCGCCCAACTACCAGGCCCCACCACCAGTGGCCGCTCCACAACCACCCAAGTTCCAGGGTGGCTACTACGGCTACAAGCAGTCCAAGCCCACGAGCTTGGAGCAGTGCAAGTTTGGCCTCAGCTGCACCAACACTGCGTGTCCCAAGAGACATGCCACGTCCCAGGTTTTGCTGGGTGAATCACTGGGTGAATAACAATAGGGGCCATTCTTTCGGAGACCCGGTTTCGTGGTCGTTGCTGGGTGATCGCTTGGT